>JAQFWZ010000002.1:135516757-135926757 GCA_027789725.1 Dendropsophus ebraccatus | reverse complement strand
GAACGACCTGTGAGGTTCTGGAGGAACAACCTGTGAGGATCTGAAGGAATGACCTGTGAGGATCTGGAGGAACCATCTTTGAGGATCTGATGGAATGACCTGTGAGGATCTGGAGGAACAACCTGTGAGGATCTGATGGAATGACCTGTGAGGATCAGGGGGGACTTTCTTTGAGGATTTGAAGGAATGACCTGTGAGGATCTGGAGGAGCCATCTTTGAGGATCTATAGAAATGACCTTTGACAATCTGGGGGAACTATCTTTGAGGATCTGGAAGAACCATCTTTGAGGATCTAGCGGAATGAACTGTGAGGATCTGATCCATCTTTGACAATCTGTAGATTCTTGACGTAATAATCGGGCTGGAAAGTTGTAATGAGAAGAAGCAAGATTTTTGGAATCATCAGGACAAATATGTGACCAACAAATAAAAGCCAATGATCCGTTCACTGACAGACAGCAGGGTACTGGACATGAAGAAAACTCCAGAAGCTGCAGAGACATAAACAGATCAATTTAGATGTAAGAACACTAACCCTGTAATACTGTTATTATTTGTGTGTCACCACTAGGGGCACCCTCCTCTAATCGTGTGATAGTTGTATCTCACCACTAGGGGCACCCTCCTGTTATCATGTGGTAGTTGTATGTCACCACTAGGGGCACCCTCCTGTTATCATGTGGTACTTGTATGTCACCACTAGGGGCACCCTCCTGTTATCATGTGGTACTTGTATGTCACCACTAGGGGCACCCTCCTGTTATCATGTGGTAGTTGTATGTCACCACTAGGGGCACCCTCCTGTTATCATGTGGTAGTTGTATGTCACCACTAGGGGCACCCTCCTGTTATCATGTGGTAGTTGTATGTCACCACTAGGGGCACCCTCCTGTTATTGTGTAGAGCAGGGCCTCTGACACTTTTTGTTCTCAGGCATCTCCAGGCGACCCATGTTCATGCTGGGGCCACATCAGCAAACACATACTACTATGCAGCATCAGATACTGCCATGTAGTAAACATAATATCCCAGATCAGCATCGAATCGGCACCATAGTGCAGAAATAAATACTGCTCCACCTGTGTAACCCAGAGCCACACTGCATCAAAAAGTACTGTTCCATCTGTATAACCCAACAGCACACTGCACCAACATACTGTTTCTACTCCAGACTGCACCAATAAATACTGCTCCACCTGTATAGACCAGCACCACAATGCACCAAAACATACTGCTCTTACTCCAGACTGCACCAATAAATGCTGCTCCATCTTTATAGCCTAGCACCACACTGCACCAAAACATACTGCTCTTACTCCAGACTGCACCAATAAATGCTGCTCCACCTGTATAGACCAGCACCACACTGCACCAAAACATACTGCTCTTACTCCAGACTGCACCAATAAATGCTGCTCCATCTTTATAGCCCAGCACCACACTGCACCAACACTTACTGCTCTTACTCCAGACTGCACCAATAAATGCTGCTCCATCTTTATAGCCCAGCACCACACTGCACCAACACTTACTGCTCTTACTCCAGACTGCACCAATAAATACTGCTCCACCTGTATAGACCAGCACCACACTGCACCAAAACATACTGCTCTTACTCCAGACTGCACCAATAAATACTGCTCCACCTGTATAGCCCAGTACCACACTGCACCATAACATACTGCTTGTCACTGCCACAGTCCTAGCATGTACCTCTAACTGTGGCCATGCTCCCTTCCATGGCCACGATCATCTGGCATCCCCTGCTCCTCCTAATGCCTGTACCTCCCAATGCTTCCTCGTCTCCTCTGTGGGCCAACATGTGTGGCCCCTCCTACCAGGACATGCATGCGCGCTGGCTCTACTACAATTTAAAGGGCTAGTGCACCATTAATTGATGCAGCCCCCAGACCTTCCCTATAAAGCACAGCATCTTCTTTTGGTCCTTGACGGATCTTTAGTGCTTTACAGCCTACAGAGAGAGAATTCTATGCAGGTGATTTCCGTTACATTGTACCAGTCCCTCCTGTCTTCATCTGGCTTTATTGTCCAAATTTGATGGGGATTTCAAGATGTGCAGGGGCTTTGCTATGCATTGCACTATGCACATTGAGCTCATGGCCAACCAGTTTACAGCGGAACGCTCCAAGGTGGCATTTGTCATAAGTCGGCTCTCTGGGAAGGCATTGGCATGGGCCACCCCCTATAGGATTGGAATGATCCAATCACCGCTGTTAGGGTGGTCTTCAGGTAAGACCTTCATGATATATTGGATGGTAGCCAAATCGGATGGGACAGCTTGGCCAAGGTGGATGCAACCAACATGAGACAGGATGAATGTGAGCAGAAGCGTGTTTTATTCATCGAAAAGCATCTTCTTTTATAACCCTCGCAAGGCGTATACTTGATTAAACATTAACACAAGATCTGTATACAATGGAGAGGGAAATTCAGCTCACCCTGTAACAACTGGTGGTTATAGTGCAGTGCAGTTCTCCAGGAAATAGGAGCATGTAGGAAATGGTTGCAGGCTGTCACCTGTATGGAATGTTTCAACATGAAAGCGTTCACAGCTCCTTAAAAGTATTGAGTAAGGCTTGAATATTGGTCCAACTTTAAAATAACAAACAAAAACTAAAACCGCGCCGACGCGTTGCGGAGGCAACCCTCCTTAATCATGGCTGGTATGTGTTTGAACATTCAGTACCTTTATACAACAAGGTGTACCTCCTCCATCAAGCCCTGCCCCAAGACGGGAGTAAGAAAGGGGGCTGGAATGGGGGAGCCACATGACTCGCATTACAAATAGGCGAATGACCACAAACAGACAAATGCAAAATAGCAAAATCAATAAATATACATTCGGTCTGTTTTTCGATTCATGCCTTTCGGGAAGCGTGTTGCCAAATGTAGAATCCAGTACGCCTCTCTTTTGCGGAGCAACTGGACCCAGTCTCCTCCCCTCCTGGGTTTTTCCACCTTTTCTATGGCCTGTATTCTTAGTGAATGAGTATCACCATCATGGCATTGTTGGAAGTGTCTCGACAATCCTGACATTGCTTTGTTGCCTCCGAGGGCAGCCACAGAGCGAATGTCACAGAGATGTTCAGAGAAACGGGTTTTGAGTTTCCTTTTGGACGAACCTACGTACTGTAATTTACATGTAGTACATTGTGCTAAATACACTGAGTATGTGGTGTCACAATTTATGAAATTCTGTATCCCAAGGCTATGTTCACATTACGTATATGTCCGGCCGCATATTTTCGCGGCCGGACATATACGTGTTAAACTCCGGCCGGGAATTTACGCAAGCTGCGGCCGGCTACGTACAGACCGTGAACCGTGGACTGGCTCCGTACGGACCGTGAACGTAGCGATCTGACAGCAGTCTTTTACTTGGAAATCTTCGCCTAGCCCCGGACACCCCACAGAACCTTTTGGATCGGCACAAAAAGATGGCAAAATGAAGATATCACCACTCCGTACGGGACCGCATGTAACGCTACGGGCGTAAGTTACAGCATTTCCGTCCTCAAACAATGGTCTGGTTCATTTTCTACGGCGCCGCGTACAATCCAGGCGTAAGTTCGTACGTAGTGTGAACTGTGCGGCCGTACATCGTATACTTTCCATTGTACGCAAACGTACGTAAGTCTCCTTCCGCTTATTCACGGAACGCGCTACGTCCGGAGACTTATGTAGCGTCAACATAGCCTAAAGCTACGTCCTGTAGTGTAAGAAACAAAAAAGGGGTTTTTTTTCGGTAAAAAAGCACATCGGGCACCTGGGAGCGGCACATTTGTGCAAACCAATAGTCCTCAGCCAGTTTGATGCATT
This sequence comes from Dendropsophus ebraccatus, assembly GCA_027789725.1. NCBI lineage: Eukaryota > Metazoa > Chordata > Amphibia > Anura > Hylidae > Dendropsophus > Dendropsophus ebraccatus. The sequence goes on along the minus strand of JAQFWZ010000002.1, from coordinate 135,922,916 downwards.
GTGTGTGGTTGTTGCCTGACCTAATGCTGAGGGGGACAGAATGTTACCAAGGGTTTGTCCCCTCCTGGCAACACATCTGACACCTTGTGAAAGAAGCTTTTCACATAGGTCATCCTGAAAGAGCATAGGTAAGTATTTATGTACTATAGTTTTTATGGCCTCAAATTGTGGGCTATAAGGAGTTGAAAAGGTTATAGGATTTTTTTGATTTTTTTGAGAGTTAGTAGAATTACTAGTTGGAGGGTGTCTGTCAGTAAGGTGGTACAACCTATCATGACTCTCTGCAATGTTATGAGCCCTAGTGATGCAATACCTGCTATAACCTCTTACAAGCAATCTCTGTGTTATTTGTAATGTGAGTCATGTGGTTCCCCCATTCCAGCCCCCTTTCTTACTCCCGTCTTGGGGCGGGGCTTGATGGAGGAGGTACACCTTGTTTTATAAAGGTACTGAATGTTTAAACACATACCAGCCATGATTAAGGAGGGTTGACTCCACAACGGGTCGTCGCGGTTTTAGTTTTTGTTTGTTATTTTAAAGTTGTACCAATAAAGCCTTGAATACTTTTAAGGAGCTGTGGACCATTTCATGTTGAAACATTAAGGCTATGTTCACACTACGTAAAAGTACAGCCGTTGTTGCCAATGGCAACGTACATCGTACACGCTCCGGCCGGGATCCCATACGGGGCCGCAAATAACTGAATTCAGTGAATTCCGGCCGCAGAAAGACCTGTCAGTTCACACAGTGAAGCGAGCGGCTCCGGACGCTCGCTTCACTGTGCGCTATGGGAAGCTCTGATGCGGGCGCACACTGATGCGCCCGCATCAGAGCTCTTCGGCCAGAGAAATCATCCGGCTGGTAGACCCGGTAGATCATCCGGCCGGCCAGAGACCGGCCGTTCCGTGACCCGGCCGGGGTCACGGAACGGCCGGTCTCTTACGTAGTGTGAACGTAGCCTAACACAAGATCCTTAGGTGTTTTCCATAGATGAAGTCATGTGGTTTGTATCTGGTCATGCGCAATATGGAATTCAACGTGGTTGGGTAAAGGTTGGTATCGATCAGTATCCTGTTTTATCAGTTTTATTAGGGCTTTGAAGCTAAGTTATCTATAACTAGTGTAATTCCTTATCAATGTTCTGTAGACCATAAAATTGATGTGTCCTCATGATGGGTCAACCTAACCCAACTTGACAAACAATATCATGTCGATGAAAATCATATAAACTCTATCCTCTCTGTATCCCAGAATCTCATAACTCCTCTCATCCCTGACACCGCCAACCTCCAGGCCTTCTTGTTGGAGTTCAGGTGCATCTTCGAAGAGTCTGCCTGTGCATCCTCTGCTGAGACCGTTCTTCTAAATCTTTGGCAAGTGAATTCTTCTATTGGGAACAACGTGGTGCAGTTCTGCACTCTGGCGGCGGAACTTGACTGGAACAATGCTGCCCTAGTCGCTACCTTTAAGAAGGGACTTGCCAGTTGTGTGAAGGACATGTTATCCAGCAGATATCTTCCCTCATCCTTGAACAATTTAATCCTTTTGGCCACTTTGCTTCTCCAAAAGACAGGAGGAGGTCCGTCAGGAGTTTTTCCATTCTAGCCATTCCTTTTGCTTGGCACCTGCATTCCAAAAACCACCCTCTCCCTTGCCTCCGCCTTCTAAGGAAGAACTCATGCAGGTTGACAGAGTTCATCTCACGCAGGAAGAGAGGACTCAACGTTGGCAGCAGAATGTGTGCCTATACTGTGCCAGACATGACCCATGCCACAGCGCCCGGGAGACTCCTGCGCATAGGCAATATAGACCGTCCTAGGTGGTAGTACTTCCTCTTCATGACTAACCATCAGTGCTTTCCGGACAGCAATCCTAGACTACTGCTTTCCTGGATTCTGGCTCTGCAGGCAACCTTGTTAATGCCTCCGTGGTCCAAAAGCAGCAACTTCCGGTGGTCCACCTTGCTAAATCGTTGAGCATATCGTCTGCTACGGAGGAACCTCTTAGTAAGACCATCCAGTACTGTACAGAATCGGTGAAGAATCGGTGATTCTTCAAGTGGGTGCCCTGCACAAAGCAGAGACTCTTCTGCCTCATGTGTGCTACGATTGCCCGACTGACCTTCTCCCAGGCACCAGCCCTCCATGGGGCAGGGTATACCTGTTCTTGATTCCTGAGACTAAGGCCATGTCTGCCTATATTGAGGAAAACCTGCACAAAGGTTCTTTCTTTCTTTCTTTCTTTCTTTCTTTCTTCACTTCCGCCCTACTGAAAAAAATGTCCAGTTGAATGTCTTGTCCTGGTCTCTCGCCTAACGCCTGAAGACTGCTCCAACCTTTGCTGCTACCGGATACCCCTTAGGTCTATATTGCCATGGACTTTATGACGGACTTTCCCTCCTCCACTGGCAATTGTGTCATTTGGGTAGTCACAGGCTGGTTCTCGAAAATGTCTCAATTTGTTCCGCTCCCTGGGCTTCGCTTGGTTCCCCAGCTGGCCAGTCTTTTCTTTCAGCACATTTTTCGATTACATGGACTTCCCCTCGATATTGTCTATGATTGTGGGTTCTGGTGGGTCCTCTGTCACCGTAAAATTGGGCTTTTCTTCAGTCTAACATTCCCAGTTGAATGGTCAGGACGAGAGGGTTAACCTGGTCCTGCGATGCCACCTACGCCATTTTGGGACATCAGGACAATTGGGCCGACTTGTTACTGAATTTTCCTACAATCACCAAGACTCTAGTTCCACTGGAGACTCTCTATACCATGGTGTTTATGGCCGGCATCCACGCCTCCCTCTGCCCGTCTCCTTGGATGCTCCCGCTGTTGATGAAGTGGTTCGGGACTTCTTGGCTATTTGGAACAACACTCATCAGTCCTTGTTACAGGCTTCTTCCCGTATGAAGTCTCAGGCAGACAGGTGAAGGCCCGAGGCCTCTTTTGCTCCTGAAGTTAGGGTATGGCCATCTTTCAGATACATACTCTTGAACATTTCCTAGATACCAGCTGGGTCCTCAATTCTTAGGCCCTTTCGGGGTGCTGAAACGGGTCAACCCTTGGGAATTTAATCTTCCTTGGCCACCTTCTTTGTGGATCCCAAATTGTTTCCACATCTCCTTGCTGAGACCAGGAGTTCTTAGCTGCTATTTGCAGAGTGTCGCTCCCCGGCCTCCTCACGTGGACACGTCATGAAGATTAGTCGGGTGAGACATAATTTTCTGGGGGATTGGGAGGGCTTCAGTCCTGAGGAAAGATCTTGGGAGCCTGACATTGTAGATCGAGATTCCATCAGGAAGTTCTTACAGGCAAGAAAGAAGGGGAGGCCAAGGGTGAAGGGGGGGGGGGGGGTTACTGTCACTGCCGCTATCTCAAGTGACAGTACCCATCCCTGGCCGTGGTCATCTGGCATCCCCTGCTCCTCCTCCTGACACTTCCTGTCTCCTCTGTGGACCATCGCTCACGTCCCCGCCTCCTAGAGAGTGCATGCACCAGCGCTGCTACATTTTAAAGGGCCAGTGCATCAATAATTGGTGCAGGACCTTCCCTATGAAGCCCCGCCTCTTCCTTCGGTCCTTGCCAGGTCTTTAATGCGTTACAGCCTACAGAGAAAGCGTTCTTTGCCAGCGATTATCGTTACAGTTTACCAATTCCTGGGCTACCGTCCCTTGACTCCTTTCTCGCCCGATGCCTGCCCTGACCCGTCTGCTTTCCCCAACTACGCCTGTCATTACTGCACCTCGCTTCACCCCGCCAGCTGCGCAAGCAAGTCGTACCAGTAGTAGTGACCTGGGGGATCGCCTCTGCTGAAGGCCAGTGACCCCTAAGACCTCTCTACTTACCTAGCAGTTTCATGAACAGGCTGTATGTGACCACTAGGGGCCCCTCCTGTTATAGTGTACAGGCTGTATGTGACCACTAGGGGCCCCTCCTGTTATAGTGTACAGGCTGTATGTAACCACTAGGGGCCCCCTCCTGTTATAGTGTACAGGATGTATGTGACCACTAGGGGCCCCCTCCTGTTATAGTGTACAGGCTGTATGTGACCACTAGGGGCCCCTCCTGTTATAGTGTACAGGCTGTATGTGACCACTAGGGGCCCCCTCCTGTTATAGTGTACAAGATGTATGTGACCACTAGGGGCCCCTCCTGTTATAGTGTACAGGCTGTATGTGACCACTAGGGGCCCCTCCTGTTATAGTGTACAGGCTGTATGTGACCACTAGGGGCCCCTCCTGTTATAGTGTACAGGCTGTATGTGACCACTAGGGGCCCCCTCCTGTTATAGTGTACAGGCTGTATGTGACCACTAGGGGCCCCTCCTGTTATAGTGTACAGGATGTATGTGACCACTAGGGGCCCCTCCTGTTATAGTGTACAGGCTGTATGTCACCACTAGGGGCCCCTCCTGTTATAGTGTACAGGCTGTATGTGACCACTAGCGGCCCCTCCTGTTATAGTGTACAGGCTGTATGTGACCACTAGGGGCCCCTCCTGTTATAGTGTACAGGATGTATGTGACCACTAGGGGCCCCTCCTGTTATAGTGTACAGGCTGTATGTGACCACTAGCGGCCCCTCCTGTTATAGTGTACAGGCTGTATGTAACCACTAGGGGCCCCTCCTGTTATAGTGTACAGGCTGTATGTGACCACTAGGGGCCCCCTCCTGTTATAGTGTACGGGCTGTATGTGACCACTAGGGGCCCCTCCTGTTATAGTGTACAGGCTGTATGTGACCACTAGGGGCCCCCTCCTGTTATAGTGTACAGGCTGTATGTGACCACTAGGGGCCCCCTCCTGTTATAGTGAACAGGCTGTATGTGACCACTAGGGGCCCCTCCTGTTATAGTGAACAGGCTGTATGTGACCACTAGGGGCCCCTCCTGTTATAGTGTACAGGCTGTATGTGACCACTAGGGGCCCCTCCTGTTATAGTGTACAGGCTGTATGTGACCACTAGGGGCCCCTCCTGTTATAGTGTACAGGCTGTATGTGACCACTAGGGGCCCCTCCTGTTATAGTGTACAGGCTGTATGTGACCACTAGGGGCCCCCTCCTGTTATAGTGAACAGGCTGTATGTGACCACTAGGGGCCCCGCCTGTTATAGTGTACAGGCTGTATGTGACCACTAGGGGCCCCCTCCTGTTATAGTGTACAGGCTGTATGTCACCACTAGGGGCCCCTCCTGTTATAGTGTACAGGCTGTATGTGACCACTAGGGGCCCCCTCCTGTTATAGTGTACAGGCTGTATGTGACCACTAGGGGCCCCTCCTGTTATAGTGTACAGGCTGTATGTAGGGGGGGGGGGGGGGTGGAGGGGGGGAGACATTCTTCCCTGCAGTGGCGGCTACCAGTCTGAGTCGCGCGTTCTTGGGCAGTTTATGCCCCACACGTCTCATGTAGATAAGAAGCAGAACAGACAACAACAGTGAGGACAATGGATTCTACACACAGTGATGTCACAGTACAGGGGGGATAATACACACAGTGATGTCAAAGTACAGGGGGGATAATACACACAGTGATGTCACAGTACAGGGGGGATAATACACACAGTGATGTCACAGTACAGGGGGGATAATACACACAGTGATGTCACAGTACAGGGGGGATAATACACACAGTGATGTCACAGTACAGGGGGGATAATACACACAGTGATGTCACAGTACAGGGGGGATAATACACACAGTGATGTCACAGTACAGGGGGGATAATACACACAGTGATGTCACAGTACAGGGGGGATAATACACACAGTGATGTCACAGTACAGGGGGGATAATACACACAGTGATGTCACAGTACAGGGGGATAATACACACAGTGATGTCACAGTACAGGGGGGATAATACACACAGTGATGTCACAGTACAGGGGGGATAATACACACAGTGATGTCACAGTACAGGGGGGATAATACACACAGTGATGTCACAGTACAGGGGGGATAATACACACAGTGATGTCACAGTACAGGGGGGATAATACACACAGTGATGTCACAGTACAGGGGGGATAATACACACAGTGATGTCACAGTACAGGGGGGATAATACACACAGTAAATCTTTCCCCAAGAAAATACACCTCGGCACTACTGACCAGCGTGTGCAGCAGCGTGTGAATAGTAACTAGTCCGCCCTTCCGATACAGGTGGTGCTCAATCATCCAAAGTCGCAAGTGCATTAGAACAAATCCTTCATGTAGAAGTTAAAGATGAGGCACTCACCCAGTCATTGGTAGTTTAGTAGCTTGACTTTATTGAATGCTCATCTCGGGAACTCAGGACGCGGTCGAGTGAGTGAGCGGGCGACAGCCTGTTTCGCGTGATGACGTTCACGCTTCCTCTCGGCCCCTGACGTCACTCCGTAACCTTGTCCTTATAAAGACGTATTCATCATACATTTATCATAAAAACAATGTTAATGTTCCAAACATTGCTTTTATGATAAATGTATGATGAATACGTCTTTATAAGGACAAGGTTACGGAGTGACGTCAGTGGTCGAGAGGAAGCGTGAACGTCATCACACGAAACAGGCTGTCGCCCGCTCACTCACTCGGCCGCGTCCTGAGTTCCCGAGATGAGCATTCAATAAAGTCAAGCTACTAAACTACCAATGACTGGGTGAGTGCCTCATCTTTAACTTCTACATGAAGGATTTCTTGTGATACACACAGTCATGTCACAGGGGGGAAAATACACAGTACAGGGGGGATAATACATACAGTGATGTCACAGTACAGGGGTAATACACACAGTGATGTCACAGTACAGGGATAATACACACAGTGATGTCACAGTACAGTGATAATACACAGTGATGTCACAGTACAGGGATAATACACACAGTGATGTCACAGTACAGGGATAATACACAGTGATGTCACAGTACAGGGATAATACACAGTGATGTCACAGTACAGGGGGGATAATACACACAGTGATGTCACAGTACAGGGATAATACACAGTGATGTCACAGTACAGGGATAATACACACAGTGAAGTCACAGTACAGGGATAATACACAGTGATGTGATGTCACCCCGGTGGTGTTTGGCGCCCCCTTGCTGTAGCTGTGTCTGTGGGTATCAGAGCGGCTCTATATAATAAGCAGAGCTCCTGTATCCGTCACATATCAGGGACAGAGGGGCGGTGCAGGGGGCGGCAGCGTTGTGCTCAGTGCTGACACCTTGTGGTCACTTCTGCTTCTTACCTGAGCTGCAGATGAGATTTTTCCGTTTTTCTCCTATAAAAAAAAATTAATTTTCTCAGACAAATGTGTTTGTGATTTAATGTGAATGACCTGATGGGATTATTAGATGGCGGCATAGTGCGGGAAATCCTCTCCTCCTGATATATTACTCCACAGGGATCAGAGAGGCTATATACAGTCACTGACATCACCATATACAATACAGCTATACACAGTCACTGACCTCACCGTATAATATACAGCTATATACAGAGCACCCCCCCCCCTCCCTCGGGGCACTCACCTCCCAGGATCTTGGCACCCCCTCCACTCCTTGGGGCACTCACCTCCCAGGATCTTGGCACCCCCTCCCCTCCTTGGGGCACTCACCTCCCAGGATCTCGGCACTCACCTCCCAGGTAGGCACAGTTGTAGTAGCTGCAGTGCTGCCCGGTGCTCCGTAAAACATAAGAATCTTCAGCCTTTTTTATAGCATAAAACTTCTCTGTTATGGGAATTAACACCTCTTCCTCCTTGAAGTCGGAGAAGTTGTCGATGTCGATGCCGAAGCAGCTGAATATGGTGAACTGGGTTCTGGTCCCGAACCTCTGGGCCGTATATTGACTTAGAGATGAGGATGCGAAGTGACCAAAACGGACAATGTCAGACATGTTCTTGTAGGTTATCCAGGACCCCCGGTAGACCTGCACCCTCCGATCACAGCGGTCACCCTGGCCCAGGACCTGGATGGCTCTGGTCAGGTAGAAGTGCAGCGCCTTGAAGTGGAACCTGCTCATGTAGTAGTGGCGGGAGCGGCCGGCTATGGAAACGTTACGGTTCAGCTGCTGGTAGATGGGGTAGGGGCTTTCCTTGGTGTACAGCACCACCGCTATCCCGTACTCGTCCTTGAAGTCGGGTGGGAGGAGGCTGTACGGCTTTATCCGCGCCCAGGTCTGTTCCGCCAAATACCACATTACAGCAAATTGTTTGTATTTCTTCTCCTGAGCCAAGATCCGCGGCATCTCCATCTCCATCTGCCGCGCGCAGCCAAGGTACTGGTCATCAAAGGCGTCCGCCATCATACTGAGGTCCAACGCCCAACCGCCACTCTGCCGATGACATCATAATCACATATAAATGGATGGATAAGAGGTAGGTAGATAGATAGAAGTTAGATAGATAGATATCTCCTATGGCATGAGCCGGCTTCTCTAGATTTAAAGGGCCAGCCCAGTGTGCCCTTACTTGGCTGCAGCCCTCCACTATTTAAGCCCGGGCATCACCTGGCTCCCTTGTTGGAGCCTCTGCAATAGCTACCCTAAGAATTGTGGTCCCAGCTGTCAGGTAGGGGTCTGGGACGAGTGCAGCCCTGTAACTGGCACCCGCCCCAGCTGGCCCTACCTACTTGCCCCAACAGTACTAAGGCTACTGCGGACAACTGGGCGATGTTCCCTACATTGTAATAAGTGTATCACAAGACAGGGACAAGACAAACTCACATGATAAGAGAATAGTCAGAGGTCAGGGTCGGCAACAAACAGACAGCAAAGGTACAAAATCAGAATAAAAAAAGCGAGGTCGAGGTCACAAAATCCAAAGGTCAGAATCACTAAACACCACAATCAGGAGATGCTAGGTCAAGGCACAAGGCGCTATCACAGGCAGAGAACATGAGACAGAATGAAAGACTTATATGACTAAAAGTTCCAACCCAACCCAGATACTGACAGCTAACTGGGCGAGTCAGCTGTCAGTCAAATCACTGATCGCAAACACCTAGTGCTGATCAGCAGGTGGAGTGCAACCAGTGTCGGACTGGGGTACCTGGGGCCCACCAGGGAAACTCATTCTAGGGGCCCACCCTACATACAAAGACATAGCCAGCGCCAAACCTTTCACATTAGTACAGCGACTTTGCATAAAGCTGTGTATGTAACCATCGGTGCTCGCTCACTGCCAGTCACTTATACAATCGTTCTGTGGCACCATATGCAAACAAATAGAACGTTAACACGTTTTTTAAGGCTAGAGTCACATAACGTATCTGCAGTGGATTTCACGTTGCGAGTTCGCTGCGAATACCTTTCCTGTCAGTGTCAATGCCGCCCACATTAACCCCCTGCCACCGGGAAGATCCTATACCTGCTCCATACTATGGCCACATCTGTGGCTCCCGTAGGTCCGGCGGCGAGGGGTTAACGGGGGCGGCACTAACATACTAATGTACTAATGTAATCACACTGACAGGAGAGGTATCCGCAACAGACACGTTACGTGTAAATTTAACCTAAAGAGGTTTTCTCGTCTGCAGAAATTTAGTTCACTGCTGCGTGCTGCATGTTAGCAGGTGAGAATACCCCTTTAAGTGAAGCAGTAACTCCTATCAACCTGACAGGTTTCTTGTAGTAAACTACCAGGCAGGGCCGAAACATAGTCCCAGTCCCATCAGAAGGTAGTCTGACAGAAACGATGCTGGGATTATAAAAGATCAAGAGCACAAGCCCCATACACCAGAGGCTGCTGTGCTATAGTGACAGACAGCCACCCCCAAGGTATTATATGTAAGAATATATACAGTAGGACCTTCACATATCGGGTCATATATAGGTGCATATAGTACACTGCTGGCAGCAGACGGGCCGGTGTCGCCCCTTACTGCTGCCTCTCAACAGAAGTGGCAGAAGTTGCGTCTGGACGTCCTGCCCAGCCAATCAGTGCGCTGTGTCGGAGAAGCGCACTGATTGGCTGACCGGGACGTCCTGTCGGGAACCCCCGAAGCAAGCCGGAGCGAGGAGCAGGTACAAGTATATGCTTCAGCCGGCGGGGGGTTAACGGGGCAATCTCCTTACATACTCGCAGGGGGTTGTCCATCCCGCTTCGAGTCAGTCTTCCCATACAAACTACAGGCAAGGGATCTGCAGAAGATTTCGCTATGAATTCACAGCGAGAAATCTGCTGTGGATCCGGCCTTTGTGTTTGTACCCTAAGACCCTGTTCACACTTTAGTATACTGCAATTACAGTATACATCAATCTACCACTAAACGGACAGGATTACTGATGTGTGAATAGGGCCCAATACACATAAATATATATAACAGTAATGACTGCATGTGGGAGGATGGTGACATGTAATGGCAGGCAGTAAACTACGGAGAATACAGATAGAAAAGGCTCCAGCCACACAGTCCCGGCATTCTCTATAGTGGCCGCTGAATGGCTGATTGGCTACCACCCTGATGAGGGCGGCTTACATGGCAGAACTATGACGGTAGCCGCCATGGCAGGGCACAATTTAGGGAGCCCATGTTTACAAAGAGGTGATGGCCATTGCAGAGGCTGTGGGAGACTGAATGCGGTCACATTATAAAGTGTCACTGTCATTTAAAAAAAAAAAAAAAACTTTTGAAACGTCATAAAGACATCTCAAAAGTTTTGATCAGTCCGGGTCTGAGTGTTCAGATCAGGAGAACTAGCGGGGAGAAGATTGCGCTGCAGCACCGTCCGCTCCCCGCTCTGTCAGTGAGTCCGTCAGGCTTCATAGCGTGATTTGTGTCCTGTGATATCACTGGGTGATTTATCTCACTTCAGTAGACATGGCTATGTAATATCCCATCATGGTGGGCGTGGCTATGTAATATTCCATCATGGTGGGCATGGCTATGTAATATTCCATCATGGTGGGCATGGCTATGTAATATCCCATCATGGTGGGCGTGGCTATGTAATATCCCATCATTGTGGGCGTGGCTATGTAATATTCCATCATGGTAGGCATGGCTATGTAATATCCCATCATGGTGGGCATGGCTATGTAATATTCCATCATTGTGGGCATGGCTATGTAATATTCCATCATGGTGGGCATGGCTATGTAATATTCCATCATGGTGGGCGTGGCTATGTAATATTCCATCATGGTGGGCGTGGCTATGTAATATCCCATCATGGTGGGCATAGCTATGTAATATTCCATCATTGTGGGCATGGCTATGTAATATTCCATCATTGTGGGCATGGTTATGTAATATCCCATCATGGTGGGCATGGTTATGTAATATTCCATCATTGTGGGCATGGCTATGTAATATTCCATTATGGTGGGCATGGTTATGTAATATTTCATCATTGTGGGCATGGTTATGTAATATCCCATCATGGTGGGCATGGTTATGTAATATTCCATCATTGTGGGCATGGTTATGTAATATTTCATCATAGTGGGCATGGCTATGTAATATTCCATCATGGTGGGATGGCTCTTTAACGCCCATGTATACCGCAGTCCTGTACTTTGCTATCACTGTACAGTATCCTTGTGGTTTAGAACATTTTTTTCATGTGAACAGGACCTAATGCACAAAAACCATCATATATACACCCAGTGGCGTAGCCACCGTGGTCGCGTGGGGTCGCCGCCGCGACCGGGCCCGCCACAAAGGGGGACCCGCGGGGCCCTCAGGGCCCCGCAAGGCCCTCCCTTTCAATCACTCTTGTGACCGAAAGCATTGTTTTGCTTGCGGTCACAAGAGTCCGACTCTGTCTTCCCCCGGCTGCTGCGCAGCTGCTGGGGATGTCGCGTCTTATCCCCGGCAGCGCACGCATCCCACAGCTCCCTGCGCGCCTTGGGCCCTGACTTCCGGTTCCGGCGCGCAGGGAGCTCTGGGATGCCGGGGATAGGACGCGACACCCCCGGCAGCCGCGCAGCAGCCGGGGACAGACCGAAGGAGTGAGGATCTACGTGGGAGCGCGATGTCAGGTGAGTTAAGTTTTGTTTTTTATCAGCCTGTACGGGTGGGGGGGAAAGAGGGGGGCATCTATGAGGGTGGGGGGAAAGGGGACCATCTATAAGGTAGGGGGGGTGAAGGGGACCATCTATAAGGGAGGGGGGGTGAAGGGGGCCATCTATAAGGGAGGGGCGGTGAAGGGGACCATGTATAAGGGAGGGGGGGTGAAGGGGGCCATCTATAAGGGAGGGGGGGTGAAGGGGGCCATCTATAAGGGAGGGGGGGTGAAGGGGACCATCTATAAGGGAGGGGGGGGGGGTGAAGGGGACCATCTATAAGGGAGGGGGGGAGAGGGGGCCATCTATAAGGGAGGGGGGGGTGAAGGGGACCATCTATAAGGGAGGGGGGGTGAAGGGGACCATCTATAAGGGAGGGGGGGTGAAGGGGACCTTCTATAAGGGAGGGGGTGAAGGGGACCATCTATAAGGCAGGGGGGGTGAAGGGGACCATCTATAAGGGAGGGGGGGGGTGAAGGGGACCATCTATAAGGGAGGGGGGTGAAGGGGACCATCTATAAGGGAGGGGGGGAAGGGGACCATCTATAAGGGAGGGGGGGGGAGAGGGGGCCATCTATAAGGGAGGGTGGGGGAGAGGAGGCCATCCATAAGGGAGGGTGAGGAGAGAGGGGGCCATCTATAAGGGAGGGGGTAAAGGGGGCCATCTATATGGAGGGGGGAGAGGAGGCCATCTATAAGGGAGGGTGGGGGGAGAGGGGGCCATCTATAAGGAGGGCAACATGGGGGGAGAGGGGCCATCTATTTGGGGGGGGGCAACATAGGGGGAGAGGGAATACACAGAGGGGGGCATATATTATTAGGGGGTCACATAGAGTCAGGGCTACCCACTAAAGGAGTGTGTAAAGGGGACAATACAGATGTGCAGTGTGTATATAGATGAGGATGGTGCCAGAGTGAGGAGACTAATATGTCTGTCTGGCAGATTCTGTGGATTCGTGGCTCGGAGAAGTTCTCATAACGGCCCAGGGCAAATGGAGAAGAAGATGAAAAGGGAAGAACTCCGATCAGAGAAGACGTCCCCCTGTGAGTCACCTGATATAACTGCACTGTAATGTATATGGTGTATAGAGCCTGTGTAGAGCTGGGGCCACCTCTATATGACTGGATGAGGTGATTTAGTGTACTGGATTTGGTCAGTAACAATATGGTGGTGATGGTAGTGGTTGTGGTGTGGCAGTAATGTTTCCTTCCTATATACTGGTATTACTGGTAATATAGGTCTCAGTATACAGGATTTGGTCGGTAACAGTATGGCGGTAATATGTACGGTGATAATACTTTCTCTTCCAATATGCTGGTGTTAGTGATAATATCTGTCTTGGTGTGTGTGTATATATATATATATATATATATATATATACACACACCAATAGCATCACTTGGTCGTGAAAGGAGGGGGGGGGGGGGGCCCAAGTTGGCCTCTCGCACCAGGGCCCAGGAGACATTAGCTACGCCCCTGTATACACCCCATCCCATGCAAATATATATGGAGATACATCACACATGAAAAAAAGGGAAATTTTGGCAGCACATCTATGACTCTGTTTAAACTGCAGGTTGCACACTGCTTGTGGCTTAAGTACAGACAAAAAACAAAAGGTGCAACAGAGTGTACCATGTCGCCACGTTAAAGGGGTTATCCAGCGCTACAAAAACATGGCCACTTTCCCCCTACTGTTGTCTCCAGTTTGGGTGGAGTTTTGAAACTCAGTTTCATTGAAGTAAATGGAGCTTAATTGCAAACCGCACCTGAACTGGAGACAACAGTAGGGGGAAAAGTGGCCATGTTTTTGTAGCCCTGGATAACCCCTTTAAGGCGTCCTCAAGACATGGTCCCTACTCTGGCATTTTCACACTAGCAATGGCCTCTCCTGGGCTGAATAAGCCTACAACTGGGCAGATAGGAACCCAGTTATATACATATCATACTATACATATATACACACACCGTACACATATACATGTCATACCTCCATAATCAGGCCCGGACTGGTAATCTGGCAAGGCGGGCAAATGCCCGCTGGGCTGGCCAGATTACTAGTCCGTGGGCCGCCCGGGCTGTCTATTGGAAAAAAAAAAAATCACCGCTGCGGCCCGCTCCTGACATGCTCCTCCAGTCCAATCAACGTGGGGCCGATGCGGCCCGCCGCTGATTGGCGGAGCACGTCAGGAGCGGGCCAGCCGGGCCAAGGTGAGCGGGCTGTGGTGGCGGGAGGGGGCTACGGTGGCGTGTCTCCGCCCCGTTGTTCCCCTCCCAAGTGCCGAGGGCCGCAGACGTGCCGCGCGCAGGCACGTCTGCAGCCACCTCCACCAGGCCCCCAGCGGTGACGTCACTTCCCTGACGCGCCGCTGAGGACCTGGAGGAGAGAGAGGAGAGCCGCAGCCGCCGCCGCCACGCTGCTGCAGCAGAAAGAAGATGCTGAAGATCCGGAGAAAGAAGCTGCTGGGAGCGAGGTGAGGTGAGAATGTTTTTTTTTTTTTTTTTAACCCCTTCACATGTGGCCACACAGGGAGAGCATGCAGGGGGGCTATTCTATATGGGAGGGGGTGCAGGGGGCTATTCTATATAGGAGGGGATGCAGGGGGCTATTCTATATGGGAGGGGGATGCAGGGGGCTATTCTATATGGGAGGGGGATGCAGGGGGGGTATTCTATATGGGGGGGGGGGGGATGCAGGGGGGGTATTCTATATGGGAGAGATGCAGGGGGTATTCTATATGGGAGGGGGTGCAGGGGGGCTATTCTATATAGGAGGGGATGCAGGGGGGCTATTCTATATAGGAGGGGGTGCAGGGGGGCTATTCTATATAGGAGGGGATGCAGGGGGCTATTCTATATGGGAGGGGATGCAGGGGGGCTATTCTATATGGGAGGGGGTGCAGGGGGGCTATTCTATATGGGAGGGGGTGCAGGGGGGCTATTCTATATGGGAGGGGGATGCAGGGGAGGCTATTCTATATAGGAGGGGGATGCAGGGGGGGCTATTCTATACAGGAGGGGGATGCAGGGGGGCTATTCTATATGGGGGGATGCAGGGGGGCTATTCTATATGGGGGGATGCAGGGGGGCTATTCTATATGGGGGGATGCAGGGGGCTATTCTATACAGGAGGGGGATGCAGGGGGCTATTCTATATGGGGGGATACAGGGGGCTATTCTATACAGGAGGGGGTACAGGGGGCTATTCTATATGGGGGGATGCAGGGGGCTATTCTATACAGGAGGGGGATGCAGGGGGCTATTCTATATGGGGGGATGCAGGGGGCTATTCTATACAGGAGGGGGTACAGGGGGCTATTCTATATGGGAGGGGGATGCAGGGGGCTATTCTATATGGGGGGATGCAGGGGGCTATTCCATATTGGAGGAGGATGCAGGGGGTCTATTCTATACAGGAGGGGGATGCAGGGGGGCTATTCTATATAGGAGGGGGATGTAGGGGGGCTATTCTGTATGGGAGGGGGATGCAGGGGGCTATTCTATATGGGAGGGGGATGCAGGGGGGCTATTCTATATGGAGGGGGATGCAGGGGGCTATTATATATAGGAGGGGGATGTAGGGGGGCTATTCTATATGGGAGGGGATGCAGGGGGCTATTATATATAGGAGGGGGATGTAGGGGGGCTATTCTGTATGGGAGGGGGATGCAGGGGGCTATTCTATATGGGAGGGGGATGCAGGGGGGCTATTCTATATGGAGGGGGATGCAGGGGGCTATTATATATAGGAGGGGGATGTAGGGGGGCTATTCTATATGGGAGGGGATGCAGGGGGCTATTCTATATGGGAGGGGGATGCAGGGGGCTATTCTATATGGGAGGGGGATGCAGGGGGCTATTCTATATGGGAGGGGGATGCAGGGGGCTATTCTATATGGGAGGGGGATGCAGGAGGCTATTCTATATTGGAGGGGGTGCAGGGGGGGCTATTATATATTGGAGGGGGATGCAGGGTGGGCTATTCTATATGGGGGGGATGCAGGGGGCTATTCTATATAGGAGGGGGATGCAGGGGGGCTATTCTATATGGGGGGGGGATGCAGGGGGCTATTCTATATGGGAGGGGGATGCAGGGGGGCTATTCTATATGGGGGGATGCAGGGGGCTATTCTATATTGGGGGGATGCAGGGGGGCTATTCTATATGGGAGGGGCATGCAGGGGGGCTATTCTATATGGGAGGGGGATGCAGGGGGCTATTCTATATGGGAGGGGGATGCAGGGGGGGCTATTCTATATAGGGAGGGGGATGCAGGGGGGCTATTCTATATGGGAGGGGGATGCAGGGGGCTATTCTATATGGGAGGGATGCAGGGGGGGCTATTCTATATGGGAGGGGGATGCAGGGGGGCTATTCTATATGGGGGGGATGCAGGGGGGGCTATTCTATATAGGGAGGGGGATGCAGGGGGGCTATTCTATATGGGAGGGGGATGCAGGGGGGCTATTCTATATGGGAGGGATGCAGGGGGGTATTCTATATGGGGGGGATGCAGGGGGGTATTCTATATGGGAGGGGGATGCAGGGGGGCTATTCTATATGGGAGGGGGATGCAGGGGGGGTATTCTATATGGGAGAGATGCAGGGGGTATTCTATATGGGAGGGGGATGCAGGGGGGCTATTCTATATGGGAGGGGGATGCGGGGGGGGGGCTATTCTATATAGGGAGATGTACAGCAGGGGGGCTATTCTATATGGGGGGATGCAGGGGGGGCTATTCTATATGGGGGGATTTATAGATGAGGATGTTGCTGGAGCAAGAAGCCTAAAATGTCTGTCTGACAGATCCCGTGGAGAGGAGTCATGGCCAGAGAAGCCTTCCTGATGACCGGAGCCAGATGGAGAAGAAAAAGAAAAGTGCAGAGAAGACGCCTACTGTGAGTGACAGGATGTAACTGCACTATAATCACCTGTAAGGTCTGCAGAACCTTTATACAGCTGGGATCTGCCTCAGTATCAGGGGTGTCACACTCCTGCCCTCCAGGTGTTGCAAAACTACAATTCCCGTCATGCTTTAGCTGTCCAGGCATGATGGGATTTGTAGTTTTGTAACAGCTGGAGGGACAGAGTGTAACATCTGTGTTCTATTGTCGCTGCTTTGGGAGAATATTGGTCTTTAGATAGTGGCTGTTATTTGGTGCCAGTATAGTGGTGTTATCCAGTCACTGTATGGTGAGAGTAGTGGGCATGGTGTGATGGTATAGTGGTATTATCCAGTCACTGTATGGTGAGAGTAGTGGGCATGGTGTGATGGTATAGTGGTATTATCCAGTCACTGTATGGTGAGAGTAGGGGGCATGGTGTGATGGTATAGTGGTATTATCCAGTCACCGTATGGTGGGAGTAGTGGGCATGGTGTGATGGTATTACTCGTATTATTGGTAATTTTAGTGTTGTATATAGTGGATTGTATTCAGTCACAGTGTAGCGGTATTAGTCACTATGTGGTGATAATGGCCGTGCTCATGGTGGGGTGATATTATTTGTTACTTATATACTGTTAGTATAGGAAATATTGGTGGGTTTGCTTAGTGACAGTATGGCAGTAACGTGTACAGTATGGGGATAATATTTGCTTACTGGTGTTAACTATGACAGTGTTATCATGCACAGAAAAAAGATAGATAGATAGATAGATAGATAGATAGATAGATAGATAGATAGATAGATTGATAGATAGGAGATAGATAGGAGATAGATAGATAGATAGATAGGAGATAGATAGATAGATAGATAGATAGATAGATAGATAGATAGATAGATAGATAGGAGATAGATAGGAGATAGATAGATAGATAGATAGATAGATAGATAGATAGATAGGAGATAGATAGATAGATAGATAGATAGATAGATAGATAGATAGGAGATAGATAGGAGATAGATAGATAGATAGATAGATAGATAGATAGATAGATAGATAGGAGATAGATAGATAGATAGATAGATAGATAGATAGATAGATAGATAGATAGATGATAGATAGGAGATAGATAGATAGATAGATAGATAGGAGATAGATAGATAGGAGATAGATAGATAGATAGATAGATAGATAGATAGATAGATAGATAGGAGATAGATAGATAGATAGATAGATAGATAGATGATAGATAGGAGATAGATAGATAGATAGATAGATAGATAGATAGATAGATAGATAGATAGATAGGAGATAGATAGATAGGAGATAGATAGATAGATAGATAGATAGATAGATAGATAGATAGGAGATAGATAGATGATAGATAGGAGATAGATAGATAGGAGATAGATAGGAGATAGATAGGAGATAGATAGATAGGAGATAGATAGATGATAGATAGGAGATAGATAGATAGATAGATAGATAGATAGATGATAGATAGGAGATAGATAGATAGATAGATAGATAGATAGATAGATAGATAGATAGGAGATAGATAGATAGATAGGAGATAGATAGGAGATAGATAGATAGATAGATAGATAGATAGATAGATAGATAGGAGATAGATAGATAGATAGATAGATAGATAGATAGATAGGAGATAGATAGATGATAGATAGGAGATAGATAGATAGGAGATAGATAGATAGGAGATAGATAGATAGGAGATAGATAGATGATAGATAGGAGATAGATAGATAGATAGATGATAGATAGGAGATAGATAGATAGATAGATAGGAGATAGATAGGAGATAGATAGATAGATAGATAGATAGATAGATAGATAGATAGATAGATAGATAGGAGATAGATAGGAGATAGATAGATAGATAGATAGATAGGAGATAGATAGATAGATAGATAGATAGATAGGAGATAGATAGATAGATAGATAGGAGATAGATAGATAGATAGATAGATAGATAGATAGATAGATAGATAGATAGGGGATAGGAGATAGATAGATAGATAGATAGGAGATAGATAGATAGGAGATAGATAGATAGATAGATAGATAGATAGATAGATAGATAGATAGGAGATAGATAGATAGATAGATAGATAGATAGATAGGAGATAGATAGATAGATAGATAGATAGATAGATAGATAGATAGATAGGAGATAGATAGATAGATAGATAGATAGGAGATAGATAGGAGATAGATAGATAGATAGGAGATAGATAGATAGATAGGGGATAGATACTATAGATAGATAGATAGATAGATAGATATCCAGTAGGAAATGGCTATCTAGCAGCTTATTATGTAGCTTTGACCGCCATTATATGGAGTGCAGACATAGTCAGGATAAAAGGGATTTAAAAAATATAGTAACTTTTGTCCAAAAACAGCACCACCCTGTCCTCAGACTGTGTATGGTTATTACAACTTGGCTCCATTCACTTCAATGGAACTGAGCTGCAATACCTCACACAAACTGAAGAAGAGTGTGACACTGTTTCTGGAAGAAGGTGGCCATGTTTTTCTCCTATAAAGGGAATCTGTGAGGTCCGTACCAGGTCTAGGGCTATAAATCTCAGCAGACAGGTGTGAGGAGATATCACTGACCTTTAGTCCAGTGTAAACTTATATAATTGTCCTTTTCATTTCCAACTAAAGTTTCACAACAGCAGCGGCAGCAGCAGCACCCTATATGTCCATCAGTCAGAGCAGGCAGGGGCGGGGGCAGAAGGTGCTGCTGTGGTTCCACCTCTGTGACACTTCAGCTGGTAATGAAAAGAATGGTTACAGAGGTTTACACTGGACTAAAGGTCCAGTCCCTGACCTATACGCTGGGATCTACAGCTGTGTACCTGGTATAGAGCCCACAGGTTTCCTGTAAGGGCACGTTCATACCTAATCAAATGCGGATTTGATGCTTCTTATTTAATCAGTTGAAATGAATGCATATATATGCCGCATCAAATCATCAGCAGATCATGTTATAGCATTATTTTTAGGTGCTGATGGTGGGGTTCACATGTTTAGGGGAGTAGTGGGGACATGGCTAAATGAAGCAGAATATGCTACAGCTCGTATTTTACACGGCTATCCATGATATATAGGGAAGGATATGGTATGTGGGCTGCTGGGGTTTGATTGCCAGGGCTGATTTTAAGTCCCAGTCCGGCCCTGTCCATAATAACACACATATTTACACACACACTAAACACACTCCCCCTTTATGAATGTGGCAGAGATCAGAGAGCTGCATGGTGTGTGCAGACAGTCCCTGCTCCCTCCCTCCCTGTCCCGACCAGGGAGCTGGAACCTGAAGCTGGAGACCTGTCTGCTCTGAGGGAGGGGAAGGGTTTCTGAGGGCGCACTACATGCAGAGACATCACACAGCAGGAGGCTTCCTGTTACAGGCCGCCTGTCATAGCTGCTGCAGGGGGCGCTCTCCCCTCCTGCAGTGTCCTGACTGAGCAGCCTGAGAGGAGGAGGTAGGGGAGGGGCCGGGAGAGGAGAGACACCGCCCACATTACACCCTGTTGCCTGTCACCATGGTCACTCCCCGGCCCTATACACCTCACTATACAGAGAGACACCGCCCATATTACAACCTGCTGCCTGTCACCATGGTCACTGCCTGGGCCTATACACCTCACTATACAGAGAGACACCGCCCACATTACACTGCTGCCTGTCACCATGGTCACTGCCCGGCCCTATACACCTCACTATACACAGAGACACCGCCCACATTACACCCAGGGGCGCCGCAATCATGAGGCGACCTGAGTCGTCTGCCTCAGGCGGCGCCACCAGCTGTCTTCATGGGGGCGGCATTCCAGGGCCACTTTAACCAGAGGGCACATGGTGCACGTGCACCGGGCCCACTGGTTAAAGGGGCCCCCCCGAGCAGGCCGGCCGTTGCTATGTGCGACCAATGCGGTCGCACAGGGCTCCGGCCACCAGCCTGTCAGGGGGGAGCGCCATGGATGGGTAATCTACTTACCCCTCCATGGCGCCCCCTGCAGGGCCCCCCCCGTCCGCCGCTGCCCCCGCCCGCCCGCTGCTGCTGCGGCGCGTCAGCGACACTGACAGAGAGAGAGCCATTGGCTCCCTCCCTGTCAGTCACTCTTGTGGCCGCACTTCCTGCAGTCACAAGAGGCCGCGCTCTCCCTCTAGCGCCCGACGTCACTAGAGCGTCGGCGCGAGGGTAAGGGGAGTGCAGCCTCTTGTGTCCGCAGGAAGTGCGGCCACAAGAGGGAAGAGAAGAGGAACGCGTGGACCCAGGTGAGTAACAGTGTTTGTTTTTTTCAATGTTATATGGGAGGAGGAGCTATATACTATGGGGGGGCACAGGGGGCTATATACTATGGGGGGGCACAGGGGGCTATATACTATGGGGGAGCACAGGGGGCTATATACTATGGGGGAGCACAGGGGGCTATATACTATGGGGGAGCATAGGGGACTATATACTATGGGGGAGAACGGGGGCTATATACTATGGGGGAGAACGGGGGCTATATACTATTGGGGAGCACAGGGGGCTATATACTATGGGGGAGCACAGGGGGCTATATACTATGGGGGAGAACGGGGGCTATATACTATGGGGGAGAACGGGGGCTATATACTATGGGGGAGAACGGGGGCTATATACTATGGGGGAGAACGGGGGCTATATACTATTGGGGAGCACAGGGGGCTATATACTATGGGGGAGCATAGGGGACTATATACTACTGGGGAGCACAGGGGTCTATATACTATGGGGAGCACAGGGAAGCTATATACTATGGGGGAGCACAGGGGGCTATATAGTACTGGGGAGCACAGGGGGCTATATACTACTGGGGAGCACAGGGAAGCTATATACTATGGGGGAGCACAGGGGAGCTATATACTACTGGGGAGCACAGGGGAGCTATATACTACTGGGGAGCACAGGGGGCTATATACTACTGGGGAGCACAGGGGTCTATATACTATGGGGAGCACAGGGAAGCTATATACTATGGGGGAGCACAGGGGGCTATATACTATGGGGGAGAACAGGGGGCTATATACTATGGGGGAGCACAGGGAGCTATATACTATGGGGGAGGACAGGGGGCTATATACTATGGGGGAGGACAGGGGGCTATATACTATGGGGGAGCACAGGGGAGCTATATACTATGGGGGAGCACAGGGGGCTATATACTATGGGGGAGGACAGGGGGCTATATACTATGGGGGAGCACAGGGGAGCTATATACTATGGGGGAGCACAGGGGGCTATATACTATGGGGGAGGACAGGGGGCTATATACTATTGGGGAGCACAGGGGAGCTATATACTATGGGGGAGCACAGGGGACTATATACTACTGGGGAGCACAGGGGTCTATATACTATGGGGAGCACAGGGGGTCTATATACTATGGGGAGCACAGGGGAGCTATATACTATGGGGGAGCACAGGGGAGCTATATACTACTTGGGAGCACAGGGGACTATATACTACTGGGGAGCACAGGGGTCTATATACTATGGGGAGCACAGGGAAGCTATATACTATGGGGGAGCACAGGGGAGCTATATACTACTGGGGAGCACAGGGGAGCTATATACTACTGGGGAGCACAGGGGGCTATATACTACTGGGGAGCACAGGGGGCTATATACTATGGGGGAGCACAGGGGGCTATATACTATGGGGGAGCACAGGGGAGCTATATACTATGGGGGAGCACAGGGGACTATATACTACTGGGGAGCACAGGGGTCTATATACTATGGGGAGCACAGGGAAGCTATATACTATGGGGGAGCACAGGGGAGCTATATATTACTGGGGAGCACAGGGGAGCTATATACTACTGGGGAGCACAGGGGGCTATATACTACTGGGGAGCACAGGGGAGCTATATACTATGGGGGAGCACAGGGGGCTATATACTATGGGGGAGCACAGGGGGCTATATACTATGGGGGAGCACAGGGGGCTATATACTATGGGGGAGCACAGGGGGCTATATACTATGGGGGAGCACAGGGGAGCTATATACTATTGTGGGAGAGCACAGGGGGGGCTATATACTACTGGGGAGAGTGCACAGGGGGGCTATATACTAATGGGGGAGCGCACAGGAGGGCTGTATATAACTGGAGGAGCACATGAGGGTCTATATACTACAGGGACACCTTAAAACTATGGAGGCACAGAGGGGTGTAACTATGTAGGAGTACAGAGGGGTGTAACTACTGTATAGGGGTACAAGGGACCTAACTACTGTATGTGTTGGAGCCTAAAATATTTGTCTGGCAGATTCTGGAGAGAAGATTCACAGCCGGGAGAAGACTCCAAGGTGGCCCAGGCTGGATGGAGAGAAAAAGAAAAGGTGACAGACTCTGATCGGAGAAGACGCCTCCGGTGAGTCACTGGATGTAACTTCACTCTGTTATAGGCTTGTACTGATAGGGGTCATGGTGTGGTGGTATTATGTAATGGTATCATTGGTGATATCTTTCTGTTTTGTTTAGTGCAGTTTTTATGTAATATATAATCACTGAATGGTGGAAATAGTGTTATAAGGAAACCACTGTATGTATTGGGGCTCTTGATACAGTGTGGGGGCAAATTCAGTACATTATACAATGTGCCGAAAGGGAAGGGGGGGCCCACTCTTGAGGGCTGTGCACTGGGCCCACCAATGTATTAAAACGGCCCTGCGGCATTCAGTGGCAGACTATAATATGAGCGGTTCGGGCGGCCGCCCACATTATAATCCGCCACTGATTGTACCATGTACCGGAGTCCCCCCGCGCCTGGACAGCATCTGTAATGAGATGCTGTGAGCGGGGGAGACTGTATTCATAAGCGCCGCGCTGTAATAAATCAGCCGCGCGGTGCTGTTACTACAGCGCGGCGCTTATAAATACAGTCTCCCCCGCTCACAGCATCTCATTACAGATGCTGTCCGGGCGCGGGGGGACTCCGGTAAATGCATTCCACGTCCGTGATCCGTCAGGATCACGGAACGTGGGAATGCAGCCTTAGTCCCCCGGCTGATGTGCGGCTGCCGGAGGTGTCCCGTCCTGTCCCCGGCAGCGCACGCATCAGAGAGATCCCCGTGCGCCGGAAGTCACAGCCACAGGCACACGGGGAGCTCTCTGATGCGCGCGCTGCCGGGGACAGGACGGGACACCCCGGGCAGCCGCACATCAGCCGGGACCAGACCAGAGAGGCTCGACGGAGGGCAGGTGAGTTGTGTGCTGTTTTTTGTTTTTGTTTTATCTGCTGTGCAGGGGGGGGGGGGGGGAGAGGGGGACCATATATAAGGTAGGGGGGGAAGAGGGGGACCATCTATAAGGGGGGACCATCTATAAGGGAGGGGGAGAGGGAAGAGGGGGACCATCTATAGGGGGGGGAAGGGGACCATCTATAAGGGAGGGGGGAAAGAGGGGGACCATCTATAAGGGGGGGACCATCTATAAGGGGGGGGAAAGAGGGGGGCCATCTATAAGGGAGGGGCGGGAGGGGGACTGTCTATAAGGGGGGGGGGAGAGGGGGACCATCTATAGGGGGGGGAAGGGGACCATCTATAAGGGAGGGGGGAAAGAGGGGGACCATCTATAAGGGGGGGCCATCTATAAGGGAGGGGGGAAAGGGGGGGACCATCTATAAGGGGGGGACCATCTATAAGGGAGGGGCGGGAGGGGGACTGTCTATAAGGGGGGGGGAAGAGGGGGACCATCTATAAGGGGGGGGGGAAGAGGGGGACCATCTATAAGGGGGCATCTATAAGGGAGGGGGGAGAGGGGGACCATGTATAAGGGAGGAGGGGGACCATCTTTAAGGGAGAGGGGACCATCTATAAGGGAGGGAGAGGGGGACCATCTATAAGGGAGAGGGGACCATCTATAAGGGGGGGGAAGAGGGGGACCATCTATAAGGGGGGGGGAGAGGGGGACCATCTATAAGGGGGGGAGAGAGGGAAGAGGGGGACCATCTATAAGGGGGGGGAGAGGGGGACCATCTATAAGGGGGGGGGAGAGAGGGAAGAGGGGGACCATCTATAAGGGGGGGGGGAAGAGGGGGACCATCTATAAGGGAGGGGAAAGAGGGGGACCATCTATAAGGGGGAAAGAGGGGAGAGGGGGACCATCTATAAGGGGGAAAGAGGGGGGAGGGGGACCATCTATAAGGGAGGGGAAAGAGGGGGACCATCTATAAGGGAGGGGGGAGAGGGGGACCATCTATAAGGGAGGGGGGAGAGGGGGACCATCTATAAGGGAGGGGGGAGAGGGGGACTATCTATAAGGGGGGGGGGAGAGGGGGACCATCTATAAGGGGGGGGGGACCATCTATAAGGGGGGGAAGAGGGGGACCATCTATAAGGGGGGAGGAGGGGGACCATCTCCTAAAAGATCAGCACCCTCCTCTCCTGACATTCTCTGTGCTGCTGTGACCTGTCCTAAAAGATCAGCACCCTCCTCTCCTGACATCCTCTGTGCTGCTGGGACTTCTCCTATAGGATTAGCACCCTCCTCTCCTGACATCCTCTGTGCTGCTGGGACCTCTCCTATAGGATTAGCACCCTCATCTCCTGACATCCTCTGTGCTGCTGGGACCTCTCCTATAGGATTAGCCCCCTCCTCTCCTGACATCCTCTGTGCTGCTGGGACCTCTCCTATAGGATTAGCCCCCTCCTCTCCTGACATCCTCTGTGCAGAAAGGGACCAAACATTATGTTTATTGGGGACAGCAGTGGGGGGGGGGGCAGTAGTGGATTATAATGTGGGCGGATTGACGGGGGGGGGGGGGGGGCGTCATTCTATAGTTCGCCTCGGGCAGCAGAGAGGCTAGAATCACCCCTGATTACACCCTGCTGCCTGTCACCATGGTCATTCCCCGGGCCTATACATCTCACTATTCAGAGAGACACCGCCCACATTACACCCTGCTGCCTGTCACCATGGTCACTGCCCGGGTCTATACACCTCACTATGCAGAGAGACACCGCCCACATTACACCCTGCTGCCTGTCACCATGGTCACTCCCCGGCCCTATACACCTCACTATACAGAGAGACACCGCCCACATTACACTGCTGCCTGTCACCATGGTCACTGCCTGGGCCTATACACCTCACTATACAGAGAGACACCGCCCACATTACACCCTGCTGCCTGTCACCATGGTCACTGCCCGGGCCTATACACCTTACTATTCAGAGAGACCGCCCACATTACACACTGCTGTCACCATGGTCACTCCCCGGCCCTATACACCTCACTATGCAGAGAGACACCGCCCACATTACACCCTGCTGCCTTTCACCATGGTCACTCCCCGGCACTATACACCTCACTATACAGAGACACCGCCCACATTACACACTGCTGTCACCATGGTTACTCTCCGGCCCTATACACCTCACTATGCAGAGAGACACCGCCCACATTACACCCTGCTGCCTTTCACCATGGTCACTCCCCGGCACTATACACCTCACTATGCAGAGAGACACCCCCACATTACACCCTGTTGCCTGTCACCATGGTCACTCCCCGGCACTATACACCTCACTATACAGAGAGACACCGCCCACATTACACCCTGCTGCCTGTCACCATGGTCACTCCCCGGCCCTATACACCTCACTATGTAGAGAGACACCGCCCACATTACACTGCTGCCTGTCACCATGGTCACTCCCCGGCCCTATACACCTCACTATACAGAGAGACACCGCCCACATTACACTGCTGCCTGTCACCATGGTCACTCCCCGGCCCTATACACCTCACTATACAGAGAGACACCGCCCACATTACACTGCTGCCTGTCACCATGGTCACTCCCCGGCCCTATACACCTCACTATACAGAGAGACACCGCCCACATTACACTGCTGCCTGTCACCATGGTCACTGCCCGGGCCTATACACCTCACTATACAGAGAGACACCGCCCACATTACACTGCTGCCTGTCACCATGGTCACTGCCTGGGCCTATACACCTCACTATACAGATAGACACCGCCCACATTACACTGCTGCCTGTCACCATGGTCACTCCCCGGCCCTATACACCTCACTATACAGAGAGACACCGCCCATATTACAACCTGCTGCCTGTCACCATGGTCACTGCCTGGGCCTATACACCTCACTATACAGAGAGACACCGCCCACATTACACTGCTGCCTGTCACCATGGTCACTGCCCGGCCCTATACACCTCACTATACACAGAGACACCGCCCACATTACACCCTGCTGCCTGTCACCATGGTCATTCCCCGGGCCTATACATCTCACTATTCAGAGAGACACCGCCCACATTACACCCTGCTGCCTGTCACCATGGTCACTGCCCGGGTCTATACACCTCACTATGCAGAGAGACACCGCCCACATTACACCCTGCTGCCTGTCACCATGGTCACTCCCCGGCCCTATACACCTCACTATACAGAGAGACACCGCCCACATTACACTGCTGCCTGTCACCATGGTCACTGCCTGGGCCTATACACCTCACTATACAGAGAGACACCGCCCACATTACACCCTGCTGCCTGTCACCATGGTCACTGCCCGGGCCTATACACCTTACTATACAGAGAGACCGCCCACATTACACACTGCTGTCACCATGGTCACTCCCCGGCCCTATACACCTCACTATGCAGAGAGACACCGCCCACATTACACCCTGCTGCCTTTCACCATGGTCACTCCCCGGCACTATACACCTCACTATACAGAGACACCGCCCACATTACACACTGCTGTCACCATGGTTACTCTCCGGCCCTATACACCTCACTATGCAGAGAGACACCGCCCACATTACACCCTGCTGCCTTTCACCATGGTCACTCCCCGGCACTATACACCTCACTATGCAGAGAGACACCCCCACATTACACCCTGTTGCCTGTCACCATGGTCACTCCCCGGCACTATACACCTCACTATACAGAGAGACACCGCCCACATTACACCCTGCTGCCTGTCACCATGGTCACTCCCCGGCCCTATACAACTCACTATGTAGAGAGACACCGCCCACATTACACTGCTGCCTGTCACCATGGTCACTCCCCGGCCCTATACACCTCACTATACAGAGAGACACCGCCCACATTACACTGCTGCCTGTCACCATGGTCACTCCCCGGCCCTATACACCTCACTATACAGAGAGACACCGCCCACATTACACTGCTGCCTGTCACCATGGTCACTCCCCGGCCCTATACACCTCACTATACAGAGAGACACCGCCCACATTACACTGCTGCCTGTCACCATGGTCACTGCCCGGGCCTATACACCTCACTATACAGAGAGACACCGCCCACATTACACTGCTGCCTGTCACCATGGTCACTGCCTGGGCCTATACACCTCACTATACAGATAGACACCGCCCACATTACACTGCTGCCTGTCACCATGGTCACTCCCCGGCCCTATACACCTCACTATACAGAGAGACACCGCCCATATTACAACCTGCTGCCTGTCACCATGGTCACTGCCTGGGCCTATACACCTCACTATACAGAGAGACACCGCCCACATTACACTGCTGCCTGTCACCATGGTCACTGCCCGGCCCTATACACCTCACTATGCAGTGTCCCAGAACATGCAGACTACTACTCCTATTATGGCCATTTCTATTGCTGTGTCAATGCCTGTTCTGGTAAGTGTTTGCACTGCAACTGCTGCTGGTTTTCCCCTAGTATTCTCTGGTATTGTGCATTTTCATGTGTATTCTCATGTGTTCCTGTGTATTACAGTGTACAGTGGTATGCAAGGCTGTTGATCACGTGACCTGTAACCATGGTTCCTCCAATGGCCGACTAGCTCTGGCCAGGAGCAACCATGTGCCTCCCACTTCCTGCTGACAAGTTAGTCTTCCCCCTGCTTCCAAGCAAGGAGGTTGTGTGGTTCTATCCTCTCCCACAGAAGAGTGACTAAGTCTGCTGCTATATACCAGTCTTCGGCTGTATCTGCCTGCTCAAGTGACCGGATTCTTTTCTCTCCTCTGGGTGTCATTCCGTTATTTCTCCTCATCGCTGCAAGGATTCACAGCAAGTATTATTCTCAAGCTAATCCACCCAGCACCGCTATTTCTCTCATACTCCTACTCCCATCATCCGGCACGTATTCTCACAGCCTATGCAGCACCACTCCTGCTTTATTTGTCAAAGCCTGCTATATACCCGGTTGCATCCGGACAGAACTGTTGCTACTAGTTACCTTTTCTATAATAAAACCGCTGTTACTGAACCCTGGCATTGGTGTCCACTAACTGGTGCCCTGACTAGGTGCAGCGAAGAATCGCATGCCCATCATCACCCGCAGATTCCTCAGACCGGCCCTACAGCTGTGCTGCCCTCAGGCCTATACCGTGACAAGTATAACCCCTGCAGCTGCCTCGGTCATTGCCCGCTCATAACACCAGCACTGCGGAAGTGGCCCCCAGGGGCCAGGGCATCGCATTTTTGGCGTCACGAACAGGATACAGACTGTGTTGTGCCAACTGTCAGTGTCCCCAGAACTGTACTGCTAATCCCCCCAGAGGCTTTGCTATTGCCGCGCTGCGGCCTGCTAAGGGGTCAAGTCAGCCGGTGACGCACTGTCTTCGCGCGCGCGCGCGCTCCGCCCCGGCCCTGCAGTATCCAAGCCTCTGTGGCAGGAGGGAAGGAGATTGTGCCCGGACCGCCGGAAGTGTTGATGCTGACTTCCGCCCTATTCCTCTCCGGTCCCGGACGCCCTGCCTATCGGTGCCTGCTGTTCCCGCAAGCTCTCCTCGCTCCTACTTTCTTCCAGGCGCCTTACACCAGAACCCCTCGTCATGTCCACCGGCCATCACAGTGACTCTGACGGGTCCGACAGTTCGCCGACGGCCCGAAGAAGGCTTCCCGCGGCTCCCGTTGCTATGGCTACCGCAGCGGTCCCATTCTTCATTGGGCCCAACAATCTTCCCAGTTATAAAGGAGAACCCCACACGTTGGCTGATTTCAAGGAAAAAATTTCCCGCACCCTTGAACTTGTCTCACTCTCTCCCACTCAGCAGGTGCAGTTGCTGCTAGGACAACTTGAGGGTCCCGCTGCCGAGGAGGTGCGGTCATGGCCAGCTACGGAGAAAGCTAATGTACAACAGATCCTGGCCCGGCTGAGTAAAGAATTTGAGGTACAGTCACCCACGGAGGTCCGCCTTAAGTTTTATGACCGACGACAAAGGCCAGGTGAGACCCTCAGAGACTATGCACTAGCCCTCCAATCTGCCTACCGGGCCCTGAGACAGGTTGATACCATAGACCCCTCGGCTGTGGAGAGTATGATCACTGACCGCTTCATAGAGGGGGTGGACTCTAGACTCATCCAGAGCCAACTGCGTATGCTAGCTGCCCAAAACCCTACAATGCCTTTCCTGGACTTCAAGACTCTGGCTCTGAGGGTGGTTGGCATTGACAATCCCTGTGCCGGCTGTACTCCAGATTCGGATTGCCCGGATCCGGTGGGACCTATACCCCCACCTCCAGTGCCCACTATGGTTCCACCAGTTTCCGCTATACAAGCTGCCCAACAGTCTATCCCGGCTAATTCACCAGCGATCCCTGCTCTCCTTACGCAAGTGGTTGACTCTCTCTGCCAAGCCCTAAGGGGGCTACAAGGGGCCTATCCAACACCTCCACCACCACAGGACCCCTGCCCTGAGTATTCAGTTCCCGATCGGCCTCCTCCACCGAGACTTAGATCCCCTGAGCGCCCCTATTGCCGCCACTGTAGGCGACATGGACACTACCGCTCTCAGTGCTATCAGTTAAACGGGCTACCCCTGGGTCCGAGGGCCAACACCCAGGAGGTCGAGATCCAGGCCCGCAGGAAGCACAGTGGTTCTCAAGGTTCCTCTCACAATGCCCGCATGTGACTCTCTGGGTGGACGGAGTCCCCCTGGAGGCTCTGGTAGATACAGGTTCCCAGGTTACCACTATCCCGAGGCATGTGTTTGAAGAACATTGGGATCTGAGAACCCTAGGTCCAGTTGAGAAATACCGTCTGAAACTTATTGCTAGTAATGGTCGTCCTATTGTGCAACTAGGTTACTGGGAACCCACGGTCTGCATAGGGAAGCGGGAGCTAGCGCGTCAGGGTATCATTGTTACTGAGGCTCAGGGAGATAGTGGGACCGTGGTATTAGGCATGAATATTATCCGCCATGTATTCACTGAAGTGTTGGATGCCTTGAATGCCTCTATGTCTTGTGCTATGTCTCCTCAGTACAGGCAAGCCGTTCAGAAGACCATAAAGGTGCTTGCCGCTCAGCGGAAATTTGCCAATCCTCGAGGAGAAATCTGCCGTGTCCGCACTAGAGATGCTCGTCCGATCACCATCCCAGCTAACAGTGAGTTCCTCATCTGGTGCAGGGTCCGTCCAGGCCTCAACAATGCTGATTATGTGGCCCTTCTGGATGCTATTGAAATTGAGGGGCAACCTCTTGTCAGGGCCGCTAGGAGCCTGGTGACCGTCTCCAATGGTCAGGTCCCTGTCCGTCTGGTGAACCTTGGAGACTCCTCAGCTGACCTACCCAAGTTCACCACCGTGGCCATGTTATACCAACTCGATCCTGAAGACATCATCTGTGAGGAGACCATCGCCTATCAGAGTTCCATCCGTGGCACTCAAAGGGACTCAAACAGGGCTCTCGCCCCTTGGTGGGATGAACTCCATATTGGCGATGCCAATACCCCACTTGAATACCTCCACGGCATCCTCAAGGTGGCCAAAAGGTATCACGAGGCCTTCAGCAAACACTCCCTCGATTTCGGGAAGACCAACCTGGTCCAGCATCGGATCAACACTGGGGACCATCTGCCTATCAAAGAGAAACATCGGCCAATCCCTCCTGCCAGCTATCAGCAGGTCAAGAAACTGCTCAGGGAGATGAAAGACTCTAACGTTATCCAAGAAAGTCAGAGTCCGTGGGCTGCCCCTATTGTCCTCGTGAGGAAGAAAGACGGTAACATCCGTTTCTGCGTGGATTATAGGAAGATAAACACAATCACCCACAAGGATGCCTATCCTTTGCCCCGGATCGAGAAGTCTATTGCTGCTTTGGGGTCAGCCGCCTACTTCTCCACCTTGGACCTCACCAGTGGGTACTGGCAGGTGCCCATGGCACCCGAAGACCGTGAGAAGACGGCCTTCACCACCCCCATGGGGCTCTTCGAATTCACCAGCATGCCCTTCGGTCTGTGCAACGCCCCCGCTACCTTCCAGCGGTTGATGGAAAGGTGTCTCGGCCATCTCAACTTTCAGAGTGTCCTGCTCTACCTGGATGATGTGATTGTCTATTCACGTACCTACGAAGATCACGTCCATCATCTGGCTGAAGTGTTCCAGGTCCTAATTGATCACGGCCTGAAAATTAAGCCTTCCAAGTGTCACCTTCTCAAACCCCAAGTGAACTATCTGGGGCATGTTGTGAGTGCTGAGGGGATACGACCCGATCCAGAGAAGATCTCGGCTGTGGAACACTGGGATACCCCTAAGACCGTCAAGGAGGTGAGAAGCTTTCTGGGATTTGCCGGCTATTACCGCCGCTTCATTCCCCACTTTGCCCAAGTGGCCGAGCCCCTCAATGAGTTACTCCGGGGTTGCCCTCGAGAAAGTTACAACCGACGGCTCCCCGTAGAGTGGTCCGAACGGCAGGAGGTTGCCTTTCAAACCCTGAAACGCCTGTTGACTACGCCTCCTATACTGGCCTACCCGGACTATAACCTTCCTTTCCGGCTCTACACGGACGCCAGCTTCCAAGGCCTGGGAGCTGTGCTGTCCCAGGTTCAAGATGGCCAAGAGTTGTAGCTTATGCCAGCCGGAGTCTTCGGGGTGCTGAAAAGAACGATAACAATTATAGCTCCTTCAAGTTGGAGTTACTAGCCCTAGTGTGGGCCGTCACTGAAAAGTTCAAGGACTACCTGGCTGCCACCCCTGTTACCATCTATACGGATAACAACCCGTTGGCGCATCTCAACACTGCTCGGCTGGGCGCCCTGGAGCAGCGGTGGGCTTCTCGACTGGCCAATTTCCAGTTTGAAATTAAGTACCGCAGTGGCAAGGCTAACGTCAATGCAGACCTTCTGTCCCGACTATCCAAGGGCGAAGAGGCCCCAGAGGACAGCGATTGGGAAGACGTAGAAATGCCTCCCTTCTATCAAAGGTTCGCTACCCAGAGTGCTATTGATGTAGCCGGGCCTGAAACGCCTTCGCCTCCACCTAGGGCCCCGCAAGACTTGGCCAGGTGGCAGACCATCCAGGAAGAGTCCCGTGTCCTGGGGGAGATCTATGACTACCTCTCTACTGGTCGGGTCCCCATGCGGATAAAGAGGCCCTATCCTGATGTCGAGCTAAGGCGACTCTGGAGGCAAAGAAAGAGGCTCTTCTTACAGAAGGGACTGATCCTGCGGAACTCTCTTGATCCGGTCTCTGGGGAGAGGTGCCACCAG
The DNA here is from genome assembly GCA_027789725.1 of Dendropsophus ebraccatus. Lineage (NCBI taxonomy): Eukaryota > Metazoa > Chordata > Amphibia > Anura > Hylidae > Dendropsophus > Dendropsophus ebraccatus. The sequence goes on along the minus strand of JAQFWZ010000002.1, from coordinate 135,889,503 downwards.
ATCCTCATTCCCCGACGAGACGCTAAGATGGTGCTAGATGCCTACCATGACCGGTCCGGTCATTTCGGGGTACACAAGACGGAGGCCACTATCCGACAGCGGTTCTACTGGATCGGGATGAGGGCTGACATCGAGAACTGGTGTGCTGAGTGCCCTGCCTGTAATATCTCCAAAGCTGGGGGAAGAGAAGTCAGGGCCCCTTTGCATCCAATCACCTCCCACCGGCCGAATCAGCTAGTCGCCCTGGACCATGTGAAGCTAGCCCCTACAAGATGCGGGTATACCTACGCCCTCACCATGGTTGACCACTACTCCAAGTGGGTAGTCGTGGTACCTGTCAGGGACTTGACCGCCAAGACCACTGCTCTTACTTTTTACAAGGAGTATGTAAAGCACTATGGGTGCCCAGAGTCTCTGCTGACGGACCGGGGTCCGGCCTTCGAGTCGCAACTTTTCCAGGAGCTGTGTGCCTACCATGAATGTAAGAAGCTCCGCACCACGGCCTATCACCCTCAAGGGAATGGTCTGTGTGAAAAAGTTAACCAAGTCTTTATCAACATGCTCCGAACGGCTTCAGTGACCAAGAGAGTAGAGTGGCCCCACTTGTTGGATGAACTAGTGGAGATCTATAACAATACCACTCATTGTTCCACTGGCTACTCCCCGTTCTACCTGATGTTCGGCCGCCAAGGCCAACTTCCTCAGGACCGTGCTCTTGGAGTCCAAGCTCCTGACACCTTCAACCCCCTACCTGAAACTGACTGGGTTCGGGAGCATCAGAGGAGAATCCAGGATGCCCGGGAAATTGTTGACCGGAGGATGGGGGAGGCTCAGCAGCGCCAAGAGGATGCCTACAACCAAAGGGCGAATGCCACACCACTACAAGTGGGGGATAAAGTTTGGCTAAAGAAATATCATCGCTCTCACAAACTTGAAAGCCTTTGGGAGCCTGAGCCCTATGTCATCTCCTCTATCCCTTACCCAGAGACTGATGTGTATGAAGTCAAAAAGCCTGGGCTAGCCCCACAGACGGTGCATCGGAATAGGATAAAACGTTGCACTAAGGAGGACCTACAGGGCCTTACAGCACCGTGTCCGGTACCTGCATCCACGCCTCCGGCTCCCCCAGCAGCTCCCGCTAAACCTCTCTCTCTGGAAGAAATGTTCCAAGTTGAACCGTTCCTCATGGCCATAGGCTATCCAGCGGTCCCTGTACACATTCCAGTGGCCCCTCCACTTCCAATTGTGCCTCCAACAACTCCATCTCTACAACCAGACACTGGGGGTGATCTTCCACCTGTACCTGCACCAATCACTGTTGAAGAGGATCCTCCGCTGAGACGGTCTGAGCGCTCTACCAGAGGAATTCCTCCACTTCGCTACAGAGACCAGAGCCCTTAAACTGTTTTTGTTGTCTAACTGTTTTGTTCCAGTTCCTGCAACGTTCAAGGTTCGTGCCTGGTCCTCCTGACCAAGTTCCCTGTACTAACCAGCCATGAGCTGATGGACACTTACAGTAACAAAAGGTTCTCTAGTGCCTGTCCCAGAGCCTTTTACATGGACGATGTCTAATTGCTTAAAAGAGACTCTACCTAAGAGAGACACTTAATCCATTCCTTCCTAATGCACTTTCCTGTGATTGTGTGTTCCACACAGGGTATTATTGCACTTATTTCATTATTGCACTTATTCTACTATTGCATTCCAGTGTTATCGAAGTCTTTGTATTTCCTCCTCTGAGTAAGCACAAGGTTACATAGATAGCCTCAGAGTAGAGCGCCTCTTTTGTAAAACAGTATATTTTCCAGTGTCAAAGTCAGATAGCTCCTCCTCTGAGTAAGAGAAGTCAGTTTACATATACCTCAGAGAAAGTCCAGTTTATGTAGGAGTGTATTTTCTCATCCAGTCTCATTATTGTGTATTATTATCTCTATAGCTGGAAAGATTTAGTTGAGCCAGTTTGTATTCAGATTTTCCTCAGATTTGTATGCAGATTTTTCACAGATTTTCATTCAGATTTTTCTCAGATTTTCATTCAGATTCATGTGAGCCAGTTCTCCTCAAGACCTCGCAGTATTTGTTGTCTGTTGTGTTTCCCTTCCTTTTTGTTTCCAGTATTTGTTCGCCTCTGTCTTGTCCCAACGCAGTAGTTATCACACATAGTCTTACCTAACCTTCACACTTGTCCATACATATCGCACCTTGGATATCTTTTCGTGTGTTTGGCCTGTGGAGTGCTTGTGTGTGTGATTGAGTGGTATGAAAGGGAGCTCCCCATGTATGTTTGCTTTTATTATTTTGTTCTTTTCTCTTCCAGGTATCCAAGACACTACTCAGACACGCCAAGGTAGTACACAGGTCTTCACAGTTCTCTTTTCCAGTAGGGTAACGCATTTAACAGAAAACCTACTGTCTAACTGGCTGGAATATTGAGGGTCACCCGCCAGCAGTTAAGTTGTCCTGGCTTACACGTCAGATGGTTCACGCACTAGCTACCTGGTCGCCAGAGTACGTTAGGCACCCCTAGGTGAAGTCCTGCCACTAGGGTTTCTCATTCTCTCTCTCTTCTCACCTGTGCCTTGGGCGTGGGAAACACACACCTCATCACACTCACTCTCATCATTCATTCCTGTTGTTTGATTGTCCAGTCTATTCATGTTTGCTGCCTTCTAGATTCGCCGAGGTCGGCTCAAATTTGCTAGGGAGGTATGCAGTGTCCCAGAACATGCAGACTACTACTCCTATTATGGCCATTTCTATTGCTGTGTCAATGCCTGTTCTGGTAAGTGTTTGCACTGCAACTGCTGCTGGTTTTCCCCTAGTATTCTCTGGTATTGTGCATTTTCATGTGTATTCTCATGTGTTCCTGTGTATTACAGTGTACAGTGGTATGCAAGGCTGTTGATCACGTGACCTGTAACCATGGTTCCTCCAATGGCCGACTAGCTCTGGCCAGGAGCAACCATGTGCCTCCCACTTCCTGCTGACAAGTTAGTCTTCCCCCTGCTTCCAAGCAAGGAGGTTGTGTGGTTCTATCCTCTCCCACAGAAGAGTGACTAAGTCTGCTGCTATATACCAGTCTTCGGCTGTATCTGCCTGCTCAAGTGACCGGATTCTTTTCTCTCCTCTGGGTGTCATTCCGTTATTTCTCCTCATCGCTGCAAGGATTCACAGCAAGTATTATTCTCAAGCTAATCCACCCAGCACCGCTATTTCTCTCATACTCCTACTCCCATCATCCGGCACGTATTCTCACAGCCTATGCAGCACCACTCCTGCTTTATTTGTCAAAGCCTGCTATATACCCGGTTGCATCCGGACAGAACTGTTGCTACTAGTTACCTTTTCTATAATAAAACCGCTGTTACTGAACCCTGGCATTGGTGTCCACTAACTGGTGCCCTGACTAGGTGCAGCGAAGAATCGCATGCCCATCATCACCCGCAGATTCCTCAGACCGGCCCTACAGCTGTGCTGCCCTCAGGCCTATACCGTGACAAGTATAACCCCTGCAGCTGCCTCGGTCATTGCCCGCTCATAACACCAGCACTGCGGAAGTGGCCCCCAGGGGCCAGGGCATCGCAACTATACACAGAGACACCGCCCACATTACACCCTGCTGCCTGTCACCATGGTCATTCCCCGGGCCTATACATCTCACTATTCAGAGAGACACCGCCCACATTACACCCTGCTGCCTGTCACCATGGTCACTGCCCGGGTCTATACACCTCACTATGCAGAGAGACACCGCCCACATTACACCCTGCTGCCTGTCACCATGGTCACTCCCCGGCCCTATACACCTCACTATACAGAGAGACACCGCCCACATTACACTGCTGCCTGTCACCATGGTCACTGCCTGGGCCTATACACCTCACTATACAGAGAGACACCGCCCACATTACACCCTGCTGCCTGTCACCATGGTCACTGCCCGGGCCTATACACCTTACTATACAGAGAGACCGCCCACATTACACACTGCTGTCACCATGGTCACTCCCCGGCCCTATACACCTCACTATACAGAGAGACACCGCCCACATTACACCCTGCTGCCTGTCACCATGGTCACTCCCCGGCACTATACACCTCACTATACAGAGACACCGCCCACATTACACACTGCTGTCACCATGGTTACTCTCCGGCCCTATACACCTCACTATGCAGAGAGACACCGCCCACATTACACCCTGCTGCCTGTCACCATGGTCACTCCCCGGCACTATACACCTCACTATGCAGAGAGACACCCCCACATTACACCCTGTTGCCTGTCACCATGGTCACTCCCCGGCACTATACACCTCACTATACAGAGAGACACCGCCCACATTACACCCTGCTGCCTGTCACCATGGTCACTCCCCGGCCCTATACACCTCACTATGTAGAGAGACACCGCCCACATTACACTGCTGCCTGTCACCATGGTCACTCCCCGGCCCTATACACCTCACTATACAGAGAGACACCGCCCACATTACACTGCTGCCTGTCACCATGGTCACTCCCCGGCCCTATACACCTCACTATACAGAGAGACACCGCCCACATTACACTGCTGCCTGTCACCATGGTCACTCCCCGGCCCTATACACCTCACTATACAGAGAGACACCGCCCACATTACACTGCTGCCTGTCACCATGGTCACTCCCCGGCACTATACACCTCACTATACAGAGAGACACCGCCCACATTACACTGCTGCCTGTCACCATGGTCACTCCCCGGCACTATACACCTCACTATACAGAGAGACACCACCCACATTAAACTGCTGCCTGTCACCATGGTCACTGCCTGGGCCTATACACCTCACTATGCAGAGAGACACCGCCCACATTACACTGCTGCCTGTCACCATGGTCACTCCCCGACCCTATACACCTCACTATGCAGAGAGACACCGCCCATATTACACTGCTGCCTGTCACCATGGTCACTGCCTGGGCCTATACACCTCACTATGCAGAGAGACACCGCCCACATTACACTGCTGCCTGTCACCATGGTTACTCCCCGGCCCTATACACCTCACTATACAGAGAGACACCGCCCACATTACACCCTTCTGCTTGTCACCATGGTCACTCCCCGGGCCTATACACCTTACTATGCAGAGAGACACCGCCCACATTACACTGCTGCCTGTCACCATGGTCACTCTCCGACCCTATACACCTCACTATGCAGAGAGACACCGTCCCACATTACACACTGCTGTCACCATGGTCACTCCCCGGCACTATACACCTCACTATACAGAGAGACACCGCCCACATTACACTGCTGCCTGTCACCATGGTCATTCCCCGGGCCTATACATCTCACTATTCAGAGAGACACCGCCCACATTACACTCTGCTGCCTGTCACCATGGTCACTGCCCGGGTCTATACACCTCACTATGCAGAGAGACACCGCCCACATTACACCCTGCTGCCTGTCACCATGGTCACTCCCCGGCCCTATACACCTCACTATACAGAGAGACACCGCCCACATTACACTGCTGCCTGTCACCATGGTCACTGCCTGGGCCTATACACCTCACTGTACAGAGAGACACCGCCCACATTACACCCTGCTGCCTGTCACCATGGTCACTGCCCGGGCCTATACACCTTACTATACAGAGAGACCGCCCACATTACACACTGCTGTCACCATGGTCACTCCCCGGCCCTATACACCTCACTATGCAGAGAGACACCGCCCACATTACACCCTGCTGCCTTTCACCATGGTCACTCCCCGGCACTATACACCTCACTATACAGAGACACCGCCCACATTACACACTGCTGTCACCATGGTTACTCTCCGGCCCTATACACCTCACTATGCAGAGAGACACCGCCCACATTACACCCTGCTGCCTTTCACCATGGTCACTCCCCGGCACTATACACCTCACTATGCAGAGAGACACCGCCCACATTACACCCTGCTGCCTGTCACCATGGTCACTCCCCGGCCCTATACACCTCACTATGTAGAGAGACACCGCCCACATTACACTGCTGCCTGTCACCATGGTCACTCCCCGGCCCTATACACCTCACTATGTAGAGAGACACCGCCCACATTACACTGCTGCCTGTCACCATGGTCACTCCCCGGCCCTATACACCTCACTATACAGAGAGACACCGCCCACATTACACTGCTGCCTGTCACCATGGTCACTCCCCGGCCCTATACACCTCACTATACAGAGAGACACCGCCCACATTACACCCTGCTGCCTGTCACCATGGTCACTCCCCGGACCTATACACCTCACTATACAGAGAGGCACCGCCCACATTACACTGCTGCCTGTCACCATGGTCACTCCCCGGCACTATACACCTCACTATACAGAGAGACACCGTCCACATTACACTGCTGCCTGTCACCATGGTCACTCCCCGGCACTATACACCTCACTATACAGAGAGACACCGCCCACATTACACCCTGCTGCCTGTCACCATGGTCACTCCCCGGCCCTATACACCTCACTATGCAGAGAGACACCGCCCACATTACACTGCTGCCTGTCACCATGGTCACTCCCCGGCACTATACACCTCACTATACAGAGAGACACCACCCACATTAAACTGCTGCCTGTCACCATGGTCACTGCCTGGGCCTATACACCTCACTATGCAGAGAGACACCGCCCACATTACACCCTGCTGCCTGTCACCATGGTTACTCCCCGGCCCTATACACCTCACTATACAGAGAGACACCGCCCACATTACACCCTTCTGCTTGTCACCATGGTCACTCCCCGGGCCTATACACCTTACTATGCAGAGAGACACCGCCCACATTACACTGCTGCCTGTCACCATGGTCACTCCCCGACCCTATACACCTCACTATGCAGAGAGACACCGCCCACATTACACTGCTGCCTGTCACCATGGTCACTGCCTGGGCCTATACACCTCACTATACAGAGAGACACCACCCACATTAAACTACTGCCTGTCACCATGGTCACTGCCTGGGCCTATACACCTCACTATGCAGAGAGACACCGCCCACATTACACTGCTGCCTGTCACCATGGTTACTCCCCGACCCTATACACCTCACTATACAGAGAGACACCGCCCACATTACACCCTTCTGCTTGTCAGCATGGTCACTCCCCGGGCCTATACACCTCACTATGCAGAGAGACACCACCCACATTACACCCTGCTGCCTGTCACCATGGTCACTCCCCGACCCTATACACCTCACTATGCAGAGAGACACCGCCCACATTACACTGCTGCCTGTCACCATGGTCACTGCCTGGGCCTATACACCTCACTATACAGAGAGACACCACCCACATTAAACTACTGCCTGTCACCATGGTCACTGCCTGGGCCTATACACCTCACTATGCAGAGAGACACCGCCCACATTACACTGCTGCCTGTCACCATGGTTACTCCCCGGCCCTATACACCTCACTATACAGAGAGACACCGCCCACATTACACCCTTCTGCTTGTCAGCATGGTCACTCCCCGGGCCTATACACCTTACTATGCAGAGAGACACCGCCCACATTACACTGCTGCCTGTCACCATGGTCACTCCCCGACCCTATACACCTCACTATGCAGAGAGACACCGTCCCACATTACACACTGCTGTCACCATGGTCACTCCCCGGCACTATACACCTCACTATACAGAGAGACACCGCCCACATTACACTGCTGCCTGTCACCATGGTCACTCCCCGGCCCTATACACCTCACTATACAGAGAGACACCGCCCACATTACACCCTGCTGCCTGTCACCATGGTCACTCCCCGGAACTATACACCTCACTATACAGAGAGACACCGCCCACATTACACTGCTGCCTGTCACCATGGTCACTGCCTGGGCCTATACACCTCACTATACAGAGAGACACCCCCACATTACACCCTGCTGCCTGTCACCATGGTCACTGCCCGACCCTATACACCTCACTATACAGAGAGACACCACCCACATTACACTGCTGCCTGTCACCATGGTCACTGCCTGGGCCTATACACCTTACTATGCAGAGAGACACCGCCCACATTACACCCTGCTGCCTGTCACCATGGTCACTCCCCGACCCTATACACCTCACTATGCAGAGAGACACCACCCACATTACACCCTGCTGCCTGTCACCATGGTCACTCCCTGGCCCTATACACCTCACTATACAGAGAGACTCCGCCCACATTACACACTGCTGTCAACATGGTCACTCCCCGGCCCTATACACCTCACTATACAGAGAGACACCGCCCACATTACACTGCTGCCTGTCACCATGGTCACTCCCCGCCACTATACACCTCACTATACAGAGAGACACCGCCCACATTACACTGCTGCCTGTCACCATGGTCACTCCCCGGCCCTATACACCTCACTATACAGAGAGACACCGCCCACATTACACCCTGCTGCCTGTCACCATGGTCACTCCCCGGCCCTATACACCTCACTATACAGAGAGACACCGCCCACATTACACCCTGCTGCCTGTCACCATGGTCACTCCCCGGCCCTATACACCTCACTATGCAGAGAGACACCGCCCACATTACACACTGCTGTCAACATGGTCACTCCCCGGCCCTATACACCTCACTATACAGAGAGACTCCGCCCACATTACACACTGCTGTCAACATGGTCACTCCCCGGCCCTATACACCTCACTATACAGAGAGACACCGCCCACATTACACTGCTGCCTGTCACCATGGTCACTCCCCGGCCCTATACACCTCACTATACAGAGAGACACCGCCCACATTACACCCTGCTGCCTGTCACCATGGTCACTCCCCGGCCCTATACACCTCACTATGCAGAGAGACACCGCCCACATTACACACTGCTGTCAACATGGTCACTCCCCGGCCCTATACACCTCACTATACAGAGAGACACCGCCCACATTACACTGCTGCCTGTCACCATGGTCACTCCCCGGCACTATACACCTCACTATACAGAGAGACACCGCCCACATTACACTGCTGCCTGTCACCATGGTCACTCCCCGGCCCTATACACCTCACTATACAGAGAGACACCGCCCACATTACACTGCTGCCTGTCACCATGGTCACTCCCCGGCCCTATACACCTCACTATACAGAGAGACACCGCCCACATTACACTGCTGCCTGTCACCATGGTCACTCCCCGGCCCTATACACCTCACTATACAGAGAGACACCGCCCACATTACACTGCTGCCTGTCACCATGGTCACTCCCCGGCCCTATACACCTCACTATGCAGAGAGACACCGCCCACATTACACCCTGCTGCCTGTCACCATGGTCACTCCCCGGCACTATACAACTCACTATACAGAGGCAGTGACCAGGTGACAGGACTCTGCAGCTCATATTAATCTGCAATGAGGGAGCAATGTATGGGCCTGGAACTAGTAAATGGGAACCTCCTGTTCTAGGATCCACCAATGGGGAGGAAGGGGGAGGGGCTCCCCTGTGGCGCAGTTCGAGGCTGAGTGCAACACTGGACACTACTACAACCAGGAGCAGCAGAGCAGAGTATGTAAAAAACATAAGCATTCTGATTGCTATGGACGCTGAGCCGAACGCAGGGCCCGATTCCTGACACCAGCTCTGTTGCCGTGATTTCTGCCTGTTACTCCTGCCCTGTGAGTCCTCTCCATGTCACCTGCTGTGTTCCTGTCTGCTGACCTTTCTAAGTTGCCTCCTGCTACACCTCGACCACCACCACTAGCAAGCCAAACCAGAGGTAGCGACCTGGGGGTCACCGGCCACAGCAAGTCCATGCTGCTTTGCTGCAGGTTTGGGAAAAGACCAGCGGCTCCTCAGACTCCGCTCCCAGGTACGGCTTACGCCATCGCTAGCGGTGGTCCAGCAAATCCACGGCTCCAGTCGTTACAGTAGGCTTCAACCACGGATCCCGGCAAGGTGCCTGATATCCGTGGGTTCTCCAGAGTTGTCACCCAGCAGAGTCAGCAGATTGCCCAGCAGTAACAGCAGATTGCAGCAGTTTTAGCTGAGACCTTGAACAATAATCCATCTGGTGTACTCGGATAGATGTTCGTTTTTCAAAGAGGAGGAGGTCCATCAGGAACACAAGTTGGTCCGTCCTCACCATATGTTCTGGTTGGCACCAGTCGCCCTCTCCTTCGCCCTAGACATCTACCGAGGAACCTATGCAGGTGGAGAGAGAGTTGACCTAACACAGGAGGAGAGAATTTGCCATTGGGAGCAGAATTGCAGAATTTGTGCCTCTACTGTGCCAGCCCCGACCATTTCCACCTGAATTGCCCTCTGTGTCCACAGTGCTCGGGAAACTCCCAATCCCAGGCAATGTAGGAGAGGCCTCTCTAGGGGTACTATTACACCAAGCGATTTTTTGACGACTAACGATTAACAATAAACAATCTCAAACGACCGCTATGGAAAACGACCTGAAATCGTTTGCCCAATTACACGGAATGATGATTGTTACTTATGATCTTTCTTGCGTACGTTTTGTCGTTGCTATTGCCTACGTTTCAGCTATGACTTCTTATTACACCGAACGATGTGTGAACGATTTGCGAACGAGCAAACGATAAAAATAGGTACGAATTCTATCAAACGACCAACGATTTCTCATTGGTCGTTTAATCGTTGTCTGCTATTACACGAAACGATTATCGTTTAAATCCGAACGATTTAACGATTTTTTGAACGATAATCGTTCCGTGTAATCCCACCCTAGGTGTGAATGCATCCTCTCCATGTCTTTCTTTTCCAGTTGTGGTTTTAGTCCCCCCGCCTGGACAGCAACATCAGACCACTGCCTTTTTCGATTCTTCCTGTGCATGCAACTTCTTTGATGCATCCCTGGTTCAAAAGTGTCAGGGGTCTTATGTTGGGGTCCAGATTGCTTCAACCACTGTCTGCAGACCTCTCATGGTAGGCCCTCTTCACCACTTCTGGATTCTTCCAATCCTTTGCCTGGTCTCCCAGCTCAGTACCAGGACTTTTTAGATGTCTTTTCAGAAAAACAAGATGCTACCTCTGCACCGTCCAGACAACTGCCCCATTGACCTTTTACCGGGTGCTACACCTCCTCGAGGAAGATTATATCAACTCTTGGTTCGAAAGACTGAAGCCATGTCTGTCTATATCAAAGAAAATCTGCAGAAAGGCTTCATCCGCATCCTTCATCACCTGCTGGGGCAAGTTTCTTCTTCACAGAACTGCACCTGCATGGCACATACAATCTAATCAGAATTTGTTAAGGCGACAAGTGGAATACTGTCTTCAATACCAGAGATGAGCAAATCGAGTATCTGGTGATGTCTTTTGGCCTATGCAATGCCACGGCTGTCTTCCAAGAATTCTTCAATGACCTTTTTTGTGATCTCCTCTACCCTAGCGTCATTGTCTACCTTGACGACATTCTGATCTATTCACCTGATCTGCAAACTCATGTGGGCCATGTACATCAAGTACTGAGACACCAAAGAGCTAATCGTCTCTATGCTAAGTTAGAGAAGTGTATGTTCTATTAGACCAGACCTTCTCTTTTCGGATACATCATCTACGACCATGGTCTACAATAGGATCCAGCTAAGCTGTTGGCAGTTCTTGAATGGTCACGCCCCATTTGCCTTTGAGCTATACAACAGTTCCTGGGTTTCGTCAAATATTATTGACAGTTTATCCCACACTTTTTCAGCTTAGTCACGCCAAGAAAACCTCTAATCCTAAGCAGTGGCCGCCCGAAGCTGAGCAAGCCTTTGCTAGATTAATATCTGCCTTTGCTTCTGCTCCTGTTCTGTCTCTTCCATACTCTGCCAGGCCAATCTCCGTGGAGGTGGATGCCTCTTCGGTGGGAGCCAGTGCAGTTCTCACCTAGAAGGATTCTTTGGGGAAGACTAAAACGTTTAGATTCTTCTCTAAGACATTTTCTCCTGCAGAGAGAAATTACACTATAGGAGATCGCAAGCTACTGGCAATCAAGCTGGAAGAGTGACATCATCTTTTGGAAGGGGGTGAATCATCCAATAAACATCTATACGGACCATAAAAACCGTCTTTATCTTCAGACGGCTCAAAACCTTACATCCAGGCAAACCAGATGGTCTCTCTTCTTCCCCAGATTTAACGTCATCATCTACTTTAGGTCACCAACCTTCCTCCTTCTGCAGGTAACACTTTGATTTGGGTGGTTCACAGGCTGCTTTTCTAAAATGTCCCATTTTGTACTATTTAAGCCCGGGCATCACCTGGCTCCCTTGTTGGAGCTTCTGCAATAGCTACCCTAAGCATTGTGGTCTCAGTTCTGTTGCTCGTAATTCCTGCCTGTGACTCCCACCCGTGATTCTTGCCCTTGACTCCTGCCCCATGGTTCCTGCTCAGTGAGTCCTCTCCATGTTACCTGCTGTGTTCCTGCCTAACCTGTCTACTGTATGTTGCTTCCAGCTGCACATCATCCGCAACTGCTAGTAAGCCAAACCAGTCCATCCTGCCTCGCGTTTGGCTCTGGGGAAAACTAGTGGTCCCTTAGACTCCGCTCCCTGGTACGGCTTACACCATTGTGGGGAATGCTCGACCGGTCATTTGCTAGATGGGTACGTGTCACACCACTTCTGTGGTGGTTGGACAGAGTATAGCTCAGCCAGATGTTAGGTTGTTGTGACGCCAGCAATAGTGGAGTATAATAGGGGCATTTCGGGCGGAAGCCCGGGGCCCTGAGCTCCTAAGGGGCCCATGACCACCCAAAAAGACTTATTCTTTCAGTGGTGTACTGTCTCCTGGCTACACTTCCGCCATGATTTGCATGATTCACTGTTTTTTATGGCAATTTTGCACAAATCAGGACATCATGGCATTATCTGTCCTGTACTATGAACACCAGGCTAGTGCTGCCATAGTTACAGTGAGGTGGGGGGGGCCCAGGCTTGGTGAACAGCCCGGGGCCTATGTACCGCCCCTGGACGCCAGTGCCTGTTGGGCACACAGGTATGGTGGCACACCTGCTTTTATTTTAGAGTGGCAAGCTATACCCTTTCCCCTGTGGTCAGTAACCTGCCGGGATGTGAGGGGGTCCCTTGGGCGCTTATCACGTGGTCCAAAGTGGAGTTGTGACCCACCCGGACTATCGGTACTGCCACCCACAGAAAGAGGAGATGACCCAAGAAGGATGCAATGGCTGTGTAGGTGCTTAGCAAATAACCAATGAGAATACTTGAGAGTAGAGAGAATACTTGTGCCCGTGTTTTGACTCTTTGGTCTTTGCACAACCTATTGCCCACCAGTGTCGGGTCACGTGTCCTAGAGGGTGACAAAAGCCCCAGACCTTGTTACCTGGGATGAGCAGAGTGGTCAGAATTCCCTGATGACACCCGCGCTGCGAGATAGAGTACATAGGCTTCTAGCAACTTTGCTCTATGCGGATCAGTTCCTCTTACTTCAAGATACTGTCCTGCACTTTTAGACTGGTTCACGGCATAGGTTGGGATGATCCCTAACTTGTCCTCTCTAAGTGTGCATTCAGCATTGCATAGTGTGTGGAAGTGCTGCTGTCAAGAAAAGAATGCTAAGGTGTCTCATGAACATCTGTACTACTTCATTACCACTTTAACTTTGAAGTACAGACTTTTGCGAGGGGGTCTAAAGACAAGAAACACCGGTGGTGGGAGACCACACCGTCACTACTGCCGGTCCAGCGGATCCACGACTGGAGTCTTTACAATAGACAGATAGATAGATAGATAGATAGATAGATAGATAGATAGATAGGAGATAGATAGATAGATAGATAGATAGATAGATAGATAGATAGATAGATAGGAGATAGATAGATAGATAGATAGATAGGAGATAGATAGATAGATAGATAGATAGATAGATAGGAGATAGATAGATAGATAGATAGATAGGAGATAGATAGATAGATAGATAGATAGATAGGAGATAGATAGATAGATAGATAGATAGATAGGAGATAGATAGATAGATAGATAGATAGGAGATAGATAGATAGATAGATAGGAGATAGATAGATAGATAGGAGATAGATAGATAGATAGATAGATAGATAGATAGATAGATAGATAGATAGATAGGAGATAGATAGATAGGAGATAGATAGATAGATAGATAGATAGATAGATAGATAGATAGGAGATAGATAGATAGATAGATAGATAGATAGATAGATAGATAGATAGATAGGAGATAGATAGATAGATAGATAGATAGATAGGAGATAGATAGATAGATAGATAGATAGATAGATAGGAGATAGATAGATAGATAGATAGATAGATAGATAGATAGATAGATAGGTAATGGTTACCCTGAATAATGATATCAGGTAGAGGACTGTAAAGGCTTCTGGTAATTTCAGGATCATCATCTTCTTATATAATATGGATGAATCTAAAGATTTCTGTTCTGGGAATCAAAATAAAGCAAAGTGATTAAATACATATATTGTAATGACTAGTAGCACAGAAACAAGTAGGAGGGAACAGACAGTGGACTCTAGGCTGAACCCCTGCCCACTGTAGTGGACCCTATCCTGAAGCCCCAACAACTTTAGTGGACCCTAGGCTGAACCCCCGCTCACTGTAATGGACTTTAGGCTGACCCCCCGCCCACTGTAATGGACCCTAGGCTGACCCCCCGCCCACTGTAATGGACCCTAGGCTGAACCCCCGCCCACTGTAATGGACCCTAGGCTGAACCCCCGCCCACTGTAATGGAGTCTAGGCTGAACCCCCACCAACTGTAGTGGACCCTATGCTGAAGCCCCAACAACTTTAGTGGACCCTATGCTGAACCCCCGCCCACTGTAATGGACCCTAGGCTGAACCCCCGCCCACTGTAATGGACTCTAGGCTGAACCCCCACCAACTGTAGTGGACCCTATGCTGAAGCCCCAACAACTGTAGTGGACCCTAGGCTGAACCCCCGCCCACTGTAATGGACCCTAGGCTGAACCCCCGCCCACTGTAATGGACCCTAGGCTGAACCCCCGCCCACTGTAATGGACTCTAGGCTGAACCCCCACCAACTGTAGTGGACCCTATGCTGAAGCCCCAAAAACTGTAGTGGACCCTAGGCTGAACCCCACTATCCCCACCTACTTGCCTTGAGCTGCCCTAAATGGTGGTGGGCAACTGGGCACCAGTTCCTGACTTAGGGAGGTGCAACACAAAAGGCAGACAGACAAACAAATACAATAAGAATAGTCGACAGTCCAAGGTCACAGCAGACGGGAAGCAAAAGTACCAAATCAGAATCCAAATAACATAGTGACAGACAAGGCAATAAGGTCAGAGCAGGCGGATAACAAGAATAGTCAAAATCCAGGAGAAAAAGGTCCGAATAACGAGGGAAACAGGAATGAAGGGGGCGCTAAGCGGACGGAGTAAGACTCAATAGCCAGCAAGGGGTTAACTGGCTGAGGCTGTAATATATGTTATATTCAACACTGTAGCTTCTCTGTAATGCTGGGAGTGTTAATCACAGTGAGGTCATCAGCAGCAATTTGACCTCAGAATATCCCTCCCAACATTACAAAGAAGCTACAATGTTGCAGATAAAGCCTGCCAGAGACTTGTTTACATCAGCCATCTCAGAAGGGAGGGGGGATGAGGGAGAGACAGAGTGAAAAACTCACACACATATTTTTGTGTCTTTAGCAGAAAGCAGCAGCTGAGAACTGGGGGAAGGAGACTGAATATATAATAACAAATATGGAAGGAAATGTTAGTTTCACCATGGGCAGCAACATATCAGAAGTTATGTTTGAGTGGAGTACCCCTTTAACAGTGAAGTGGCCATGTAGAACTTAACAGGTGAGGTCAGGTGTGTCCAAGAACCAATGAGCAGACAGAATAAGCCGGTGTTCAGACTAACACAGAACAAGCACAAAATAAATCCAAAAGCTCAATCAGGGCTGTGCTGTGCGACCCGAGGACCCAACCAGTACAGTCCTGATATATATACTGATTGTATGATTATATACTGATTATACTGGAGGCGTGCCTGGATGGGGCACTTCAGCAGCTCAGCTCCGCCTCTTTGACACTACAGATGGCTGAGAAAGTATCTGCCCTTCGGCGGTCATAGAACGTTAGATGGTGTGACCGATCCTTATCAGACTGGTACGACACTTGTATATGACTAATCCATCAGTCCAGGACTATAGACAGCCCCAGCCCCTGCTGTGTGTATAAGGAGCCCCTGTTATTACACCCCTCACCTCATATAAGAATCCCCAGAGAGAAGTAGATTAAGGTTTTCCTTGTCTTCCTCTTGTCTTCAGGTCCTCTCCAGATATAACATCCTGTGCTGGATAATAATAAAAGAGATGTGATCAGGATTACAGGACGGTCCCAGCCGCCTCTACAGCCATCTCATAGACTATACAGCCATCTCATAGACTATACAGCCATCTCATAGACTATACAGCCATCTCATACACTATACAGCCATCTCATAGACTACACAGCCATCTCATAGACTATACTGCCATCTCATAGACTATACAGACATCTCATAGACTATACAGCCATCTCATAGACTATACAGCCATCTCATAGACTATACAGCCATCTCATAGACTATACAGCCATCTCATATACTATACAGCCATCTCATATACTATACAGCCATCTCATAGACTATACAGCCATCTCATATACTATACAGCCATCTCATAGACACTACAGCCATCTCATAGACACTACAGCCATCTCATAGACTATACAGCCATCTCATAGACACTACAGCCATCTCATAGACTATACAGCCATCTCATAGACTATACAGCCATCTCATACACTATACAGCCATCTCATACACTATACAGCCATCGCATAGACTATACAGCCATCTCATAGACTACACAGCCATCTCATAGACTATACAGCCATCTCATAGACTATACAGCCATCTCATAGACACTACAGCCATCTCATAGACTATACAGCCATCTCATAGACACTACAGCCATTTCATAGACTATACAGCCATCTCATATACTATACAGCCATCTCATAGACTATACAGCCATCTCATAGACTATACAGCCATCTCATATACTATACAGCCATCTCATATACTATACAGCCATCTCATAGACTATACAGCCATCTCATAGACTATACAGCTATCTCATAGACACTACAGCCATCTCATAGACTACAGCCATCTCATAGACTATACAGCCATCTCATAGACATTACAGCCATCTCATAGACTATACAGCCATCTCATAGACTATACAGCCATCTCATAGACTATACAGCCATCTCTTAGATCTCTCAGAAATAGTCTATGAGATGGCTGTAGTGTCTATAAGATGGCTGTAGTGTCTATGAGATGGCTGTAGTGTCTATGAGATGGCTGTATAGTCTATGAGATGGCTGTATAGTCTATGAGATGGCTGTATAGTCTATGAGAAGGCTGTAGTGTCTATGAGATGGCTGTATAGTGTATGAGATGGCTGTATAGTCTATGAGATGGCTGTAGAGTCTATGAGATGGCTGTATAGTCTATGAGATGGCTGTATAGTCTATGAGATGGCTGTATAGTCTATGAGATGGCTGTAGTGTCTATGAGATGGCTGTAGTGTCTATGAGATGGCTGTATAGTCTATGAGATGGCTGTGTAGTCTATGAGATGGCTGTATAGTCTATGAGATGGCTGTATAGTCTATGAGATGGCTGTATAGTCTATGAGATGGCTGTAGTGTCTATGAGATGGCTGTATAGTCTATGAGATGGCAGTATAGTCTATGAGATGGCTGTATAGTCTATGAGATGGCTGTATAGTCTATGAGATGGCTGTATAGTCTATGAGATGGCTGTAGTGTCTATGAGATGGCTGTATAGTCTATGAGATGTCTGTATAGTCTATGAGATGGCTGTATAGTATATGAGATGGCTGTATAGTCTATGAGATGGCTGTAGTGTCTATGAGATGGCTGTAGTGTCTATGAGATGGCTGTATAGTCTATGAGATGGCTGTATAGTCTATGAGATGGCTGTATAGTCTATGAGATGGCTGTAGTGTCTATGAGATGGCTGTGTAGTCTATGAGATGGCTGTATAGTCTATGAGATGGCTGTATAGTCTATGAGATGGCTGTAGTGTCTATGAGATGGCTGTAGTTTCTATGAGATGGCTGTATAGTCTATGAGATGGCTGTGGAGTCTATGAGATGGCTGTATAGTCTATGAGATGGCTGTATAGTATATGAGATGGCTGTATAGTCTATGAGATGGCTGTATAGTCTATGAGATGGCTGCATAGTCTATGAGATGGCTGTATAGTCTATGAGATGGCTGTAGTGTCTATGAGATGGCTGTATAGTCTATGAGATGGCTGTATAGTCTATGAGATGGCTGTAGAGTCTATGAGATGGCTGTGTAGTCTATGAGATGGCTGTAGAGTCTATGAGATGGCTGTATAGTCTATGAGATGGCTGTGTAGTCTATGAGATGGCTGTATAGTCTATGAGATGGCTGTATAGTCTATGAGATGGCTGTGTAGTCTATGAGATGGCTGTGTAGTCTATGAGATGGCTGTAGTTTCCATGAGATGGCTGTATAGTCTATGAGATGGCTGTGTAGTCTATGAGATGGCTGTGTAGTCTATGAGATGGCTGTAGTTTCTATGAGATGGCTGTAGTGTCTATGAGATGGCTGTATAGTCTATGAGATGGCTGTATAGTCTATGAGATGGCTGTAGTGTCTATGAGATGGCTGTGTAGTCTATGAGATGGCTGTATAGTCTATGAGATGGCTGTATAGTCTATGAGAAGGCTGTAGTGTCTATGAGATGGCTGTATAGTCTATGAGATGGCTGTATAGTCTATGAGATGGCTGTATAGTCTATGAGATGGCTGTATAGTATATGAGATGGCTGTAGTGTCTATGAGATGGCTGTATAGTCTATGAGATGGCTGTAGTGTCTATGAGATGGCTGTATAGTCTATGAGATGGCTGTAGTGTCTATGAGATGGCTGTAGTGTCTATGGGATGGCTGTATAGTCTATGAGATGGCTGTATAGTCTATGAGATGGCTGTATAGTCTATGAGATGGCTGTAGTGTTTGTGAGATGGCTGTAGTTTCTATGAGATGCCTGTAGAGTCTATGAGATGGCTGTATAGTCTATGAGATGGCTCTAGTGTCTATGAGATGGCTGTATAGTCTATGAGATGGCTGTAGTGTCTATGAGATGGCTGTAGTGTCTATGAGATGGCTGTATAGTCTATGAGATGGCTGTAGTGTCTATGAGATGGCTGTATAGTCTATGAGATGGCTGTAGTGTCTATGAGATAGCTGTAGAGTCTATGAGATGGCTGTATAGTCTATGAGATGGCTGTAGTGTCTATGAGATGGCTGTATAGTCTATGAGATGGCTGTATAGTGTATGAGATGGCTTTAGTGTCTATGAGATGGCTGTATAGTCTATGAGATGGCTGTAGTGTCTATGAGATGGCTGTATAGTCTATGAGATGGCTGTATAGTCTATGAGATGGCTGTATAGTCTATGAGATGGCAGTATAGTCTATGAGATGGCTGTAGTGTCTATGAGATGGCTGTATAGTCTATGAGATGGCTGTATAGTATATGAGATGGATGTAGTGTCTATGAGAAGGCTGTATAGTCTATGAGATGGCTGTAGTGTCTATGAGATGGCTGTATAGTCTATGAGATGGCAGTATAGTCTATGAGATGGCTGTATAGTCTATGAGATGGCTGTAGTGTCAATGAGATGGCTGTATAGTGTATGAGATGGCTGTATAGTCTATGAGATGGCTGTATAGTCTATGAGATGGCTGTATAGTCTATGAGATGGCTGTAGTGTCTATGAGATGGCTGTATAGTCTATGAGATGGCTGTATAGTCTATGAGATGGCTGTAGTGTCTATGAGATGGCTGTATAGTCTATGAGATGGCTGTATAGTCTATGAGATGGCTGTATAGTGTATGAGATGGCTTTAGTGTCTATGAGATGGCTGTATAGTCTATGAGATGGCTGTATAGTCTATGAGATGGCAGTATAGTCTATGAGATGGCTGTATAGTATATGAGATGGCTGTAGTGTCTATGAGATGGCTGTATAGTCTATGAGATGGCTGTATAGTCTATGAGAAGGCTGTATAGTATATGAGATGGCTGTAGTGTCTATGAGATGGCTGTATAGTCTATGAGATGGCTGTAGTGTCTATGAGAAGGCTGTAGTGTCTATGAGATGGCTGTAGTGTCTATGAGATGGCTGTATAGTCTATGAGATGGCTGTAGTGTCAATGAGATGGCTGTATAGTGTATGAGATGGCTGTATAGTCTATGAGATGGCTGTATAGTCTATGAGATGGCTGTATAGTCTATGAGATGGCTGTAGTGTCTATGAGATGGCTGTATAGTCTATGAGATGGCTGTATAGTCTATGAGATGGCTGTAGTGTCTATGAGATGGCTGTATAGTCTATGAGATGGCTGTATAGTCTATGAGATGGCTGTATAGTCTATGAGATGGCTGTAGTGTCTATGAGATGGCTGTATAGTCTATGAGATGGCTGTAGTGTCTATGAGATGGCTGTATAGTCTATGAGATGGCTGTATAGTCTATGAGATGGCTGTATAGTCTATGAGATGGCTGTAGTGTCTATGAGATGGCTGTATAGTCTATGAGATGGCTGTAGTGTCTATGAGATGGCTGTAGTGTCTATGAGATGGCTGTAGTGTCTATGAGATGGCTGTATAGTCTATGAGATGGCTGTATAGTCTATGAGATGGCTGTAGTGTCTATGAGATGGCTGTAGTGTCTATGAGATGGCAGTATAGTCTATGAGATGGCTGTATAGTCTATGAGATGGCTGTATAGTCTATGAGATGGCTGTATAGTCTATGAGATGGCTGTAGTGTCTATGAGATGGCTGTAGTGTCTATGAGATGGCTGTAGTGTCTATGAGATGGCTGTAGTGTCTATGAGATGGCTGTATAGTCTATGAGATGGCTGTATAGTCTATGAGATGGCTGTAGTGTCTATGAGATGGCTGTATAGTCTATGAGATGGCTGTATAGTCTATGAGATGGCTGTAGTGTCTATGAGATGGCTGTATAGTCTATGAGATGGCTGTAGTGTCTATGAGAAGGCTCACTGCTGCTTCATCCACTCCAGGGACAGGGGTCTTTTCTTCTCAGGATCTGGGGGTCCCGCTGGTCCTGTCTATAGGTGGTTACTATTTATCTAGGGATAACATCTGTAATGCGTCATTTATATCACAAGGGGGCGTCTGATACAATGTGAATAAGCAGGACAGGAATCTGCAGCCATTATAGAGACTATGGAGGAGTGCGCTCAGTCACCTGTCAGTGAGTCCTGTGCTCAGTCACTTGTCAGTGAGTCCTGTGCTCAGTCACTTGTCAGTCAGTCCTGAGCTCAGTCACCTGTCGGTCAGTCCTCCGCTTAGTCACCTGTCAGTCAGTCCTGTGCTCAGTCACTTGTCAGTCAGTCCTGAGCTCAGTCACCTGTCAGTCCGTCCTGCACTCAGTCACCTGTCAGTCAGTCCTGAGCTCAGTCACCTGTCAGTCAGTCCTGCGCTTAGTCACCTGTCAGTCCATCCTGCGATCAGTCACCTATCGGTCAGTCCTCCGCTCAGTCATCTGTCAGTCAGTTCTGCGCTCAGTCACTTGTCAGTCAGTCCTGCCCTCAGTCACCTGTCAGTCAGTCCTGCACTCAGTCACCTGTCAGTCAGTCCTGAGCTCAGTCACCTGTCAGTCAGTCCTGCGCTCAGTCATCTGTCAGTCCGTCCTGCACTCAGTCACCTGTCAGTCAGTCCTGCGCTCAGTCATCTGTCAGTCCTGCGCTCAGTCACCTGTCAGTCAGTCCTGCACTCAGTCACCTGTCAGTCAGTCCCATGTACCTCACACACATCCACATGACAGCCCACATGTCTCTTTGGGAATCTCAGAAATTCATTCCAACAATCTTTTAGACTTAAGAAGAGTTGGGGTCTCACCTGAAGTCTGGGGGGCGCAGATCTCATGGCAGCAGATACCAGCAGCCGTCCGGGCGATATGATGCGCACACTCAGCTCTGCTACATATCACTGTGAAATGCTCCATTGTTCATAAAGGTTATGCTGAATAATGAGGGGATTCTGGAATGTGGGGAATGTGGCTGCGCCCCCTCGTCTCTGGGTGTCACTCACTGTCTGGGCACAAGGGGGCGCCAGGAGCCCTGAGGAAGCACAGCCACATAGCACGGTATTATGTGAATTATCCGTACTACAGTACAGGAGTGTAACCACAGCACATGCATACTGTCAGTGAGTGTAACCGCAGCACATGCTTACTGTCAGTGAGTGAAACCGCAGCACATGCTTACTGTCAGTGAGTGAAACCACAGCACATGCTTACTGTCAGTGAGTGTAACCGCAGCACATGCTTACTGTCAGTGAGTGTAACCGCAGCACAAGCTTACTGTCAGTGAGTGTAACCGCAGCACATGCTTACTGTCAGTGAGGGAAACCGCAGCACATGCTTACTGTCAGTGAGTGTAACCGCAGCACATGCTTACTGTCAGTGAGTGTAACCGCAGCACAAGCTTACTGTCAGTGAGTGTAACCTCAACATATGCTTACTGTCAGTGAGTGTACCCGCAGCACATGCTTACTGTCAGTGAGTGTAACCGCAGCACATGCTTACTGTCAGTGAGTGTAACCGCAGCACATGCTTACTGTCAGTGAGTGAAACCGCAGCACATGCTTACTGTCAGTGAGTGTAACCGCAGCACATGCTTACTGTCAGTTAGTGTAACCTCAACATATGCTTACTGTCAGTGAGTGTAACTGCAGCACAAGCTTACTGTCAGTGAGTGTACCCTAATCTACTGCCAGTGAGTGTACCCTCAGCACAAGCTTACTGTCACTGAGTGTAACCGCAGCACATGCTTACTGTCAGTGAGTGTAACCTCAACATATGCTTACTGTCAGTGAGTGTACCCGCAGCACATGCTTACTGTCAGTGAGTGTACCCGCAGCACATGCTTACTGTCAGTGAGTGTAACCGCAGCACATGCTTACTGTCAGTGAGTGTAACCTCAACATATGCTTACTGTCAGTGAGTGTAACTGCAGCACATGCTTACTGTCAGTGAGTGTAACTTCAACACATACTGTCAGTGAGTGTAACCGCAGCACATGTTTACTGTCAGTGAGTGTAACCTCAACATATGCTTACTGTCAGTGAGTGTACCCGCAGCACATGCTTACTGTCAGTGAGTGTACCCGCAGCACATGCTTACTGTCAGTAAGTGTACCCTAAGCTACTGTCAGTGAGTGTATTCTCAGCACATACTTACAGCACATCAGTGAGTGCCGAAGCACATAACACTAACAGTGCCAGAGCAGATAACACTAACAGTGCCGGAGCAGATAACACTAACAGTGCCGGAGCAGATAACACTAACAGTGCCGGAGCACATAACACTAACAATGCCGGAGCACATAACACTAACAGTACCGGAGCACATAACACTAACAGTGCCGGAGCACATAACACTTACAATGCCGGAGCACATAACACTTACAATGCCGGAGCACATAACACTAACAGTACCGGAGCACATAACACTAACAGTGCCGGAGCACATAACACTAACAGTGCCGGAGCAGATAACACTAACAGTGCCGGAGCACATATCACTAACAGTGCCGGAGCACATAACACTAACAGTGCCGGAGCACATAACACTAACAGTGCCGGAGCACATAACACTAACAGTGCCGGAGCAGATAACACTAACAGTGCCGGAGCAGATAACACTAACAGTGCCGGAGCACATAACACTTACAGTGCCGGAGAAGATAACACTAACAGTGCCGGAGCACATAACACTAACAGTGCCGGAGCAGATTCCAGTTGATGTCCAAAATAGATACAGGTCCCTGATCAATAGGTAGGCCTGTAAGATCTTTCCTTTGACCTCCTTGGTTCGCAATGGTTTGAATGAATGCAGATTAGATATATTAGATTATTCAGTGCTACAAAAACACGGCCACTTTCTTCCAGAGACAGCACCATTCTTGTCTCCAGTTCAGGTGCAGTTTGCAATTAGGCTCCATTCACTTCAATGGAACTGAGCAGCAAAACCCCATCCAAGAAGACAAGAGTTGGGCTGTCTTTTGGAGAAAGTGGCCATGTTTTTGTAGCACTGCATGACCCCTTTAAATAGGAGGTTTATGGTTACATTCTCTTTTTTCTGATTTTTGGTGTAATAAGTTATATGGTGTTTGTCCCTACCTGCACATTGTTGTTATTATGTGTGTTGTCTGTTACTTTGTTACACTGCGCCTTTAAGGGAAGTAATAGCTGTTTCTTATGTCACTTGCGGTTTATGCATATAAATGTGGCTGCAAACTGTGACACCTGATGAAGAAGCCGGTTCGGCCTAGAAACACGTCGTGCTGATGCCCTGCTGTATATAGTTTTATTGTTTTAATAAATAGTTTTTAAAACCATTGGAGGAGTTGCGTCTGTCTTACCCCGGACATCGAGGAGTGGAGGTCTGCAGCTATACTTACCCCAGTGTGAGTGTACATGGGCGGCCGCATACTGGAGTTTCCTTCCATGTTTTGTGGAGAGTTTTACCTCAGACTCGCACAACCACATCATGTGAGGGAGGCTGCCGGTCATTACTCCATGTCCTATTCAGGAAGCTCCCCGGCTGGGGTGGGGGGCGTCCTGCTGGTTAGTGACTCTCTCAGTTGCAGGCGACTACAGCCAGCTCTCCACACCAGCACAGTAACCTTGACCGCCAGCCATCCAGATCTGTATATGACTGGACTGTACAGGAGACTATGTCGGTAAGCTGTCAGCTCTGGGTCAGTCGTGGTCATCACGACATCATGTAGCATCGCCGAAGGTTTTACCCGAGATTCCCGTCCAGGCTGGGAGGGTGCTCATCTCCACAATGCTGGTCCAAGGAGGGAATAGCTGTACAAGGACTCTCCTGCTAACACTTGTTTCTTTGTGAGGAGTGTCCATTGTCCGGTGGTGCCCAGAAGACTTGAGTAAGGTTCAGCCCTGGTTTGCCGGTTACCTATGGGTCTGGACCGTCTCTATTGCACACACCATCCAGGGTACACCCCACAGATACTTCACCCAAGTGTACCCCAAGGTCAAGGACTACCTATACTTGTGCAGAACCCCTATAGTTGCACAGGGGGAGCATACAGCGCTGCCATCCATGATGGCTACTCGGTGCTACTCCACGTGTCATCGTATCACCCTCTTGTGCTTTATCCTGCCAGTCCCATCCCGTATGCCCATAGGAGATTTGGATTTTATAGATTAGTGTGATAAAAAGTCCCCCCCCCCCCCCACCGTGTAAAAATTGTTTCACAATGTGTAAATATCTGACTCACTGGTCACAATGACAGAGCACATAAACACAACAAACTGTAGTATTTCGCAAGATCGTACCCGCCTCATTCTGCACACACCGGAAACTAAAGGACTCCACATTTGGACTCTCGGTGTCTGGAAAAGCTGCTCTAGAGAGTCCTATGTCCAAGTCCACTCCACACTAGTGATTACCCACAAAGGACACTTCATTCTACAGTATGGGCCAGATGAAGAAAGTCGAGTACAGTGCATGGCTATAGAGATGAATGGAGAAGCAGTGTAATTGTGCTGTCCCACTACGGGTGTTGCTATTAGTTACGCCCTTGGTAAAAGCCTGTACTTTTTCCAGTGTAAGTGGTGATGTAGTAGTGCCAAAGTTTTGCCACAAGATGTCGCTATTGCAAGTATGGGTATTCAGTTATTGCACAGCTGTAGTATTGAAGGGGTTATTGTTTGTTTATATGTCCCATGGATCTATAAGCCAAGTAGAGTACACTCTTCTTCTGTCCTATCATTTCTCTCTTCACTTCTCACATTCCGCTCATCCCAGGTAACAAGGTCTGGGGTCTGTGTCACCCACTAGGACGGGTCCCCCGACACTGGTAGGGCAATAGGTGGTGCAAAGATCAAGGAGTCAAAACACAGGCATACGTTTTCTCTCTCTTCTCAAGTATTCTTCTATTTCTACCTTCGACATCCCAGCAGAGCACAATGCTACTTGGGTTGGGACTCTCACGACATCCTCCTCTCTACTCTTCTGATCCTATTCCATACTTCTCAGTATGACTGTATCACTCTCTATACTCTCACCACAGATCTGGATCCTAAACTATCAAGTGTAACGTCTTATATCAATGCAAAGCTGTATGATCTGCTGCATACAAGTATCAGAGTAAAACAGAGTTTATTTATGATAAAGAGACTCTGTGATTCCTTGGGCCATCTCCACTTTCTGTGGGTGGCAGTGCCGATAGTCCAGGTGGGTCATTATTCAACTCCAGCACACCGTGATAAGTGCCCAAGGGACCCCGCAACAGCCCGGCAGGACACTGACCACAGGGGAACAAGGTATAACCAGGCCTTTAAAATAAAAGCAGGTGTGCCACCATACCTGTGTGCCCAACCGGCACTGGCGTCACAACATAACATCACTGGGCCCAGCTATATCTCGGCCAAACACCATAGAACTGGCCACAGTCTTTTTTTTTCACCTAGCAAGTGACAGGCAGTACCTCCTCCATACCACCGCGGAAGGTCACCATATAATGCCTAACCATTCATGTTGAGGAGACACATGACTGCCATTCTCATGTTCATGTGTGGATCCCTACCAATCCGACCCTTGGTGTTTCCTGCAATATACTACAGGCCTACAAGCAGTTCTCCTAAAAGCTTCTCCAAAGCTTCTTCTGATGATCCTGATCATGTTTCGGGAGTCGATCCTGATCCTGTATCGGGAGTCGTATTCTAGCTGTCGCTACCCCAGGGGCCCTTGATCTTGAGCACCTCTTGTAGTCCACGAGGTGATGTCTCATCTACCCAGGTTCAAGATATGGAGAAGTGGAGATCACCTACACAAATTACATGATGGAAAAGCTTCACTTGTGGAGCTGACAGTTAAGGGAGAGCTTGGACTCCATTATTGTGTCTTTTAAGGATTAATCACGTGGTGCGTTACTATATGTTGATGTCATCGGAATGTCAATATTCGGGGGCCCTGTTGTCACTGTTGCTTCCACTACATGGATGGGGATCAGTAAAGTTATCTGTTCCTGGAGGAACCTCTCACCACCGTGTCTTCCCAGTAGTCATCACACCAGTAACTCAATATAGTAGGTCCTAAGTAAAGAAAATAATTGAGAACATAGATCACGTTTAGATCCAGCTCTTCAGATCACAGATCACTGGGGGTTACTGGTACGGTTATGATTTTGCTATAACTGGATGGTAATGATACTATATAGGATTGGGACAACACTGTTACAGGCTTAGAGGAAGTCTAACCCCAGGGCAAGGGACTTACTAGGGGAAGTTCAGCATCTTTACAAGTATCAATAGGAAACAATCTAAACCAACATGCCCAACCTAGATGGAAAACCAAAGGTCAGGAACTCGTACATCATGTTGTCACTGTTGTCACAAGGATTAGGGTTTTCCTAGGTAGTGGTGAGATTCCCCAGGGCACGTCCTGGTACACGGCCAATGATGGTTGTGCTGCCCTTTATGTGATGAGTAAAGATAAAGCCAAAACACCAGGAGTCAAGGAGTTGATACGGGTCTATAAGCAGTGGATAATAGTTACCAGTGATGAAAGGGTCAATGTGATGGGTTGCTCGGCTCTATGTTTAGGCTTGGGCTGCGGTGCATTAGCCTGTGTTAGCCGGTTTACTATTCCCAACCTCTGTGAGTGTTGAGGGTCACTTGTCATGGTAGCCAGGAGTGGTAGTGGACCCACCTGTATAGTTGGTACCGCCACCGGGAAATAACCCAAGTATACGGGGGGGGGGGGGTGCAGGTGCTGACGGATTTGACCAGAGTCCTGTGCGTTAAGTCAAAAATAGAATACTTTACTAAAGAAAGGTTCAGGTTTAACAGTACACGTGATACAATAGTGCAAATCTTGAAACACGACTTTAATGTTGACACAGAGGTAACCAGTGCTTGTAGACATAGAAGGTGCTTTGTAGAGAGAGAAGAAGAGGAGAGGAGTTGCCAGAGGAGCCCAGCCCAATTTAGTGAATGTGCTCTGCCGGAACAGGTGGATAAGTAGAAGAGATAAGAGATACTCATACTCACGGATGCCAGTAGTGGCTCTGAACCACCTTATGTCCCCTAGTTGTGAGGTACCCATCCTAGGTGGGTAACACGAGCCCCAGACTTCCGAGACTTCCCAGTCATCCTGCGCTGCGCGGTAGGATACGTAGACCTTTTCTTTGGTAACTTTTTCCTACTGGAGTCAGTTCCTCTTGCTTCATGACACTGTCCTGCACTTTTTAGAGAGGTTCCTGGCGTGGACAATGGTTTTCCTAGGTGGCTTCTCTCCCCTAAGTTGAGCTTAACACTGCATACTAGTTTTAGTTTCTTGCATAAAAGAAAGTCTTTGGTTTGTTATCTTTGGTCCCTGTCAGTGGTCCTGGCCAAGCCAGGCCCCGGCTTAATTTCTGCAGGAACTGGGTCTGTTTGTGTCCTCTCACACTGAATACTAGTTAGAGACTGACTTCACTTCTTTCCACCAGGCTAGTGTGTGAGAGAGAAGAGATAGGATAAGAGAAAATAAGCACCTCTGACTGGTCAGCAATACAACACATGACATAAACAGTTAACCCTTTGTGACTTCAGCTGTGCAAAAGGTGAAACTAAATACTTAGTGGGGAAAACACAATACTACATCTCC
The DNA here is from genome assembly GCA_027789725.1 of Dendropsophus ebraccatus. Lineage (NCBI taxonomy): Eukaryota > Metazoa > Chordata > Amphibia > Anura > Hylidae > Dendropsophus > Dendropsophus ebraccatus. The sequence goes on along the minus strand of JAQFWZ010000002.1, from coordinate 135,860,662 downwards.
CACTTGTTAACCTGCGAGAGTGACTTACTCAGGTGCTCTAGACAGCACCAGTGGTGGGACACCACATTAACCTGTAAAGCTTCAGTATAATGGTTCCCCCTATACTCACCTCCCCCATGAAAGACAATGTTCACACTGGTTGCCTTCAGATGGGTGCCTTACGTAGAAGTGTGGTACTCACTAGGACTGAGCTGCAGTTTCCTATCACAGGTTACAGGTCTTAAAAGCCATAATATGGAGGCAATAAGACCCTAGGCCTGCCCTGAAGCCTGTGCAGGTACTAGGAAAGCTACACGGCCTTGTACAATTTCCCCTCGCAGCCAAGCACCGACACTCGTCCTCCATCTGAATGGATGCAGGGGTTATAGAATGGCTGCTCCTCTCTCTCTGGTCAATTCCTCAGGCAGGTGCAGCGTCCCACAACTCTGCTGTCGTGCTGTGCAGGTGTGTATTCTGTGTACAATCAGATCCTGCAGGGTATTGTGTATGATGAAGGGTGTTATACTGCTTTTACTGTGTTTTCTCTGTCCCCCCCTGTCCCCCCCCCCCCCCATTTTATTTCTTTCAAATCAGTTACTTCCAGTATATTCTAGCTGTCAGTGAATAGAATCTTAAAGGGATTGTTCACCCAAAAAATTATTTCCAATCAACTGGTGCCAGAAAGTCTCCAAGTACTTGTCAGCTGCTGTATGTCGTGCAGGACTGGTGTATTCTCTCCAGTTTGACGCAGTGCTCTCTGCTGCCACCTCTGTCCATGTCAGGAACTGTCCAGAGCAGTTACAAATCCCCATAGAAAACCTCTCCTGCTCTGGACAGTTCCTGACATGGACAGAGGTGGCAGCAGAGGGCACTGTGTCAGACTGGAGAGAATACATCACTTCCTGCAGGACATACAGCAACTGATAAGTACTGGAAGAAGTAAATAAAAAATCTCTGGCACTTGCTGGCATCAGATGGTTTGAAAGAATTTTTTTATTGGTGAACAATCCCTTTAAGATTCTATTCACTGATGGCAAGCATACACTGGAAGCGGATAAAGGGTTAACTGTGTCTATGATGTTTTGCACATACTTGTCCGCCACCGGTTGTGTCCTAGTCCTGGCCTGTCAGAGCCTCGAGTCTCCCCATCCCTGTCAGTTTATCACGGATCGAGTCTCCTCAAGATGCCTCCACCAATAGGAACGTCTGCCTGTAGTATATAATGGTGGTTAGTGCCGGCCTGACAGAGCTCCTGGTCTTAGTGTCTTCTGTTTCAGTTTGTTCCTGAGTTTGCACCAGAGACAGTCTTCTTCCAGGGCTCTGGTCGCTGACTAAAGCTCACCTCTACCTAACCAGCTGCTGTTCCTGTTTTCCTGTTGGCATAACTATGTTTTATTAACCAGTGCGACTATTCCTGAGGGAATCTGCGGGTCCACACTAAGATGGTCACTGTCTCAAGTCTCAAATCAAGTCCTGAGTTCTGCAGTGAGTTTAGATTAGCCAGGGGTATGAGAAGCTGCATTTCTTGCCGAAGTGCCCCCTGCTTTCCTGACAAATTCTAAGGTCGGCTCCTACCAGTTGTTGCACTGGTGCCCAGTCCTCCTGGACGTGCTACTCCGTGTGCTCATTACAGCAAGGTTGAATCTTTTACGGTGAGTACTGGTTTTCTCTCTATGTCTACTAATGTAACCGCAACCTTATCAAAGTTGCCAAGTCCCTCTCAACCAGATTACAGAATTGTATGGACAGTGTCCCCTCTTAGTAGTCCACCCTGTCACCACTGTTAAAGGGGTATTCCACTAAAGAGCTAAAAAATGAAATGCTCCCATACCTAGCTGGTCTTACTCACCATGTCCCCCTGAGTAATTTGAGCTATCTCCCATCTTTCTAGCTGTGGCTGTTCCTGAGCTACACTTTTTTCTAAAAGTCGGTCTATATCCAAGATGGCGCCGGCCAGGAAACTACATTTCCTAGCGTGCATTGCACCTCAGAGCCAACTGCCAAGTATCTGCCTTATCTTGTAGTATCTGCCCATCACTTACTCAATCTCCGTCTGCTTTACACTATAAACAAAATCTATCTGTTATCCACAGCCGCTCCTATGGTACGGCAGCGGGGGTATTGGGGGAGGGGCTTGGGTCAGGTCCCTTAAATGTATCCTCTCTATAGCAAATCTTATGAAGTTAAATGGGCTCCATTGTTGTGCAGTTTAACAGGATTTATTTAGTACAGTAAACTCCAACAGAAAGAAACATGAGTGGTGACAATGATGAAATTCTTCCCAGCACCGACATAGTCTGGCTGCTTCTCACAGGGGGGATAAGTTACAGGTACCTGAGTCTCACCAGGACCATCCTGCAATCCATCTGATTCCCACTGGGCTGAATTCTCTACCTTTGTAGTAAATCCAGCTCCTGTGCTGTGATCTCTGACTGCTGTTTCCACATATATCTGGCTTTCTCTGTCACTGTTTCTACCTCACACACAGGTGTGCTTCATTTTACCTCACAGAACACTGACTGGACTCCCTACATGATTGCTGTTAACTCCCTCACTGCTGGACAACTAGTAATGTTGTGTGCTGCCACTTCCTCTAAGTGCCAGACAGAGGGGATTAATTAACCCTGTACAGTGACAGGCAAGCTTACCCTTCGGCCACATATGGAGACAGATGAAAAACCTGTTCCATTTCCGGGGTCCAGTAAGGTTACCTGTTACCAGAAGTTTCCTACCACCGTGTCCTCCCCTGGGGTCCAGTAAGAATACCTGTTACCGGAGGAGCCTCTCCTACCACCGTGTCCTCCCCTGGGGTCCAGTAAGATTACCTGTTACCGGAGGAGCCTCTCCTACCACTGTATCCTCCCTGGGGTCCAGTAAGGTTACCTGTCACCGGAGGAGCCTCTCCTACCACCATGTCCTCCCCGAGGTCCAGTAAGGTTACCTGTCACCGGAGGAGCCTCTCCTACCACCGTGTCCTCCCCCGGGTCCAGTAAGGTTACCTGTCACCGGAGGAGCCTCTCCTACCACCATGTTCTCCCCGAGGTCCAGTAAGGTTACCTGTCACCGGAGGAGCCTCTCCTACCACCGTGTCCTCCCCCGGGTCCAGTAAGGTTACCTGTCACCGGAGGAGCCTCTCCTACCACCGTGTCCTCCCCCGGGTCCAGTAAGGTTACCTGTTACCGGAGGAGCCTCTTCTACCTCCATGTCCTCCCTATGGTCCAGTAAGGTTACCTGTTACCAGAGGAGCCTCTCCTACCACCGTGTCCTCCCCGGGGTCCAGTAAGGTTACCTGTTACCGGAGGAGCCTCTCCTACCACCATGTCCTCCCCGAGGTCCACTAAGGTTACCTGTCACCGGAGGAGCCTCTTCTACCACCGTGTCCTCCTCGAGGTCCAGTAAGGTTACCTGTTACCGGAGGAGCCTCTCCTACCACCGTGTCCTCCCCGAGGTCCAGTAAGGTTACCTGTCACCGGAGGAGCCTCTTCTACCACCGTGTCCTCCTCGAGGTCCAGTAAGGTTACCTGTTACCGGAGGAGCCTCTCCTACCACAGTGTCCTCCCGAGGTCCAGTAAGGTTACCTGTTACCGGAGGAGCCTCTCCTACCACCATGTCCTCCCCGAGGTCCAGTAAGGTTACCTGTCACCGGAGGAGCCTCTCCTACCACCATGTCCTCCCCGGGGTCCAGTAAGGTTACCTGTTACCGGAGGAGCCTCTCCTACCACCATGTCCTCCCCGAGGTCCAGTAAGGTTACCTGTCACCGGAGGAGCCTCTCCTACCACCATGTCCTCCCCGGGGTCCAGTAAGGTTACCTGTCACCGGAGGAGCCTCTCCTACCACTGTGTCCTCCCCCAGTGTCCAGTAAGGTTACCTGTTACCGGAGGAGCCTCTTCTACCACCGTGTCCTCTCTGTGGTCCAGTAAGGTTACCTGTTACCGGAGGAGCCTCTCCTACCACCGTGTCCTCCCCCAGGGTCCAGTAAGGTTACCTGTTACCCGAGGAGAATCTCCTACCACTGTGTCCTCCCCCAGGGTCCAGTAAGGTTACCTGTTACCAGAAGTCTCCTACCACCGTGTCCTCCTCCGGTGTCCAGTAAGGTTACCTGTTACCGGAGGAGCCTCTCCTAACTCCATGTCCTCCCTGGGGTCCAGTAAGGTTACCTGTTACCGGAGGAGCCTCTCCTACCACCGTGTCCTCCTCCGGTGTCCAGTAAGGTTACCTGTTACCGGAGGAGCCTGTCCTACCACCGTTTCCTCTTTGGGGTCCAGTAAGGTTACCTGTTACCGGAGGAGCCTGTCTTACCACCATGTCCTCCCCTGGGTCACCACACCAGTAACTCAGTACAATAGAGAACAGAATAACTGAGGACATAGATCGCGTTCAGATCACTGGGGGTTACTGGTACGGTTATGGGGGCGCTCTGACTGGATGGTAATGATACTATATAGGTACATGCTGTGTGGACACCACTGGAACAGGCTTGGTAGAACAGTTAGCCTGGGCAGGGCACTTACTAGGGGAATTTCAGCATCTTTACAATTATCACTAGGAAACAGAAACTAAACCAACATGCCCAACCTAGAAGAGAAACTAACTGGCAGAAACTGGAAGATCAGTGCTGATCAGTCACCCAGACGCTCAGGATCACACCACCCCACGCCTCTTATCTCCACTCTTATCTGTGAGTTTTATTAATCCTATAAAATGTCTATTAGAAGCTTAAAAACATATCCCAAGGTGTTAGAGGGAGAGAAGGAGGTGTCCAGGAGCCAGCAATGGTGGTGGGTATGTAGTGGGTATATAGGGATGGTGGATATATAAGGATGGATATATAGGGATGGTGGGTATATAGGGATGGTGGGTATATAGGGATGGTAGGTATATAGGGATGGTGGGTATATAGGGATGGTGGGTATATAGGGATGGTGGGTATATAGGGATGGTGGATATATAGGGATGGTTATATAGGGGTGGTGGATATATAAGGATGGATATATAGGGATGGTGGGTATATAGGGATGGTTATATAGGGGTGGTGGATATATAAGGATGGATATATAGGGATGGTGGGTATATAGGGATGGTGATATAGGGATGGTGGGTATATAGGGATGGTGATATAGGGATGGTGGATACTGTATATAAGGATGGTTATATAGGGATGGTGGATATATAGGGATGGTGGATATATAGGGATGGTTATATAGGGATGGTGGATATATAGGGATGGTTATATAGGGATGGTGGATACTGTATATAAGGATGGTTATATAGGGGTGGTGGATATATAAGGATGGATATATAGGGATGGTGGATATATAGGGATGGATATATAGGGATGGTGGATATATAGGGATGGATATATAGGGATGGTGGATATATAGGGATGGATATATAGGCATGGTGGATATATAGGGATGGTTATATAGGGGTGGTGGATATATAGGGATGGTGGATATATAAGGATGGATATATAGGGATGGTGGATATATAGGGATGGTGGATACTGTATATAAGGATGGATATATAGGGATGGTGGATATATAGGGATGGTGGATATATAAGGATGGATATATAGGGATGGTGGATATATAAGGATGGATATATAGGGATGGTGGATATATAAGGATGGATATATAGGGATGGTGGATATATATGGATGGATATATAGGGATGGTGGATATATATGGATGGATATATAGGGATGGTGGATATGTGGTTTTGGAGTGTTGGATAGGTGTGGGTGTTATATATATTGGGGTGTTGGATAAGTGGGGTGTTATATATACTGGGGTGTTGGATAAGTGGGGTGTTGGATAAGTGGGGTGTTTATATATTAGGCTGTTGGATCTGTGGGGTGTTGTATATATTGGGGTGTTGGATATGTGGGGTGTTGGATATATTGGGGTGTTGGATATGTGCAGTGTTATATATATTGGGGTGTTGGATTTGTGGTATGTTATATATATTGGCGTGGCGGACAAGTGGGGTGTTATATATTAGGGGGTTGGATAAGTGGGGTGTTATATATATTGGGGTGTTGCATAGGTGGGGTTATATATATATATATATATATATATATATATAGGGGTGTCGGATAAGTAGGGTGTTATATATTGGGCTGTTGGATAAGTGGGGTGATATATATATTGGGGTGTTGGATAAGTGGGGTTTCATATATATTGGGGTGTTGGATAAGTGGAGTGTTATATATATTGGAGTGTTGGATAAGTGGGGTGTCATATATATTGGGGTGTTGGATAAGTGGGATGTTATATATATTGGGGTGTTGGATATATTGAGGTGTTGGATATGTGGGGTGTTATATATATTGGGGTGTTGGATAAGGGGGGTGTTGTATATATTGGGGTGTTATATATTGGGTTGTTGGATAGGTGGGGTGTTATATATGTTAGGGTGTTGGATAAGTGGGGTGTTATATATACTGGGGTGTTGGATAAGTGGGGTGTTATATTTAATGGGGTGTTATATATATTAGGCTGTTGGATCTGTGGGGTGTTGTATATATTGGGGTGTTGGATATGTGGGGTTTTGTATATATTGGGGTGTTGGATATGTGCAGTGTTATATATATTGGGGTGTTGGATTTGTGGTGTGTTGTATATATTGGCGTGGCGGACAAGTGGGGTGTTGTATATTAGGGGGTTGCATAAGTGGGGTGTTATATATATTGGGGTGTTGCATAGGTGGGGTTATATATATATATTGGGGTGTTGGTAGGTGGGGTTTCATATATATTGGGGTGTTGGATAAGTGGAGTGTTATATATATTGGGGTGTTGGATAAGTGGGGTGTCATATATATTGGGGTGTTGGATAAGTGGGATGTTATATATATTGGGGTGTTGGATATGTGGGGTGTTGGATATATTGAGGTGTTGGATAGGTGGGGTGTTGTATATATTGGGGTGTTGGATAGGTAGGGTGTTGTATATATTGGGGTGTTGGATATGTGGGGTGTTGTATATATTGGGGTGTTGGATAGGTGGGTTGTTATATATATTTGGGGTGTTGGACAAGTGGGGTGTTGTATAATTGTGGTGTTATATATTGGGTTGTTGGATAGGTGGGGTGTTATATATATTAGGGTGTTGTATAAGTGGGGTGTTATATACATATATTGGGGTGTTGGATAGGTGGGGGTGTTATATATATTGGGGTGATGGATATGTGGGGTGTTGTATATATTGAGGTGATGGATATGTGGGGTGTTGTATACATTGAGGTGTTGGATAGGTGGGGTTTCATATATATTGGGGTGTTGGATAGGTGGGGGTGTTATATATAAGGGTGTCAGAAAGGGAACCTTTCAAATTAAGGTTTACTATTGTTTTTGCAGAAAAGATGCAGAGACCTAAATTCTCCTTTCTCGTCCTCCCGGTATTCTGGCTGCTGATTGGCTCCCGGTGTCCTCAGGTATTGGTCCTCCCACCAATCATATGAAGCACATGTTGTCTATAATAATGCTGAGGTCATGACCTAAATATCAAAAATAATATAGGTTCTTCATGATGACATCTTCTCATTGGTGGAGCATCTTCTTATGGGTAGGGCAGCTTCTCATGGGTGGAGCATCATCTCTTGGGTGGGGCATCTTCTCATGGTGGGGCATCTTCTCATGGGTGGAGCATCTTCTTATGGGTGGGGCATCCTCTCATGGGTGGGGCAGCTTCTCATGGGTGGAGCATCACCTCTTGGGTGGGGCATATTCTCATGGGTGGGGCATCTTCTCATGGGTGGAGCATCTTCTCATGGGTGGAGCATCTTCTCATGGGTGGAGCATCTTCTCCTGTGTGGGGCATCTTCTCATGGGTGGGGCATCTTCTCATGTGTGGAGTATCATCTCCTGGGTGGTTCTCTAAAGTTCTCTAAATTTTCATTTCTTTAATGTTTTTTTTTTACACATTAGTAATTTATAAGCTACGTTAAGAATAGACATTATGGGGGACATTTATCAAGGGGTTTGCACCTAATTTTTGGTGAATATTTGCATTTTTCACCCACTTTTGGTCTAAGTTCTATTTACGAACCAGTATTCGACAGGTGAATATTTTTAGATGCAACTTTTTTTTTTTTAATCTGCCTGTTTTAAGTATTCACCCAAAAATTCGCATAATCGGGAATTAGCGCCCAATTTATCATTTGCGGCTTTTTAAAAAGTCGCATAAATAGGCGCAAGCTTACGTCTGGTCAGAACCAGGTGAATAAGACTGCGGAATTTTTTCATAGTCGCCTTTTTTGCGCCTTTTTATTTAGATGCATTTACAATGGCAGTGCTACATGTTAATGAATCAGTCACAAGATATTAGAAGAAAATACACACCAATCCCCATTAGAATAGTTGTCCCATCATACGTCAGGTGGAGTCCAGAAGTGGGAATGTTCTAGAATGTTTATCTGGGTTTGGTGGCTCTTCAATGCATGCAGCTGAGCAGTCCATATGTGCAGCCCTGGTTCTCTGGTGAGCACATCGGCCCCGTATTATGATGATTGGCCCTATTGATTAGGTATAGGACATGAATCCCACAGCTCTCCCCCCTGGTCCCTCATACGATTCCCATATAATACCGCCATATAATACCGACATTTCTGGGAATCGGCATCTTACAAGAAGTCAATGTTAGATAAAGAAGACAAACCGGTTCTGCGGCATCGATGGCCGGTTACCTGTGAGTCAGCGGATCGAGGCGTCATGTACTTACAGGATGAAGGGGATTTTTTTCTGTGAAGGTATTGTAGGGAAAACAATGGGTGATACCAGGACAATATATGGCGGGGTCATAGTGAAGTCACGAGAGCTTCATCATGGTAAACATGGCTGATAAACTGCGATGTCGGCTATGCTCATTCTCTTTTAGCTTCTGATGCTTCTACCTATAATCTGCCTGGCTTGGGGGCTCCCTCCCTGATTCTTAAAGGACCAGTGCACACATGCAAGTCCTTCTCCGCCATTCATTGTCAGAGATCATGACGGCATCAACATCACCAAGTATGTTTGTTCATTTCTGTGGACAACTCTGATGTAAGGCCAGGACAGGGAACCACTCGTCTATCTGCTGGAAGTATCCGCCCTACGTCACTGGCCAGAGCCAAGGACAAAGTCAGCAGCAAGTAAGAACCTGGAGTGAACCTCAGAAGCAGGAAACCAGGGGCCACTAAACTCTGACCCTTACCAGGAAGCATGGGACACCAGCACCATTTGTGATTGCCCTAATGTCCCTGCTTCTCAGTAGACTAACCAGGATCCATGAGCTGTCTACACCGCAGAAGAGAAGTGATCCCCACTGACATTATTCCTGAGCTCATCTCTGCCTCATGGGTTTTTTGGGTCTGACCCCAGTCATATCTGACCACCAGACCTGGGCTGCTAATCATGACCTTTTGCTTGACTACTCACATAATCTTCCAATCCAGACCTCAGTCCATTCCTGACAACTTGGTGTGTTTCTAGGTGCCCAATGCCAACCACCTCCCCACCACAGTGAAATCTAGATCCCAGTATGAGGGGTTAAAGGGTGGAAACTAGAGGACCACATCGGCAACATTGTCTTAGGTAGCAGGCATGTTCCACGCCTACTGGTTGCTTTCTTTCTTCTCTGATATGGACTTCTAGTCTCATTTTAGTATTTCACATTGTAGGACTTGCTGACATGGCTCTTAGCTTCAGTCTAGTTGGAGATCATAGCTACGTAACCTTGAATATGCTCCCATGAAGTCTTCCATTCTCTCTCTCTACACAGGTCCATAGTAATATCCATATATTGAAGTATAATCCCAACATATTTGATGATCAGTACATTGGCTGCGCCGAAAAGATGGAAGAGGACATCATGCCCAAGGTGCTTCAAAAGGAGAAGGCAAACAAGCAGTTTAAGGAGGCCTGGACCAACGCGACTGAGCGGTGGGAAGAAATTAAAGATGATCTGAAGCTTCCGGAAGGGTTTGAGGATGAGCATGGAATCGCTCTGCTGACATTTACCAATCAGTATCCGGTGGGAAATCCTATACACAAACAGCTGAATGGAAACCTCACCATAGCCGGAGCCTCCCGCGAAGATTACATGGAAAATTTCCACTTCAAAGCTCTTCACTTCTATCTAACCAGAGCATTACAAATCCTGAAACCCAACTGTAACGTCAACCAAACAACGTATAGAGGGAGTAAAGACTACTTCCAGATACGGCCGGTGTTCAAGTTTGGTAGATTCACCTCATCTTCCTCAAACATTTTGGAAGCAGCGTCCTTCGGCACACTATCTTTCTTTCATATAACGACTTGCTTTGGTGTCACACTTGGTAAATTGTCTTTTTTTCCAGATGAAAAAGAAGTTCTGATTCCTCCCACAGAGAAGTTTCTATTTTACTCACAATTGAGTTTAGAGTTCTTTGTCGCAAGTACCGGGGAGATGTGCAGCCACTATAACTGCGCCTATCTAGGAGGTAAATGCTGCTTCAGGGCGATGCCAGCAAGCTGGTGAAGTTACCTTGTAAACCCCCCATAGGGATGAAACATTCGGGTGGGTGGGTGCCTGGTGTAAATTGACTCATCAGTGGTGTTGAGCAAACGTTCCAAATTGTTCGAATTCACCAATGTTCTCCGAACCCGAATGCTCGTCATTTGACTCTGGGTGGCTGAAGAAGTTGGATGCCACCCTAGGAAGTCATCGAAAACATAGATAAAGCCATAGTCTACATCCATGTTTTCCTGGCAGCCATCTTCTCCAGCTGCCAGGAGTCAAAGACAGCGTGTTTAATTTCGGAAACCCAAACAATTTGTCAAGTTCGCCTAACACTACTCATTAGGTATCTGTACAGAACAGGGAGAGAAGCATAGCCTATTGATTTCAATGTGTTGAACACCAAGAATAAACAATTGGGTAAAGTGCCTATCTTGTAGGGGTCGAAACAGTAAAGGTGTCCCCTTTGCCGACTATAGGCCCAAGCGCTGCACATTCTGCAACAAACTCATTCATTAATTTATTACAGATGTAGAGGAAAAGGAGGAAATAAAAAAGCATACTTACCTATCCCTAGTCCCCTGCTGCTGCCCAGATCTTCTCTCTTCTTTCTGCTTTCAAGATGAGCGCTTAGGACCAGGATATCAGCCAATCACTACCACCGACCACAGTGTCTGGCTGATGTGACAGGTCCTGCTCTCGAGGGTCCATGTTGGAAGCAAAAAGAAGAGAGTAGATCAGGGGACCGGGCGGAGAGGAACAGGAGCTGCAGGGTACCAGGGCTAGGTGAGTAGGTTTTGTTTTCTATTTCTCCCCTACCCTTGCAGCACATACATTATTAGATAGTGGTCATAATACCGCTTTAAAGATTTAAAGTGTAGACAATATTACGGCTCCAAGACTAATTTTTGCTTCTATCTCTATAGGGGAGAAGAGGGAAGTGGCTGTGTGTCGATCAGGTGAGCTATCATTGGTACACCATACAGATATACATAGATGTCTTTGGGGTGGGATGGTGGTTGCCTTGTGGTTATTTTATTACGGCACCAAGATGAACAGACCCCACGACTTGACCATGATTGGGCCATCAGGGATTGAATCATTACTACTGGTCTATCATGGATTACAGGCTTACTACTAGTACACCCCAGGGATTATAGATCACTTTCTAGACCACCATGGGTTACTGACGACAATTTCTGACCATCAGATGCAACAGTAGACGACCAGGGTTTAGGGGTTGCACTATGTGATCACAGGTGGAAAGAGATCCCGGAAATTAAAAAAACAGGTGTTACACAAGAGGTTAGAGACCCAAAAAACTGGACTACCAAGGTTTACAGACCCCACCACTTGACCACTTGAGGTTAAAGACCACAAAAACTGGACAGCCAGGGCTTAAGGACCTCACTACTTGGCCACATAAGGTTAGAAACCAAGAAAACTGGTCAACCAAGGTTTATAGGTCCCATAACTTGATCACGAGAGGTTAGAGACCCAAAAACTGGACAACCAGGTTTTACAAACCCACTACCTGACCACTAGAGGTAAGAGAGCCCATAAACTGGACAACTAGGGTTTAAGGACCACACTACCGGATCACATAAGGTTAGAAACCCAGAAAACTGGTCAACCAAGGTTTAAAGGCCCTATTACCTGGCCACAGGAGTTCAGAAACCTCAACAATTGGGCAACTAGGGGTAAAGGACCCCTCTACTTGGGCACAGGTGGTTAGAGGAACCCTAAAACTGAACAACCGGAAGTATAGACATCACTTCTTGACCACTAGAGGTTAGAAACCGAGAAAACTGGTTTAAAGATCCCACTATTTGACCATGGGAAGTGAAAGATCCCCAAAACGGGACAACCAGGTCTTACAGACCTCACTATTTGACCACAAGAAGTTAGAAAAACAGAAAACTGGACACACAGGAGTTACAGGCCTCATTACTTTACAAGAGGTTAGAGACCCAACATACTGGAAAACCAGGGTTAACAGGCACCACTACTTGACCATAGGAGGTTAGAGACCCCGGAAAACTTTACAGCTAGGTGTTAAATACCACTCTACTTGACCACAGAAGGTTAGATGAACCCAAAAAACTGGACAACAGGGGTTATAGACCCCACTACTTGATCTCAAGAGGTTAGAAACTGTGACAATTGGTCAACCAAGGTTTAAAGACCCCACTCCTTGACCTCACAAAGTTAGAGACCCAACAAAACTGGAAAACCAGGGGTTACAGACCCTACTTCTTGACCACAAGAAGTTAAAAAAACAGAAAACAGGACAAGCAAGAGTACAGACCTCGCTATTTGACAAGAGGTTAGAGACCCAACAAACTGGACAACCAGGGGTTACAGACCTCATAATCTTACAAGAGGTTAGAGATCCAAAAAACTGGACTGCCAACCCACTACTAGACCACCAGGATTACAGACCCCACTACTGGACCACCAGGGATTACAGACCCCACTACTGGACCACCAGGGATTACAGACCCCACTAGTGGAAGATCAGGGATTACAGACCCCACTACTGGGAGATCAGGGATTACAGACCCCACTAGTGGAAGATCAGGGATTACAGACCCCCCTACTGGAAGATCAGGGATTACAGACCCCACTACTGGAAGATCAGGGATTACAGACCCCACTACTGGAAGATCAGGGATTACAGACCCCACTAGTGGAAGATCAGGGATTATAGACCCCACTACTGGAAGATCAGGGATTACAGACCCCACTACTGGAAGATCAGGGATTACAGACCCCACTACTGGAAGATCAGGGATTACAGACCCCACTAGTGGAAGATCAGGGATTACAGACCCCACTACTGGACCACCAGGGATTACAGACCCCACTACTGGAAGATCAGGGATTACAGACCCCACTACTGGAAGATCAGGGATTACAGACCCCACTAGTGGAAGATCAGGGATTACAGACCCCACTACTGGAAGATCAGGGATTACAGACCCCCCTACTGGAAGATCAGGGATTACAGACCCCACTACTGGAAGATCAGGGATTACAGACCCCACTACTGGAAGATCAGGAATTACAGACCCCACTACTGGAAGATCAGGGATTACAGACCCCACTAGTGGAAGATCAGGGATTACAGACCCCAATACTGGAAGATTAGGGATTACAGACCCCACTACTGGAAGATCAGGGATTACAGACCCCACTACTGGAAGATCAGGGATTACAGACCCCCCTACTGGAAGATCAGGGATTACAGACCCCACTACTGGAAGATCAGGGATTACAGACCCCACTACTGGACCACCAGGGATTACAGACCCCACTACTGGAAGATCAGGGATTACAGACCCCACTACTGGACCACCAGGGATTACAGACCCCACTACTGGAAGATCAGGGATTACAGACCCCACTACTGGACCACCAGGGATTACAGACCCCACTACTGGACCACCAGGGATTACAGACCCCCCTACTGGAAGATCAGGGATTACAGACCCCACTACTGGAAGATCAGGGATTACAGACCCCACTACTGGACCACCAGGGATTACAGATTTCACTACTTGTCCACTGAAAATGAGGTGCCCCCAGTGTGTATATCACAGTCTCTATTGCTAATCTGTAATAATGTTCAGTCCTTGAATGATTATTAAGCCTTATTTGTGTTTTAAAGATTTATCTGAGTCGAAGGAAGAAGCGAAAGGCAAAGAACACAGGACGGCCATATCTGCGGCCGAGATTGAGGAAAGGATGGATGCCCTGGAGGATCACATGACCAAGACTTTCCTGTACAGAGAGCATCACCAAGCACAGATCAAGGAAATGAAGGACACACTAAATAACAAAGAAACAGAGGACTTCCTGCTAGAGGAGATGGCCGCCCTGGACTACAGGATCCAAGGTCAGTGTCATCTCATATTCTGCTTACTTTTTTTTTTTTTTTTTTTTTGCTAAAGGGGTTGTTCACCCCAAAAGATTTTCTTTCAAATCAACTGATGGCAGGAAGTTATATAGATTTGTAATTTACTTCCATTAAAAAAATCTCCAGTCTTCCAGTACTTATCAGCTGCTGTATGTCCTGCAGGAAGTGGTGTATTCTCTCCAGTCTGACACAGTGCTGCCACTGCTGTCCATGTCAGGAACTGTCCAGAGCAGCAGTGAATCCCCATAGAAAACCTCTCCTGCTCTGGACAGTTCCTGACATGGACAGAGGTGGCAGCAGAGAGCACTGTGTCAAACTGGAAAGAATAGACCACTTCCTGCAGGGCATACAGCAGCTGATAAGTACTGTAGGAATGGAGAGCATATACCACTTCCTGCATCTCCATCTGTATTAGCATCAGGTTCCATTGAGGGCAAAATGAAACTGATCATGTACAATGGGATCCCCACATGTCCCCAGACTTATACCATCTCATGATGAGAGCAATGCCCGTAGAGAGACACAAGTTGACCGTGGAGGAGCAAAAATCATGTTCTTAGGGACTGCCCCTTAAAGACTGGAAATTTCAGGGGCCATAGGAAGAATACATTCTTTTCATGGTAAAACAATGTCTCTCATTATCAACCTTTCCAGGACAGGCGTGCGTTACACAGTGGAATACGTAGGCTAACTGCAACTTTGTTCCACTGGGGTCAGTGCCTAACAGGAAACAGGTCCCTGCCCTGTACTGTGTAGAGAGTATTCCTGGCGTGGACAAGGTGATCCTCACAGGATGGACAGAATAGAGCAGAAAAAGGAGGGCAACCTGCATCTATGTCAGGAGGAAAATTAACAGACAGATAACAGTTAACCCATTGCTTCCTTCAGCTGTGCACAGAATAAAACATAGAGAAAACACAGTAGTGACACCTAGTGGGGAAAACACAAAATACACTTAGACCATATCCCACTGTATGAACCGGATACAAGTTACTTTGCCCAGATGCAATAGAACTTAGTGGCACACCTGTGCTGGGACACTACAATCTGCCCTGGGGATCGGCTTCAGTCAGGGATGGCATCCATTTCCATCGTGTGATGTAGCATCAGGGCAGGGTTTGCAGATGGAGATGAGAAGCTCATTGTAGCTTGAGGATTTTGCTTCCTTGGATTCACAAACTGTTACCACCAGTTTACTACCAGTTTACTACCAATTTCCAGTCTGACCAAGAAAGGACCAAAGATTGGGACTCCCCTCCCCCAAGCTTAAACAGCAGAGAAAAGACACCTTTGCCTCAGCCTTAGTCCTTCATCATCCTGATTCTTCAAAACCAACCTACCTACCTGGGGGAAACTACCTAACTACCTATGGGGGACAGCCCTACCTACCTGGGGGAACCTACCTAAGTACATATGAGGGGACAGCCCTACCTACCTGGGGGAACCTACCTAAATACCTTTTGAGGGGACCTGCCAACCTACCTGGGGGAACCTACCTAACTACCTATGGGGGACCTGCCAACCTACCTGGGGGAACCTACCTAACTACCTATGGGGGACCTGCCTACCTACCTGGGGGAACCTACCTAAGTACATATGAGGGGACAGCCCTACCTACCTACCTGGGGGAACCCACCTAAATACCTTTTGAGGGGACCTGCCTACCTAGCTGGGGGAACCTACCTAACTACCTATGGGGGATCTGCCTACCTAGCTGGGGGAGCCTACCTAGCTACCTATGGGGGATCTGCCTACCTAGCTGGGGGAACCTACCTAACTACCTATGGGGGACCAGCCTACCTAGCTGGGGGAACCTACCTAACTACCTATGGGGGATCTGCCTACCTAGCTGGGGGAACCTACCTAACTACCTATGGGGGACCAGCCTACCTAGCTGGGGGAACCTACCTAACTACCTATGGGGGACCTGCCTACCTATCTGGGGAAACTACCTATGGGGGACCTGCCTACCTACCTGGAGAAACCTACCTAACTACCTATGGGGGACCTGCCTGCCTAGCTGGGGGAACCTACCTAACTACCAATGGGGGACCTGCCTACTTAGCTGGGGGAACCTACCAAACTACCTATGGGGGATCTGCCTACCTACCTGGGAAAATCTACCTAACTACCTTTGGGGGACCTGCCTGCCTAGCTGGGGGAACCTACCTAATTACCTATGGGGGACCTGCCAACCTAGCTGGGGAAACCTACCTAACTACCTATTGGGGATCTGCCTACCTAGATGGGGGAACCTACCTAACTGCCTATGGGGGATCTGCCTACCTAGCTGGGGGAACCTACCTAAGTACCTGTGAGGGGACCTCCCTACCTAGCTGGAGGAACCTACCTAAATACCTCTGGGGGGACCTCTATATCTAGCTGGGAGAATCTACCTAACTACCTTCAGGGGGACCTGTCACCTACTGGGGCATATCTAATGGGCAACCTACCTACCCATTGGGGAACTACCCACCAATGGGGGGAGGGGTGTAATGTGTAATTATACAATGTATGAGCCCAACGCAATCAATATACTTGGAATGCTGCTGAGTGCTCTGGTAAGGGCGGCTGCCTGTGAATGGGGATCCCATAGTATGGAGCCGGCACACGCTACTACTTATACTGTAACACCTGCTCACATGGAGGATGGGTGGACCGTCCCCTTCCTTGTAGGTCCTGAAGTATATAACCTGTCCTATGTAATGGTCAATGCTACAACAGAATAAGAGAAGAGTAATCCTTATTATATATCAAAAGTAATATTTAAAAGATAGAATAAAATACAGACATATATACTGATGAAATTACACAGCCAAGAAAGGGAACCAGGGTAATAATCCGGTACCGGAGCAACAAATATAGGACACAGTAGTATAGGAGTACATTACAGAAATGTTACAAAGTAATCTGGCTCCACCTGCTGGTCAGTTCAGTGAGTGCGAGTCCTGGGTGTTATAGTCATATAGCAGCAATACTATAATAGTAACCCCCCTAGTCACAACACATAGAGCAATATCACAGGAGCAGAAGAAAGAAAAAACACTGGTAACAGTAAAAACCTACAGATGCCAATATCACCGGGATCCCTGGGAGCGCCCGGCGTGTTTCACAACTTAATGCTTCACCAGGAGCTGATGTTACCAATATTCTAGCCCACCTATATGCCCCCCACACCTCTCCTCCACCATAACAAGTCATAATAAATAATATTGGAAATAGAACAGAGACTACACACACATGGATGAACTACAAAAACATGGCGGCGAGCACTGCGCGTACAGAGGCCGGGCATGCGTCATGTGCGGAACTCCACTAACTAAAGTATCAGACACTTCACACCCAGCCTCACATATAAGCAACTATCATCAGGTGAAAGTATTACAACGAATGATGGCACACCTGTTATAACACACAACCCAACCAATGCCAATGGGTGATGATAGGGGCAGAGCAGCTTCTAGTCATAGTATAGTACAAAGTATGACCACTACACTCTCCAATAGAAGTCAATAGATGATGGCATAGTTCAGGGGCTTAGCATACGTAACAGTATGACCACTACACTCTCCAATAGAAGTCAATCAATGTTTTCACAGTTCAGGTGCTGAGCATACATAACAGAGTATGACCACTACACTCTCCAATAGAACTCAATAGATAATGGCACAGTTCAGGCGTTGAGCATATGTAACAGAGTATGACCACTACACTCTCCAATAGAAGTCAATAGATGTTGGCAGAGTTCAGGTGTTGAGCATACGTAATAGAGTATGACCACTACACTCTCCAATAGAAGTCAATAGATGTTTTCACAGTTCAGGTGTTGAGCATACGTAACAGAGTATGACCACTACACTCTCCAATAGAAGTCAATAGATGTTGGCAGAGTTCAGGTGTTGAGCATATGTAACAGATTATGACCACTACACTCTCCAATAGAAGTCAATAGATGTTTCACAGTTCAAGTGTTGAGCATATGTAACAGATTATGACCACTACACTCTCCAATAGAAGTCAATAGATATTGGCACAGTTCATTTGTTAAGCATACGTAACAGAGTATGACCACTACACTCTCCAATAGAAGTCAATAGATGTTGGCAGAGTTCAGGTGTTAAGCATACGTAACAGAGTATGACCACTACACCCTCCAATAGAAGTCAATAGATATTGGCACAGTTCAGGTGTTAAGCATACGTAACAGAGTATGACCACTACCGTTCTCATATAGAGGTCACTATGACATTGTTTCCTCTGATCTCCAGTGGCGCGGTGTATTTCCATCTCCCACATGTCGTTTCTTTGAACAGATCTCGCCGTATTAGTCGATCCTATGCTGGAAAGAGAAGAGGAATATAGGAACGTCCTTAGAAATCATCATCAATTACTGACATCACTGCAGGAAGAGCTGAAGAAACAGCGAGGTGAGAACAGGAGCCAATATACAGTGTGACTGCTTATAATCTATAGCTCTTCTATACGTCCTTGTGTCGTCTATAATAAGAGCCAAGAACGGCAACCTCCATAGTGACTGACTGAGGACTGCAGGACCCCCATGTTATACACAATATAAGGAACGCTCCACACTAAA
This sequence comes from Dendropsophus ebraccatus, assembly GCA_027789725.1. NCBI lineage: Eukaryota > Metazoa > Chordata > Amphibia > Anura > Hylidae > Dendropsophus > Dendropsophus ebraccatus. The sequence continues at coordinate 135,841,695 of JAQFWZ010000002.1, read as the reverse complement.
AGCCCCCATGTATTCCTGTATACTCCGGGTGGGGGGCTGTGTGACTCCATGTATTCCTGTATACTCCGGGTGGGGGGCTGTGTGACTCCATGTATTCCTGTATACTCCGGGGGGCTGTGTGACTCCATGTATTCCTGTATACTCCGGGGGGGGGGGCTGTGTGACTCCATGTATTCCTGTATACTCCGGGGGGGGGGGCTGTGTGGCTCCATGTATTCCTGTATACTCCGGGGGGCTGTGTGACTCCATGTATTCCTGTATACTCCGGGGGCTGTGTGACTCCATGGATTCCTGTATACTCCGGGAGGCTGTGTGACTCCATGTATTCCTGTATACTCCGGGGGGCTGTGTGACTCCATGTATTCCTGTATACTCCGGGGGCTGTGTGACTCCATGGATTCCTGTATACTCCGGGAGGCTGTGTGACTCCATGTATTCCTGTATACTCCGGGGGCTGTGTGACTCCATGTATTCCTGTATACTCCGGGGGCTGTGTGACTCCATGTATTCCTGTATACTCCGGGAGGCTGTGTGACTCCATGTATTCCTGTATACTCCGGGGGCTGTGTGACTCCATGTATTCCTGTATACTCCGGGGGGCTGTGTGACTCCATGTATTCCTGTATACTCCGGGGGGCTGTGTGACTCCATGTATTCCTGTATACTCCGGGGGGCTGTGTGACTCCATGTATTCCTGTATACTCCGGGGGGGAGGCTGTGTGACTCCATGAATTCCTGTATACTCCGGGGGCTATGTGACTCCATGTATTCCTGTATACTCCGGGGGGCTGTGTGACTCCATGTATTCCTGTATACTCCGGGGGGCTGTGTGACTCCATGTATTCCTGTATACTCCGGGGGGCTGTGTGACTCCATGTATTCCTGTATACTCCGGGGGGCTGTGTGACTCCATGTATTCCTGTATACTGCAGGGGGCTGTGTGACTCCATGGATTCCTGTATACTCCGGGGGGCTGTGTGACTCCATGTATTCCTGTATACTCCGGGGGGCTGTGTGACTCCATGTATTCCTGTATACTGCAGGGGGCTGTGTGACTCCATGGATTCCTGTATACTCCGGGGGGCTGTGTGACTCCATGTATTCCTGTATACTCCGGGGGGGCTGTGTGACTCCATGTATTCCTGTATACTCCAGGGGGCTGTGTGACTCCATGTATTCCTGTATACTCCGGGGGCTGTGTGACTCCATGTATTCCTGTATACTCCAGGGGGCTGTGTGACTCCATGTATTCCTGTATACTCCGGGGGGGAGGCTGTGTGACTCCATGTATTCCTGTATACTCCGGGGGGCTGTGTGACTCCATGTATTCCTGTATACTCCGGGGGGCTGTGTGACTCCATGTATTCCTGTATACTCCGGGGGCTGTGTGACTCCATGTATTCCTGTATACTCCGGGGGGCTGTGTGACTCCATGTATTCCTGTATACTTCGGGGGCTGTGTGACTCCATGTATTCCTGTATACTCCGGGTGGGGGGCTGTGTGACTCCATGTATTCCTGTATACTCCAGGGGGCTGTGTGACTCCATGGATTCCTGTATACTCCGGGGGGCTGTGTGACTCCATGTATTCCTGTATACTCCGGGGGGCTGTGTGACTCCATGTATTCCTGTATACTCCGGGAGGCTGTGTGACTCCATGTATTCCTGTATACTCCAGGGGACTGTGTGACTCCATGTATTCCTGTATACTCCGGGGGGCTGTGTGACTCCATGTATTCCTGTATACTCCGGGGACTGTGTGACTCCATGTATTCCTGTATACTCCGGGGGGCTGTGTGACTCCATGTATTCCTGTATACTCCGCGGGGCTATGTGACTCCATGTATTCCTGTATACTCCGGGGGGGCTGTGTGACTCCATGTATTCCTGTATACTCCGGGTGGGGGGCTGTGTGACTCCATGTATTCCTGTATACTCCGGGGGCTGTGTGACTCCATGTATTCCTGTATACTGCAGGGGGCTGTGTGACTCCATGTATTCCTGTATACTCCGCGGGGCTATGTGACTCCATGTATTCCTGTATACTCCGGGGGGGAGGCTGTGTGACTCCATGAATTCCTGTATACTCCGGGGGCTATGTGACTCCATGTATTCCTGTATACTCCGGGGGGCTGTGTGACTCCATGTATTCCTGTATACTCCGGGGGCTATGTGACTCCATGTATTCCTGTATACTCCGGGGGGCTATGTGACTCCATGTATTCCTGTATACTCCGGGGGGCTGTGTGACTCCATGTATTCCTGTATACTCCGGGGGGCTGTGTGACTCCATGTATTCCTGTATACTCCGGGGGGCTGTGTGACTCCATGTATTCCTGTATACTGCAGGGGGCTGTGTGACTCCATGGATTCCTGTATACTCCGGGGGGCTGTGTGACTCCATGTATTCCTGTATACTCCGGGGGGGCTGTGTGACTCCATGTATTCCTGTATACTCCGGGGGGCTATGTGACTCCATGTATTCCTGTATACTCCGGGGGGCTGTGTGACTCCATGTATTCCTGTATACTCCGGGGGGCTGTGTGACTCCATGTATTCCTGTATACTCCAGGGGCTGTGTGACTCCATGTATTCCTGTATACTCCGGGGGGCTGTGTGACTCCATGTATTCCTGTATACTCCGGGGGGCTGTGTGACTCCATGTATTCCTGTATACTCCGGGGGCTATGTGACTCCATGTATTCCTGTATACTCCGGGGGCTGTGTGACTCCATGTATTCCTGTATACTCCAGGGGGCTATGTGACTCCATGTATTCCTGTATACTCCAGGGGGCTGTGTGACTCCATGTATTCCTGTATACTCCGGGGGGCTGTGTGACTCCATGTATTCCTGTATACTCCGGGGAGCTGTGTTACTCCATGTATTCCTGTATACTCCGGGGGGCTGTGTGACTCCATGTATTCCTGTATACTCCGGGGGCTGTGTGACTCCATGTATTCCTGTATACTGCAGGGGGCTGTGTGACTCCATGTATTCCTGTATACTGCGCGGGGCTATGTGACTCCATGTATTCCTGTATACTCCGGGGGGGCTGTGTGACTCCATGTATTCCTGTATACTCCGGGTGGGGGGCTGTGTGACTCCATGTATTCCTGTATACTCCGGGGGCTGTGTGACTCCATGTATTCCTGTATACTCCAGGGGGCTGTGTGACTCCATGTATTCCTGTATACTCCGGGGAGCTGTGTTACTCCATGTATTCCTGTATACTCCGGGGGGCTGTGTGACTCCATGTATTCCTGTATACTCCGGGGGCTGTGTGACTCCATGTATTCCTGTATACTCCAGGGGGCTGTATGACTCCATGTATTCTTGTATACTCCGGGGGGCTGTGTGACTCCATGAATTCCTGTATACTCCAGGGGGCTATGTGACTCCATGTATTCCTGTATACTCCGGGGGGGGGGGGGGCTGTGTGACTCCATGTATTCCTGTATACTCCGGGGGGCTGTGTGACTCCATGTATTCCTGTATACTCCGGGGGGCTGTGTGACTCCATGAATTCCTGTATACTCCGGGGACTGTGTGACTCCATGAATTCCTGTATACTCCGGGGGGCTGTGTGACTCCATGTATTCCTGTATACTCCGGGGGGCTGTGTGACTCCATGTATTCCTGTATACTCCGGGGGGGAGGCTGTGTGACTCCATGAATTCCTGTATACTCCGGGGGCTATGTGACTCCATGTATTCCTGTATACTCCGGGGGGCTGTGTGACTCCATGTATTCCTGTATACTCCGGGGGGCTGTGTGACTCCATGTATTCCTGTATACTGCAGGGGGCTGTGTGACTCCATGGATTCCTGTATACTCCGGGGGGCTGTGTGACTCCATGTATTCCTGTATACTCCGGGGGCTGTGTGACTCCATGTATTCCTGTATACTCCGGGGGGCTGTGTGACTCCATGTATTCCTGTATACTCCGGGGGGGCTGTGTGACTCCATGTATTCCTGTATACTCCGGGTGGGGGGCTGTGTGACTCCATGTATTCCTGTATACTCCGGGGGCTGTGTGACTCCATGTATTCCTGTATACTCCGGGGGGCTGTGTGACTCCATGTATTCCTGTATACTCCGGGGGGCTGTGTGACTCCATGTATTCCTGTATACTCCGGGGGGCTGTGTGACTCCATGTATTCCTGTATACTCCGCGGGGCTATGTGACTCCATGTATTCCTGTATACTCCGGGGGGGCTGTGTGACTCCATGTATTCCTGTATACTCCGGGTGAGGGGCTGTGTGACTCCATGTATTCCTGTATACTCCGGGGGCTGTGTGACTCCATGTATTCCTGTATACTCCAGGGGGCTGTGTGACTCCCATGTATTCCTGTATACTCCGGGGGGGGGGCTGTGTGACTCCATGGATTCCTGTATACTCCGGGGGGCTGTGTGACTCCATGTATTCCTGTATACTCCGGGGAAGGGGGGGGGGGGGGGGCTATGTGACTCCAATGTATTCCTGTATACTCCGGGGGGCTGTGTGACTCCATGTATTCCTGTATACTCCGGGGGGGCTGTGTGACTCCATGTATTCCTGTATACTCCGGGTGAGGGGCTGTGTGACTCCATGTATTTCCTGTATACTCCGGGGGCTGTGTGACTCCATGTATTCCTGTATACTCCAGGGGGCTGTGTGACTCCATGTATTCCTGTATACTCCGGGGGGGGGCTGTGTGACACCATGGATTCCTGTATACTCCGGGGGGCTGTGTGACTCCATGGATTCCTGTATACTCCGGGGAAGGGGGGGGGGGGGGGGCTATGTGACTCCATGTATTCCTGTATACTCCGGGGGGGCTGTGTGACTCCATGTATTCCTGTATACTCCGGGTGGGGGGCTGTGTGACTCCATGTATTCCTGTATACTCCGGGGGGCTGTGTGACTCCATGTATTCCTGTATACTCCGGGGGGCTGTGTGACTCCATGTATTCCTGTATACTCCGGGGGGCTGTGTGACTCCATGTATTCCTGTATACTCCGGGGGGCTGTGTGACTCCATGTATTCCTGTATACTCCGCGGGGCTATGTGACTCCATGTATTCCTGTATACTCCGGGGGGGCTGTGTGACTCCATGTATTCCTGTATACTCCGGGTGAGGGGCTGTGTGACTCCATGTATTCCTGTATACTCCGGGGGCTGTGTGACTCCATGTATTCCTGTATACTCCAGGGGGCTGTGTGACTCCATGTATTCCTGTATACTCCGGGGGGGGGGCTGTGTGACTCCATGGATTCCTGTATACTCCGGGGGGCTGTGTGACTCCATGTATTCCTGTATACTCCGGGGAAGGGGGGGGGGGGGGGGCTATGTGACTCCATGTATTCCTGTATACTCCGGGGGGCTATGTGACTCCATGTATTCCTGTATACTCCGGGGGGGCTGTGTGACTCCATGTATTCCTGTATACTCCGGGTGAGGGGCTGTGTGACTCCATGTATTCCTGTATACTCCGGGGGCTGTGTGACTCCATGTATTCCTGTATACTCCAGGGGGCTGTGTGACTCCATGTATTCCTGTATACTCCGGGGGGGGGCTGTGTGACTCCATGGATTCCTGTATACTCCGGGGGGCTGTGTGACTCCATGGATTCCTGTATACTCCGGGGAAGGGGGGGGGGGGGGGGCTATGTGACTCCATGTATTCCTGTATACTCCGGGGGCTATGTGACTCCATGTATTCCTGTTCTGTCCCCACATGCGGCGAGTGAAGGTTTATCTGACTAGTGGGCCTGACTGGAGATTCCTACCTTGTATTCCAGCATATGAGGCAGACAGGAACCAGAATAAGCGTCAGGTAGAGTAGGAAATTGAGCAGAACGTAGTTTAATAACTTCACATACAGCTTAGTCACGGATGCGGTATAGTAGTTATATTGTGCTGTTGCTGCTTTCCTAGAAGATACCTTGCTGACACTTGTAATTTCTGGTCAGAAGATTATGACTCTGATAAGCCCAAGCAAGCACTACTTCTCCAGTCAGAAGCAGTATGAATAATGCCTGCTACAGGAAGTGACGTGGAGACTGGGCTATAAGACACACCCACTAAGGGACGAACCAAAAAATGCGAAAATGGAGGGGAGTCTAAACTCTTGGCCAGCAGATGGCAGCACAACAAGAATACATGTAATGAATACAACAAGGAATGAATGTAAACAATGCAGTTATAAAAACATCTGAATAACATACAGATAAGTGAGGAGAACAGCACACTCCCCGTCTGAAATTCCCTTAGGGTGATTTCACTATAAACTAATTTCTATGAAATATAGTGCAGAACCTGAAACAAAACATGTTAATATGCAATATAAACAGTGAGATAATCCTGTTTCATAACTGAGGAAAGTTCAGTCCTGTTCATCCGCCAGGAACATCCTCAACAGGCAATATCAGGATCAGTTCGTTGATAGGCCTTGCAAACGTTTTGGTCTCACCCTTCCAGGAGATCTTCAACTCCACCTTCCGGATCTTGCCATCCTTGCTGGGAAGAACTTTTGTAACTAGTCCCATAGGCCAGTCCATCCTTTCGGTTTGTTGTTCCTTCATCAATACGAGGTCTCCTTTTTTCAAGTTTGGTTTCTGGTGTTGCCATTTTCTTCTTCCTTGAAGAATCACAAGATACTCCTTTCGCCATCTGTTCCAGAAGTAATCCGCTAAGTGTTGTACACGTTTCCACTGTTTTTGGTAGATGTTTCCATGAGTGTACTCTCTACTTGGCGTCAGTTGATTCCCAGTTTTCTGGGTGAGAAGAGTAGCTGGAGTCAGTATAGCTGGTGCTTCAGGATCCATTGATACTGGAACAAGGGGTCTTGAGTTGATGATGGCGGAAACCTCAGCGAGAAGAGTAACCAGAGTCTCATGTGTGAGTCTTGAAGAATTCACATCCATAAGCATAGAGTTCAAGATGCTGCGGGAGATCCCGATCATCCTTTCCCAGGTGCCTCCCATGTGGGAACTATGAGGAGGATTGAAAATCCAGGTGCAACCCTTCTCTGCCAGCTGATCTTGGATGGGCTTGGTGCTAATATTCAGTTCTCGGCATGCTCCAATGAAGTTGCTTCCACGGTCAGACCTCAACTGCTTCACAGGTCCTCTGACTGCGAAGAAGCGTCTTAAAGCATTAATCAGGCTGGATGCGTCCATGGATTCTATCACCTCTATGTGAACGGCACGCACGCTCATGCAAGTGAATAGTACGGCCCAACGCTTACTGTTAGCGTGGCCGCCACGGGTCCTGCGTGCAGACACCATCCATGGCCCAAAGACGTCTAGGCCAACATAGGTGAATGGTGGCTCAGTACTTAGTCTGTCCGCAGGCAAGTCAGCCATCTGTTGGTATAACTGTTTTCCCCTTGCTTTACGACAATGTACACAGTCATGCAGTAAGTGCGCCACACGCCTCTTCATGCCTAGAATCCAAAGGCCTGCAGAACGTAACTTGCCCTCTGTTATTTGCCTTCCTTGGTGTTCAGTCCTTTCATGGTGGTGCCGGATCAGCAAGGTGGTAATGTGATGTTTGCTGGGAATGATGAGAGGGTTTTGCTCTGCAACTCCTAGGTCAACTTGATTGAGTCGACCACCAACCCTTAGCAAACCAAAACTGTCCATAAATGGATTCAAATTAGCAATAGGGCTTTTCACTGGAACCTGCTGTTTGTCGTACAAGCACTTCCACTCAGCACTGAATTCCCCCTGCTGCACATGACGTATTATAAGGGATTCACTATGAGAAATGTCCTCAGCAGAGAGGGGTTTATGGCAGACATGCCAGCCGCGACAATCGTGATCTCCAGGCGTATGGTGATAGCATCTTGCAATATGCGCCAACCTTGCAATAGTCCTAACAAGTCTCATCCAACTGGAGAAACGTTCAAAACGTTGACAATTGAGGTTGGAAGGTGGCTTTGTTCCAGTGACTAATGCGCCGACTTCAGTGCGGATTTCTGGATCATTATCTGGATCTTGGATGCTGTAGACCTCCTGAACATGTTCCTCTGTCTGTTCCAGCAGAAATTCTGGGCCTGTAAGCCATGAAGAGTTTGCAAAGGAACCTATAGACATAGGCCTGGTGGCGTGATCTGCTGGATTAAGCTCGGATGGTACGTAATGCCATTGTTCAGGTTTGGAGGACCTCCTGATTCTCTGAATGCGGTTACTGACGTACACATAAAATCGCTTGGTCTGATTGTAGATGTAACCTAAAACGACCTTACTGTCAGTGTAGTACCGGACCTCGTCTATGTCGGCACCCAGTTCTTGCTGTATGAAGTCTGCAATCTCCACTGCTAATACAGCTCCGCAAAGTTCAAGCCTGGGAATAGTGTGATCAGGCTTGGGGGCTAACTTGGCTTTGCCAAAAACGAACCCAATATGAACTTGACTGTTGGGTTCTGTCGCCTTGAGGTAGGCAACGGCTGCTATGGCCTCTGTGGAAGCATCCGAGAACACGTAGAGTTCCTTCCCCTTGCTGGCAGTAAGTGAGGCTTTGACATAGCATCTTGGGATGTTGATCTGATCCAAGGCATACAAAGATTGCTTCCAGGCTTCCCACTTTTGCTCTTTATCAGAAGGAAGGGGGGCATCCCAATCCTTGATGGTTTCAGAAAGCTGTCTCAGTAGGGATTTACCTTGTATGGTGATGGGCACTACAAATCCCAGTGGATCGTATAGGCTGTTCACAACTGACAGGACACCACGTTTTGTAAAGGGTTTGTCTGCACGACTTACTTGAAAGCCAAAGGAGTCGGCGGACAGATCCCACCTCAGGCCTAAGCTTCTTTGCACTGGTGGATCGTCTTGACCCAGGTTTATGTCCTTGAATCCAGGAGCATGATCATCTGACTCGAAGGCTCTCATGACAGCCAGGCTGTTTGAAGCGATTTTGTGTAGCCGTAGTTTGGCTTGGTACAGCATGCTTTGAGTCCTTTTAAGTAAATCAATTGCCTCTTCTTCAGTAGGTAATGATTTGAGTCCATCATCTACGTAGAAGTCTTTTTCTACAAAGTCTCTGGCATCCTTTCCATACTGGGACTCTCCCTCTTTGGCGGTTCTGCGAAGGCCATAAGTCGCTACAGCAGGTGAAGGGCTGTTCCCAAATACATGTACCCTCATGTGGTACTCCATTATCTCCTCGGTGGTGTCATTGTCCTTGTACCACAGAAATCTGAGGAAGTTCCTGTGGTCCTCTCTGACTATGAAGCAGTGGAACATCTGTTCAATATCAGCGGTGATGGCAACAGGCTCTTTTCTGAACCTCATCAAGACTCCGACAAGGTTATTTGTCAGATTGGGACCTGTGAGAAGAACGTCATTAAGAGACACACCTTGATGTTTGGCGCTTGAGTCAAATACAACCCTAATTTGGTTAGGTTTTCTGGGATGGTATACTCCGAATGAAGGCAAGTACCAGCACTCCTCGTTCTTCTTCAAGGATGGAGCTGGTTCTGCATGGTTGTTCCGGAATATTCTTTCCATAAACGTGACAACGTGTTCTCTCATTTCAGGCTTGCTGTTTAGGGAACGCTGAAGAGAGTTAAATCTTTGCAAAGCTTGTTCCCGGTTGTTTGGGAGTCTTAAGGCCCTATTCCACCAACAGATCTGACGACAGATTATCTGCCAAAGATTTGAAGCCAAACCCAGGAATGGATTTGAAAAGAGGAGAAATTCAGTCTTTCCTTTATGACCTGTTCTCTCATTATAGTCTGTTCCTGGGTTTGGCTTCAAATCTTTGGCAGATAATCTGTCGTCAGATCTGTTGGTGGAATAGGGCCTTTACCCTGGAAGCTCTGAACGGTAGTGGAGAAACCCAGTGATTGGTTTCCTCCTTAGAGAATTCACTGTCCATTATCTTGACAAAGTCTCTGTCCTGCTACTTTATCGTCATCCTTCGTTGTGAGGAACACTGATCTCCCCAAGTTGTCAGCATAGGGGGAGGGAATGACGTCAGGCAGCTGTATGAGGTCTGGCGGTTTCTCTTTGACTTTATAGTGATGAGGGCACGGCTTGATGCAAGATGTGCGTCCGTCCCTGTGCACGTAAGTCTTAAAGGAGTCAATTCCTGATTGATCCAAGCATACATTCCCAATGATTACCCATCCCAAGTCCAGTCTCTGGGCGTATGGGGCATAGTCAGGACGGTTACACTGCTGACGCACTTTGTGTACCCTTAGATTGTCTCTGCCAAGCAGGAGTAGAATTTCAGCGTCCATATCCAAGGGTGGGATAACACTGGTCAGGTGCCTTAGGTGTGGTTGGTGAAATGCAGCTTCTGGGGTAGGAATCTCATCCCTGTGATCAGGTATTTGGTCACATTCAATCAGTGTAGGTAAGGGTATCTCTGTGTCTCCATTGATGGGAGAAGCAATGAATCCCTGTGCTCTTCTTCCACAAGTCTCTATGCTGCCTGAGCAGGTGTTTAAGGTATAGGGTTTTGTGGGTCCCTCGATCCCAAAGGCTTCAAAGAATTTAGGTCCGGCTAGGGACCGGTTGCTCTGGTCATCAATGATTGCATACATTTTTAGAGCCTTTTTTGGTTGTCCTTCTGGGTAAACCTTGATCAGACATATTCTGGCACAACATTTGTCCCTTTGGTTCTCCCCACATACCTCCGAGCATGAACAGGAAACATCAGTGGTAGAGTTAGCATGATTCTGAGGCTCCCCGCCATGGCTTGTAGTGGGAATACTGGTAACTGCAGCCGATGAATCGCTGGTGAGTGGGGTTAGGTGCATAACTGTGACATGTCTGTCGCTGTGACACTCCTCACACTTAATGGCAGATTTACAGTCCTTAGCCATATGCTCCAATGAGGCGCAGCATCTGAAACATACTCCTAGCTCAGTGAGGATTTTCTTGCGTTCCTGTATGGGTTTGGACCTGAAGCCTCTGCATTTGTTTAGTGAGTGAGGTTTTTTATGAATGGGACATTCACGATTAAAGGACTTGTCTCTTGATGAGTTAGTTTGGTGTTTACCCGTGGATGCTGCAGGTGGTGGCAGGTTAGTCTTTCTAACACTCGCACAGCTCTTAAAGTCTCTGTGTTTCTGTGTGACACCTTCATACCTTGATGATGATGCAGCTGGAATGTTGAGCTCCAGGAAGTCAAGACTGGGGTCATTCCTCATCTGGGCCTGTTCATCGATGAACCTGCAGAAGTGGATGAATGGTGGAAAGGTGACATCATGTGCTCTCTTATATCTTGAGACTGATGTTGCCCACTTCTCCTGCAAACTATATGGCAGCTTTGTGACGATTGGGTTTACCCCATGGGCGGTATCCAGATAGCATAGTCCAGATAGACGAGGATCTCTTTTAGCAAGTTCCAGTTCCATGAGCAGATCACTTAAGTCCTGAAGCTTGTGGACTTCCTTCAGATTAATCTTTGGGATGTTCTGCAGTCTCTTGAATAGGGCTTTCTCTATTGCTTCGGCACTGCCAAAGGTACGTTCAAGTCTCTGCCAGGCAGCGGCAAGACCTGCTTCAGCTTGTCCCACATAGACAGTCCTTAAGCTCTTGATGCGATTTGTAGAGCCAGGGCCCAGCCATTTGACCATGAGATCAAGCTCCTGCTCTGCGGTAAGGTTGAGGTTGGCGATGGCAGCTTTGAAGGTCGCTTTCCAGGCTCTGTAGCTCTCTGCGCGGTCGTCAAATTTGGAGAGACTGGTGTTGATCAGCTCCCTGCTAACCATGTACCTTGCGAACTCAGATATATCTGTTTTCTCACTTCTTGTTGCCGTGTCAACTCGTTGTACCCCTTGGGCGTATGGGTTGGTTGGCGTGAAAGGGTGAGATGTTCCAGGGTAGAATGATGTTGCTGCAGGGTTGAGCTGTGGTTTAGCCTCTATAAGTTCTGACGACCGCTGCTTGTTCTGTGCGACTAGGCCAGAAAACACTCGGTAACCATCTTCCTGTGATAGTTGTCCTTGAGAAGGCACATCTGGGTGACGATCATCAGTTTGTGCGGGTGCTATAGGTGGCACCGTAGCTGCAGGTAGAGCTGACTTGGAGATTTCAGTGTTGTCAGCTTGAATGGCGCTAGAAATAGGGGGGGCTGCAGGTAACTGATTCAGCACATAGTCATTGGTGCGATCGACAGGATTGTCTGTTTCTTGTGGCAAGCAAACTGGATCGAGACCTTGGCTCATTGCTTGCTCAAGTACCTTTACTTTGGCCAATGCAATTTCCTCTTCCATCTCTGTTTGAAGAATCTTTATCTGAGCCTCTGCCATTACTTCCTTTTCTCTGAAGGCACGTCTTATTTTGGATTGCTCTGCATCTATGCGGGCCTCTAGTATTCTGTCACTCAGGACTGAGCTTCTTGAGCACGAGGATCTGTATGACCGTGATGAACGTTTAGATGAATTTGATCTGTGCGATCTAGTCTCTTGTAGATGAGAGATACGGAGCTCCGCTTTATCTTTAGCATTCTGCACCATGGCGTCTCTTTCTATTTCTGATGATTCCGCCTTGATCAGCTCTGTTAAGGCTTCATCAATATTAGAGGCTTTTAAGAAGGTGATATACTTTGCAAACAGTCTCTTATATCTTTCATGCTCTGTATTCAGCCGTGCAACAGCATCTTGTTGACTCTCGGCGTCACCCTTGAAGGATTGAAGACTTGCCACGAGGGAGGTAACTCGTTCCCATCTCTCTTCCAGGTCATCACGGAGCTCATTTTTAGCAGTATGATAATTTTCAATTACTTTTAGTGTCGGTTTGAGAGAGCGTCTTGGTCGGACAACTTGGTCTGTTGGAAGTGTGAGTCCTGCTTCTTGCTGTTCCAAATCATCACTATCAGCTTGTCCATGCTGTGTTTTATCACTGGGGAGTTGCTCGGGATGCTTTTCGGCCATTTTGATTTAAAGTGTACTGTCTCTTTAAGAAAATTAACTTTGGAATTGGGGTCTGAAAATCGCAGCACAGCTTCTTTAGGACACCCCGATATGATTCCCAGCGTTATTTGAGTGATTTGTGGGGTTTTCAAGTCTGGGTGGCCAGACCAACGGGAGGTAGTATGCAGCAAGTCTCTTAGGAGGGGTATGGTCTGAGGGAGCTTCACACACAAAACTGTTCTTCTACTGAGTGATGAAAGGTTCATGTAAGATATGAGAAACAGCTTGGGGTGCTTTGTGGAAGACTTCTATGCAGGTGTAGAATACAGCAGACACACACTGTGCTTGTCCTGAGGCCTGTCCAGACGTGCTGTCTCAGATTAGCTGACCATGTGCTTGTTGCCATGGAGACCTCTGACTGGTCTGGGTTACAGGCAATTTCTAGCTGTGATTTGGGGCTTTTTAAGTGAATCTTCTGACTGTTCTGTCCCCACATGCGGCGAGTGAAGGTTTATCTGACTAGTGGGCCTGACTGGAGATTCCTACCTTGTATTCCAGCATATGAGGCAGACAGGAACCAGAATAAGCGTCAGGTAGAGTAGGAAATTGAGCAGAACGTAGTTTAATAACTTCACATACAGCTTAGTCACGGATGCGGTATAGTAGTTATATTGTGCTGTTGCTGCTTTCCTAGAAGATACCTTGCTGACACTTGTAATTTCTGGTCAGAAGATTATGACTCTGATAAGCCCAAGCAAGCACTACTTCTCCAGTCAGAAGCAGGATGAAGAATGCCTGCTACAGGAAGTGACGTGGAGACTGGGCTATAAGACACACCCACTAAGGGACGAACCAAAAAATGCGAAAATGGAGGGGAGTCTAAACTCTTGGCCAGCAGATGGCAGCACAACAAGAATACATGTAATGAATACAACAAGGAATGAATGTAAACAATGCAGTTATAAAAACATCTGAATAACATACAGATAAGTGAGGAGAACAGCACAATTCCTGTATACTCCGGGGGGCTGTGTGACTCCATGTATTCCTGTATACTGCGCGGGGCTATGTGACTCCATGTATTCCTGTATACTCCGGGGGGGCTGTGTGACTCCATGTATTCCTGTATACTCCGGGTGGGGGGCTGTGTGACTCCATGTATTCCTGTATACTCCGGGGGCTGTGTGACTCCATGTATTCCTGTATACTCCGGGGGCTGTGTGACTCCATGTATTCCTGTATACTCCGGGGGGCTGTGTGACTCCATGTATTCCTGTATACTCCAGGGGGCTGTGTGACTCCATGTATTCCTGTATACTCCGGGTGGGGGGCTGTGTGACTCCATGTATTCCTGTATACTCCGGGGGGCTGTGTGACTCCATGTATTCCTGTATACTCCGGGGGGCTGTGTGACTCCATGTATTCCTGTATACTCCGGGGGGCTGTGTGACTCCATGTATTCCTGTATACTCCAGGGGGCTGTGTGACTCCATGTATTCCTGTATACTCCGGGTGGGGGGCTGTGTGACTCCATGTATTCCTGTATACTCCGGGGGGCTGTGTGACTCCATGTATTCCTGTATACTCCAGGGGGCTGTGTGACTCCATGTATTCCTGTATACTCCGGGGGGCTGTGTGACTCCATGTATTCCTGTATACTCCGGGGGCTGTGTGACTCCATGTATTCCTGTATACTCCGGGGGGCTGTGTGACTCCATGTATTCCTGTATACTCCAGGGGGCTGTGTGACTCCATGGATTCCTGTATACTCCGGGGGGCTGTGTGACTCCATGTATTCCTGTATACTCCGGGGGGGCTGTGTGACTCCATGTATTCCTGTATACTCCGGGTGAGGGGCTGTGTGACTCCATGTATTCCTGTATACTCCGGGGGCTGTGTGACTCCATGTATTCCTGTATACTCCGGGGGGCTGTGTGACTCCATGTATTCCTGTATACTCCAGGGGGCTATGTGACTCCATGTATTCCTGTATACTACGGGGGGCTGTGTGACTCCATGTATTCCTGTATACTCCGGGTGGGGGGCTGTGTGACTCCATGTATTCCTGTATACTCCAGGGGGCTGTGTGACTCCATGTATTCCTGTATACTCCGGGGGGCTGTGTGACTCCATGTATTCCTGTATACTCCGGGGGCTGTGTGACTCCATGTATTCCTGTATACTGCAGGGGGCTGTGTGACTCCATGTATTCCTGTATACTCCGGGGCTGTGTGACTCCATGTATTCCTGTATACTCCAGGGGGCTGTGTGACTCCATGTATTCCTGTATACTCCGCGGGGCTATGTGACTCCATGTATTCCTGTATACTCCGGGGCTGTGTGACTCCATGTATTCCTGTATACTCCGGGGGGCTGTGTGACTCCATGTATTCCTGTATACTCCGGGGCTGTGTGACTCCATGTATTCCTGTATACTCCAGGGGGCTGTATGACTCCATGTATTCCTGTATACTCCGGGGAGCTGTGTGACTCCATGTATTCCTGTATACTCCGGGGGGCTGTGTGACTCCATGTATTCCTGTATACTCCGGGGGGCTGTGTGACTCCATGTATTCCTGTATACTCCGGGGGGCTGTGTGACTCCATGTATTCCTGTATACTCTGGGTGGGGGGCTGTGTGACTCCATGTATTCCTGTATACTCCGGGGGGCTGTGTGACTCCATGTATTCCTGTATACTCCGGGGGGCTGTGTGACTCCATGTATTCCTGTATACTCCGGGGAGCTGTGTGACTCCATGTATTCCTGTATACTCCGGGGGGCTGTGTGACTCCATGAATTCCTGTATACTCCGGGGACTGTGTGACTCCATGAATTCCTGTATACTCCGGGGGGCTGTGTGACTCCATGTATTCCTGTATACTCCGGGGGCTGTGTGACTCCATGTATTCCTGTATACTCCGCGGGGCTATGTGACTCCATGTATTCCTGTATACTCCGGGGGGGCTGTGTGACTCCATGTATTCCTGTATACTCCAGGGGGCTGTGTGACTCCATGTATTCCTGTATACTCCGGGGGGGAGGCTGTGTGACTCCATGAATTCCTGTATACTCCGGGGGCTATGTGACTCCATGTATTCCTGTATACTCCGGGGGGCTATGTGACTCCATGTATTCCTGTATACTCCGGGGGGCTATGTGACTCCATGTATTCCTGTATACTCCGGGGGGCTGTGTGACTCCATGTATTCCTGTATACTCTGGGTGGGGGGCTGTGTGACTCCATGTATTCCTGTATACTCCGGGGGCTGTGTGACTCCATGTATTCCTGTATACTCCGGGGGCTGTGTGACTCCATGTATTCCTGTATACTCCGGGGGCTGTGTGACTCCATGTATTCCTGTATACTCCGGGGGGCTGTGTGACTCCATGTATTCCTGTATACTCCGGGGGGGAGGCTGTGTGACTCCATGTATTCCTGTATACTCCGGGGGCTGTGTGACTCCATGTATTCCTGTATACTCCGGGGGCTGTGTGACTCCATGTATTCCTGTATACTCCGGGGGCTGTGTGACTCCATGTATTCCTGTATACTCCGGGGGCTGTGTGACTCCATGTATTCCTGTATACTCCGGGGGCTGTGTGACTCCATGTATTCCTGTATACTCCTCTCCACCTCGCTCTTTCTTCCCGGCAGATCTCACTGGACTGATCGTTCCGCTTCATGAGAGAGAAAACTCCATCCTGAGCGCTGTATTACATCACGGGAGATTACTGACATCACTGCAGGAACAGATCCCGAGACTACGAGGTGAGGAGACCCAGACCGATATACAACGATACAGGCCCCAAACCAGACACCCTAAACTGATACAGACCCCAGACCAGACCCCTAAACTAATAGAGACCCCAGACCAGACCTCTAAACTAATACAGACCCCAGACCAGACCCCTACACTAATAGAGACCCCAGACCAGACCCCTAAACTAATACAGATCCCAGACCAGACCCCTAAACTCATACAGACCCCAGACCAGACCCCTAAACTAATACAGACCCCAGACCAGACCCCCAAAGTAATACAGACCCCAGACCAGACCCCTAAACTACTACAGACCCCAGACCCCTAAACTCATACAGACCCCAGACCAGACCCCTAAACTAATACAGACCCCAAACCAGACCCCTAAACTAATACAGACCCCAGACCAGACCCCTAAACTAATACAGACCCCAGACCAGACCCCCAAAGTAATACAGACCCCAGACCAGACCCCTAAACTAATACAGACCCCAGACCAGACGTCCTTACTAATACAGACCCTAGACCATACCACTAAACTAATACAGACCCCAGACCAGACCCCTAAACTAATACAGCCCCTATACCAGACCCCTAAACTAATACAGACCCCAGAGGCCCTAAACTACTACAGACCCCAGACCAGACCCCTAAACTAATACAGACCCCAGACCCCTAAACTAATACAGACCCCAGACCAGACCTCTACACAATAATACAGACCCCAGACCGGACCCCTAAACTAATACAGACCCCAGACCAGAGCCCTAAACTAATACAGCCCCCAGACCAGATCCCTAAACTAATACAGACCCCAGAGGCCCTAAACTAATACAGACCCCAGACCAGACCCCTAAACTAATACAGACCCCAGACCAGATCCCTAAACTAATACAGACCCCAGAGGCCCTAAACTACTACAGACCCCAGACCAGACCCCTAAACTGCTACAGACCTCCCCTCCACTGAGAGCAGCAGTCCACCCCTCCGCGCCCCTTCCCCACTAGCGGCAGCACGTTCACTCTTCCCCTACTAACAAGTTCATGACTGGGGAGAGACGAGTACTATCTGCAGTCTGCACTCTCGCTCTCTATCTGTCTCTCTCCCTAGCAGTCTCAATGATAGCAGCGTCTCTATCTTCTCTCAGCTGTCTATTTTCCAAGGAGTGACAGGGTCCCATATGAGTACCCATGGTTTATGCCACATTCAGTTAGTCAGCCCTTTTATATAGCTGATGTAACAGGGACATCTAGAGACTCCATCATGTCCCCACTATATCTCATCTCTTCTTCCTGTCAGATTTTACTAGACTGATCGACCATCTGAGCAAGAGACAAAATACTTTACATAAATCTGTTTTACACCATCGGAATTCACTGAAGTCCCTGCAGGACGAGCTCGCTACACTACGAGGTGAGAGGAGCGGGCCGAGGCCGATATACAATGTTATAGGAGATAAACAAATCGATCTAAAACCACAAAAAATCTATTTATCAGAATCCAATTTTTGATGATTTACTTTGGAGAAATTGGTAGTAGAGCAGGGACGCCTGTTAAAGATAGGAGTCCCTGCTCCATCACTTACTAAGCAGGGAGGCATACGGTGTATGTACCCAGCCCAGTGAATGATGGCTGCTCGAAAGTGGCCATACTGTAACCATGGACCCTAACACTCATATACTCACTGTAACCTGAGCCTCAGAAACTATACAGAGAGCAGGGACTCCTGTATTCCATGCTGTGCATCGCTGCTTACTGTCTGGCCAGGGAAGCGGGGATCTCCAGCATTGTTACTATACTCTCTATAGTGACCAGATGCTCTGTATATGGGCCATCCACTGTAGGGCCAAAACCTCAATTTAATCTGAACCGGAGAGCAGATTCAAGCTTTGTCTTATGGGGCCGAGTTATGACCAGTGACTGCAGCCATGTTACTTCAGAGGCTCACACTGTTACTTAGCTCCTCCTCTTGCTTTACACTGCAGCTCTGATCACAATGGTGTATAGCTGCATATATAGTGTATATGAACATGGAGAACCGACTCCCAGTGCAGCAAGGAGAGAAAACTGCTAATTATAAACAAAGGGGAGGAGCCTTAATGAGGGGAGGGGTCTTAATAAGAAGGAGGGTCTTAATAAGGGGAGGGGCCTGGAGAATACAGACTATTATATATTATATTATATATTATTGACCTATTATAAGGTGGTACACCAGCCGTCTGCCAGGGCACTCGGGGTAGAGGAGCCCATTATGTGGATATAAAACATTCCGGGAGGGAATCTGTGACATGTGACCACCTGGAGGACAGCTATTAATACAATTCTTCTTCTTCTTTCCAGCTACTTTAATGGCGCTGATCACAGTTGTCGTCCTTCTTGGCTCCATTATAATATGTAACTTCTGTCGGAGATACATCATCTGGGTCTGATGTGTTCCTGATATAGTGACCGGACACAGATTATCCCTGTATATGAGGAGCCCAAGACCACCACCCCTGACCGGAGGCTCGGCCAGACACAGATTATCCCCTGTAGTGTCCCTGCACAGGTGTGCCATTAAGTCTTTTATGCACCTGGGCAAAGTAACTCACTCAGGTTCCCACAGTGGGATATGCTCAAAGTGTATTCTGTGTTTTCCCCACTAGGTGTCACTACAGCATTTTCTGTATGTTTTTATAGTGTGCACAGCTGTAGAAAGCATTGGGTTAACTGTGTTGTCACATATTTATTCTCCTCCTATTACAGGTGACGGCCTGGTTTCCCTCACTTTTCTACCTATCCTCTTTCTTCTCTCTTTGCACAAACCCCAACCAATCACACAGGAGTTTAGTTTTGCCCCCATATATGGAGGTTAGTTCCTGGTGGGAGGGTCTTCTAGTTTCAGACACCAGAGAGAGCAACACGGAGACAGTTCCTGCAGCAGTGAAGTCAGGGCCTGGCTCAGGCCAGGAACCTTGTCAGGGACTGAGAAACAGATTTATTTCTTATGCAAGTAACCACCACTAGTATGCAGTACTAGACCCCTTAGGAGGGAGAACATTGTCTGAGGATCACCTTGTCCACGCCAGGGATATTCTCCACAAGATATAGGGCAGTATACCTGAGTTAGGTACAGGACAAAGCTGCAGATTACGTCTATGTATCCTACTGTAATGCACAGCTCTTCTAAAAGGTTTCGGGAAGTCTGCTTTACCCAGTGCAGGGACCTGGGACCCTAATACTACCCTAATAGGAGGGGTATCCCAACACTGTAGGACATTAGGCGATCCGATATGTCAGTATGAGTATCTTCTTCCCCATCTTCTTCCTCTTCTCCTCTCTAACACAATATCACGGAAGAATACACAACTACCTCGGACAGGGCTCTCACAACGATCCTCTACTCTCCCTTCTACAGTTACGTCTTCTTCTACCTCCTACCTGCACCTGCAGTTACTGAAGCCTTATATTTGTGGATTGCACTGAAGAATTTAAGTAAACGGACGTTATTCTGGTTAAGCTACTGGACTCTGTCTATCATTCTGCACCTACACACCAGGTTACACTAGGGTTATCCAAACCTGCGGTGGCAGTGCCTGTCTGACCGGGGGTGGGTACCAACGCCACTCCAGGCTACCAGGATAAGTGCCCTAGTGACCCTACACCCACCTAGCAGCCACAACACCACCAGAGCTACCTCCATACATTCATACTCATCTCCTGTGGTTTCCCTCCACTTCATACACTCATTTCATAGGAACCCATCAGTATGGGTTGTGCACATTGGAGAAGAGTCGGCCAAACCTGACCATAGTGCTGAGTATTTATTGAATATGGAGACCTCCGACTCCTTCCTGACATCACCTGAAGGTAAAAAACCTCCACAATAAATGCTTCTCCGCTTCAAGGGATCAAACAGTGAGAACTTTTCAATAAAACACATTTCAAGGTCATTAGGACCTCTTCAGGGTCATCACGGACATCACCTGGATCAGACATGTCCAGTCTCTATATCTTGTCATTGTGTAATTGGGAAGATAATCCAACAGCCCATCTACAACAGATATAGAGCCAAGCACGATCCTCCTCTAACCAAACGCCGTTCCTGATAACTCACCATGACAACGTGTCCTTCAGGCTCCTCTGCTGGTCACAGTAAGGAAGAGAGGCCATGTCAGGCCCCGGAAATCCGAAGCTTTACCCAGGCCTCTTCACTGATCATTAAAGGGGAACTCAGACCAAAATCTTTTTCTTTCAAATCAACTGGTGTCAAAAATAAATAACAAAAATGAATTGATGCAATATATCAATATATCTATCTATCTATCTATCTATATAGACAGGTAGATAACCGCAGCACTCAGAGTAAAGTCAAAAAAGCGTGAGTTTTATTCCACCCAAAACTTGCGACGTTTCGCTCCCACACTGGGAACTTTTTCAAGCACTGCTTGACACTGCTTGAAAAAGTTCCCAGTGTGGGAGCGAAACGTCGCAAGTTTTGGGTGGAATAAAACTCACGCTTTTTTGACTTTACTCTGAGTGCTGCGGTTATCTACCTGTCTATATACCACGCACTATTGGTCCCGTGTGCTGACCGCTTGGCACCCACCTACTCTACCATTGAGGAGTGCTGCAGGACTTTCTTATTTATTATCTATCTATATATATAGGCAACAATAATGCCTATAATATGTCCATCCCGCAATATACGAGACCTCTTACAGCCGCACATAGGGAAACCTACGGACGTTATGACCAATGGGAGAGCTTTTTACGCTTTATCAAACCTAAAATAGTTCTGTCACTAAAGGGTTAAATATGGACAGAATGTACTGGAGCATAGGGCAAGTATAGGGGAGTATAGGAAAAGTATAGGTGGAGTTTAGGGAAAGTATAGGGGGAGTATAGGCAGAGTATAGGGGAGTACAGGTGGAGTATAGAGGGGAGTATAGGTGGAGTATAAGAGAAGTATATGTGGAGTATAGGGGGAGTATAAACGAAATGTAGGTGGAGCATAGGCGGAGAATTGTGAAAGTATAGACGGATTTATAGGCGGAGTATAGGTGGAGTATAAACTGAGTATAGGGGAAGTATAGATGGAGTATTGGGGAAGTATAGGCTGAGTATAGCTGGAGCATAGGCGGAGTATAGACAAAATGTAGGTGGAGTATAGGTGCAGTATAGGGGGAGTATAGGCTGAGTATGGGGGGGGGGGTATAGGCTGGGGGGGTATAGGGGGAGTATAAACGAAATGTAGGTGGAGCATAGGCGGAGTATTGGGAAAGTATAGACGGATTTATAGGCGGAGTATAGGTGGAGTATAAATGGAGTATAGGGGGAGTATAGATGGAGTATTGGGGAAGTATAGGCTGAGTATAGGTGGAGCATAGGCGGAGTATAGATGAAATGTAGGTGGAGCATAGGAGGAGTATAGGGGAAGTACAGACGGAGTATAGGGGGAGTATAGGTGCAGTATAGACAGAGTATAGGGGAAGTATAGGCGCAGTATAGGCGCAGTATAGACGGAGTATAGGTGGAGTATAGATGGAGCATTGGGGAAGTATAGGCTGAGTATAGGTGGAGCATAGGCGGAGTATAGACAAAATGTAGGTGGAGCATAGGCGGAGTATAGGGGAAGTATAGACGGATTATAGGCGGAGTATAGGTGGAGTATAGACGGAGTATAGCGGGAGTATAAGTGGAGTATAGGGGGAGTATAGGTGCAGTATAGACGGAGTATAGGGGGAGTATAGGCTGAGAATAGGGGGAGTATAGGCTGAGTATAGGGGGAGTATAGGCTGAGTATAGAGGGAGTATAGGTGGAGTATAAACGGAGTATAGGTGGAGTATAGGGGGAGTATAGATGGAGCATTGGGGAAGTATAGGCTGAGTATAGGTGGAGCATTGGCGGAGTATAGACAAAATGTAGGTGGAGCATAGGCGGAGTATAGGGGAAGTATAGAAGGATTATAGGCGGAGTATAGGGGAAGTATAGACGGATTATAGGCGGAGTATAGGTGGAGTATAGACGGAGTATAAGTGGAGTATAAGTGGAGTATAGGGGGAGTATAGGTGCAGTATAGACGGAGTATAGGGGGAGTATAGGCTGAGTATAGGTGGAGTATAGAAGGAGTTAAGGGGGAGTATAGGCTGAGTATAGGGGGAGTATAGGTGGAGTATAGAAGGAGTTAAGGGGGAGTATAGGTGTAGCATAGTATAGGCAGAATATAGGGGCAGCAGAGGTGAAGTAAAGTGGTAGTATAGGGGGAGTATAGGCGCCAGAGGCGTACGCCAGGGAGAGAGTGCAGATTCGCCCCTTATCCCTGGCGTACGCCTCCCGTGCGCCACGCTCGCCTGATGGGCGGGCTGGCGGAGCTGCGGGGGCGTGATGAGGTGGGGAGGAGGCGTGGCCTCCTCCCGCACCTCATTTATCATGATTTACGCCTGCTATAGGCTTAGAAAACAGTGGCCCGTTACTTCCGTAAACAGCGCCTCTCCTGTCCTCAGTTCAGGTTTGGTAGTGATTCAGGTTTCTCATACATCTCAGGGCATTTGGTGTCACAGAGACCTACAAAGACCCTTCCTCTTGATGATCAATCTAACAACCATAATATAACTAGAATATAATAAGGAACTAGTCACACAGCCGCCTCTAACTGGTAACCAGAGGCCCCCGGGATCCGTCCCCTCCATGGTGGAATCACCCAGTCTGTGGTCTGTTCGGCTGATCCTTCTCTCGCCATTGGATGGCTTCTTCAGGGTTTTCTCATTGTGTCTTCCTCAGGGGTCCAGCATTGGAAATGGGGTCATATAACAGAATAAGGCCTGAACAGTCCCCATATGGCCAATGATCCCTTAGATGTATCCCGATCAGATACCAGTCTCTTCTTTCTTCCTTATTACACTGTAGGGGAAGTTCAGGAGATTCACTTATATTATAAGGAAACAGAAACTAAGAAACCTGTCCAAGAGAGAAAACCAAAGGTTAGAGACTGCTGGATCAGTCCTCAGCCACCGGGACGCCCAGGATCCTCATCTCCCCACCTCTTATCTGTGAGTATGGACTCTATACAGTGATCATTACATACCCTGCCTGTGTGGTGTTGTTGGATATGCTGTGGTGTTGGATATGGGGGGGGGGGGGTGTTGTATGTGCTATGGTGTTGGATATGGGGGGGGGGGGGTATTGGATGTGCTACGGTGTTGGATATGCTGTGTTGTTGGATATGTGGGATGTTGGATATGTGGGGGGGGAGTGTTGGATATGTGAGGGGGGGAGTGTTAGATATGTGTGGGGGAAGTGTTGGATATGTGAGGGGGGAGTGTTGGATATATGTGGGGGGGGGAGTGTTGGATATGTGTGGGGGGAGTGTTGGATATGTGTGGGGGGGTGTTGGATATGTGTGGGGGGAGTGTTGGATATATGTGGGGGGAGTATTGGATATGTGGGGGGGAGTGTTGGATATGTGGGGGGGGAGTGTTGGATATGTGAAGGGGAGTGATGGATATGTGGGGGGAGTGTTGGATATGTGTGGGGGGAGTGTTGGATATGTGGGGGGGAGTGTTGGATATGTGGGGGGGTGTTGGATATGTGGGGGGGAGTGTTGGATATGTGTGGGGGGAGTGTTGGATATGTGGGGGGGAGTGTTGGATATGTGGGGGGGTGTTGGATATGTGGGGGGGTGTTAAATATGTGGGGGGGAGTGTTGGATATGTGTGGGGGGAGTGTTGGATATGTGTGAGGGGGGAGTGTTGGATTTGTGGGGGGAGTGATGGATATGTGGGGTGGAGTGATGGATATGTGGATGGAGTGATGGATATGTGGGGGGGAGTGATGGATATGTGGGGGGAGTGATGGATATGTGGGGGGAGTGTTGGATATGTGGGGGGAGTGTTGGATATGTGTGGGGGGAGTGTTGGATATGTGGGGGGAGTGTTGGATATGTGGGGGGGAGTGTTGGATATGTGTGGGGGGAGTGTTGGATATGTGGGGGGGAGTGTTGGATATGTGGGGGGAGTGTTGGATATGTGTGCGGGGAGTGTTGGATATGTGGGGGGAGTGTTGGATGTGTGTGGGGGGGGAGTGTTGGATATGTGGGTGGGAGTGTTGGATATGTGTGGGGGGAGTGTTGGATATGTGGGTGGGAGTGTTGGATATGTGGGGGGAGTGTTGGATATGTGGGGGGAGTGTTGGATATGTGGAGGGGAGTGTTGGATATGTGGGGGGAGTGTTGGATATGTGGGGGGAGTGTTGGATATGTGTGGGGGGAGTGTTGGATATGTGGGGGGAGTGATGGATATGTGGGGGGAGTGATAAATATGTGGGGGAGTGTTGGATATGTGGGGGGGAGTGTTGGATATGTGGCGGGTGTTGGATATGTGGGAAGAGTGATGGATATGTGGGGAGGAGTGTTGAATATGTGGGGGGGAATGATGGATATGTGTGAGGGGGGAATGTTGGATTTGTGGGGGGAGTGATGGATAAGTGGGGGGGAGTGATGGATATGTGGGGGGTAATGGATATGTGGGGGGGAGTGATGGATATGTGGGGGGAGTGTTGGATATGAGGGGGGAGTGATGGATATGTGGGGGGAGTGATGGATATGTGGGGGGAGTGTTGGATATGTGGAGGGGAGTGTTGGATATGTGGGGGGGAGTGATGGATATGTGGGGGGAGTATTGGATATGTGTGGGGGGGAGTGTTGGATTTGTGGGGGGAGTGATGGATATGTGGAGGGGGAGTGATGGATATGTGGGGGGGGTGATGGATATGTGGGGGGAGTGTTGGATATGTGGGGGGGTGATGGATATGTGGGGGGGAGTGATGGATATGTGGGGGGAGTGATGGATATGTGGGGGGGAGTGATGGATATGTGGGGGGAGTGTTGGATATGTGGGGGAGTGTTGGATATGTGGGGGGGAGTGTTGGATATGTGGCGGGTGTTGGATATGTGGGAAGAGTGATGGATATGTGGGGGGGAGTGTTGAATATGTGGGGGGAGTGATGGTTATGTGTGAGGGGGGAGTGTTGGATTTGTGGGGGGAGCGATGGATAAGTGAGGGGGAGTGATGGATATGTGGGGGGTAATGGATATGTGGGGGGGAGTGATGGATATGTGGGGGGAGTGTTGGATATGTGGGGGGAGTGATGGATATGTGGGGGGAGTGATGGATATGTGGGGGGAGTGTTGGATATGTGGAGGGGAGTGTTGGATATGTGGGGGGGAGTGATGGATATGTGGGGGGAGTGTTGGATATGTGTGTGGGGGGGGTTGGATTTGTGGGGGGAGTGATGGATATGTGGGGGGGAGTGATGGATATGTGGGGGGTGATGGATGTGTGGGGGGAGTGATGGATATGTGGGGGGAGTGTTGGATATGTGGGGGGGTGATGGATATGTGGGGGGGAGTGATGGATATGTGGGGGGGTGATGGATATGTGGGGGGGTGATGGATATGTGGGGGGGAGTGTTTGATATGTGGGGGGAGTGTTGGTTATGTGGGGGGAGTGTTGGATATGTGTGGGGGGAGTGTTGGATATGTGGGGGGAGTAATGGATATGTGGGGGGGAGTGATGGATATGTGGGGGGAGTGATGGATATGTGGGGGGAGTGTTGGATATGTGGGGGGGAGTGATGGATATGTGGGGGGAGTGATGGATATGTGGGGGGAGTGTTGGATATGTGGGGGGAGTGTTGGGTATGTGGGGGGGAGTGTTGGATATGTTGGGGGGAGTGTTGGATATGTGGGAGGGAGTGTTGGGTATGTGGGGGGATTGTTGGATATGTTGGGGGGAGTGTTGGATATGTGGGGAGAGTGTTGGATATGTGGGGGGAGTGATGGATTTGTGGGGGGGAGTGTTGGTTATGTGGGGGGAGTGTTGGATATGTGGGGAGGGAGTGTTGGATATGTGGGGGGAGTGTTGGATATGTGGGGAGGGAGTGTTGGATATGTGGGGGGAGTGTTGGATATGTGGGGGGGAGTGTTGGATATGTGGGGGGGAGTGTTGGATATGTGGGGGGGAGTGTTGGATATGTGGGGGTAGTGTTGGATATGTGGGGGGGGGTGTTGGATATGTGGGGGGAGTGTTGGATATGTGGGGGGAGTGTTGGATATGTGGGGGGAGTGATGGATATGTGGGGGGAGTGTTGGATATGTGGGGGGAGTGTTGGATATGTGGGGGGAGTGTTGGATATGTGGGAGGGAGTGTTGGATATGTGGGATGTTGGATATGTGTGGGGGGAGTGTTGGATATGTGTGGGGGGAGTGATGGATATGTGGGGGGAGTGATGGATATGTGTGGGGGAGTGTTGGATATGTGGGGGAGTGTTGGATATGTGGTGGGGGGGTGTTGGATATGTGGTGGGGGGGTGTTGGATATGTGGGGGGAGTGTTAGATATGTGGGGGGAGTGTTGGATATGTGGGGAGTGTTGGATATGTGGGAGGGAGTGTTGGATATGTGGGGGGAGTGTTGGATATGTGGGGGGGAGTGTTGGATATGTGGGAGGGAGTGTTGGGTATGTGGGGGGAGTGTCGGATATGTGGGGGGGAGTGTTGGATATGTGGGGGGAGTGATGGATATGTGGGGGGAGTGTTGGATATGTGGGGGGGAAGTGTTGGATATGTGGGAGGGAGTGTTGGGTATGTGGGGGAGTGTTGGATATGTGGGATGTTGGATATGTGGGGGGAGTGTTGGATATGTGGTGGGGGGGTGTTGGATATGTGGTGGGGGGTGTTGGATATGTGGGGGGAGTGATGGATATGTGGGGGGAGTGTTGGATATGTGGTGGGAGTGTTGGATATGTGGGGGGATTGATGGATATGTGGGGGGAGTGTTGGATATGTGGGGGAGTGTTGGATATGTGGGGGGGAGTGATGGATATGTGGGGGGGAGTGCTGGATATGTGGGGGGGTGTTGGATATGTGGTGGGGGGTGTTGGATATGTGGGTGGGAGTGATGGATATGTGGGGGGAGTGATGGATATGTGGGGGGGAGTGTTGGATATGTGGGGGGAGTGATGGATATGTGGGGGGGAGTGTTGGATATGTGGGGGGGTGTTGGATATGTGGTGGGGGGGTGTTTGATATGTGGGGGGAGTGTTGGATATGTGGGAGGGAGTGTTGGATATGTGGGGGGGTGTTGGATATGTGGTGGGGGGGTGTTGGATATGTGGGGGGAGTGTTGGATATGTGGGGGGAAGTGTTGGATATGTGGGGGATGTAGATATCTTGGGGTGTTGCTCATATTGTGCACTGTATCACCCCCGTGGGGGGGGGGGACATTTCCTCTAACATTTATTAATGTTTTTTGCCCCCAGGAATGATGCAGACGCCTGTATCCCCCGCTCTCGGCCTCCCGGTATTGTGGCTGCTGATCGGCTCCCGATGTCCTCAGGTACGAGACGTCTGACAGGACGATCAATTCTCATTTCATCTCCACAACTAGGGAACATTGTGATGGCCAGAAGATTAGAGTGAGGACCCTGCAGCGAAGGTCTGAAGGGGTCCCCATCATGGTGCTAGGTCAGCCAGAGTAGGGGGGCTCGCTATCTGTCTGCCCCTCTAACCTTTATGTGACCCAATGAGTACGCTCACACAGGAGAGGGCCTGCCGGGGATGCCCCCTCTATTCAGGCACCCCATAATTCCAGAACTTTGCCGTATGCCGCGCTGGCTGCTCAATCATTTCTGGGGGCATTTATCCCCTATTTGGGTTATCGCCCGGGGTTGGACCCCCAATGCTTTATGGGTAGGAGGATAACTTTAAGAAATCTCTTTATAAAGAGTCCACTCCTCTTATACAGTCAGCCAGGTCTTGGAATCTCCCTCAGTTATAGAAGGTGAGAAGAGGAGGCAAAGTCTGAGGGTGATGACCTCATGGAGTATGGAGGCGGCTGCACCCATTTACCTGATAAGGGAAATATTAGTTCATGAGAGAAGTTTAAGAAGTAGTAGAAGAAGGTCTCGCTGATCGCCCCGGTGGTGTCTCCGTACATGGGGTCTGTTCTCGTGTTTGTAGTCACCATTGGTCTCAGTCAGGTCCCGGTGTAATAATGTCTCCTGCCTGTGCCGTCCTGAGCTCAGGAGGAGAAAGTCCTCTGCCTGTGGAATCCTGGGCTCCGGCTGATAGCAGGATAGCCGGCCAATCATTAACCCGACCCTCGCCTGCTCTTGTATACTCTAAGGTGGAGGCCATTATTACTTTCTATAACCTTAGGAAATCCTCAATGGAAAATCCCATATCTGCACTTTAGCCCAGTGGTAGACCATGCTGAATTGGGGACGTAAGGAGGACTCAGCTCCCTAGGAGAAGACAACTTCCTTGGTAGGAGAAGGCCAATAAGGTCAATGTACTGTGGGCTGACATCTAAGGACTTCCTGCAACTTTCTGCCCCCTATATCAGTGTCGGCAACAGTGCCCCCTACATCAGTGTCAGCGACCCCAATATCAGTGTCCCCCTATATCAGTGCCCCCAAAATCAATGTTTGCTACAGTGCCCCCTATTGTGGTGCTCGACCGGTGATGTGCAGTGATGTTACAGGTGACGCCACAGGTGATAATCTGGATACAGACTTTGGTGCTTAACTGGATCTGTGCTGCGGAAATACTGGAGAGAGTGGAATACAACTGAGGTACTTGTAGCAGTGCTTGTGTGGTGGTGTTACGCTACGCGCAGCTGATCCCCAGTTATGTTGTGTGGGAGGATCGGCAGGTCACCTGCTAGATGGTAGTGTGTGACGCCACTCCGCTGGTGGTTGGCCAAGATACAGCCGGACCTTAGGATGTTACTTTATGACGCCAGTGCCAGTGAGGCACACAGATGTGGTGGCACATCTGCTTTTATTTTAGGAGGCCGGTTGTACCTCTTCCCCTGTAAACAGTGTCTTGCCGGGTTGCTACGGGGTCCCATGGGTTAGTGTAGTCACGGATGGCCCGAGTGGTGTAGTGACCCTCTCGGACTATTGGAACCGCCACCCACAGAAAGGGGAAGTGTCCCAAGACTGTAGGGTATGTTGTGTCAGTGTGGGGCGAAGAATCACAGAGGCTCTTTATCATAAATAAGCTTGGTTTTACTTGAAAGTTACTTGTGTGCAGCAAGTTATACACACTACGTATATTTCAGTCAGTATTGTGGTCCTCATATTGCAACCAAAACCAGGAGTGGATTAAAAACACAGAAAGGATCTGTTCACACAATGTTGTAATTGAGTGGATGGCCGTCATATAACAGTTAATAACGGCCATTATTTCAATACAACAGCCGTTGTTTTAAAATACCAGCAAATATTTGCCATTAAATGGCGGCCATCCACTCAATTACAACATTGTGTGATCAGATCCTTTCTGTGTATTCAATCCACTCCTGGTTTTGGTTGAAATATGAGGACCACAATACTGACTGAAATATATGTAGTGTGAACCCATTCCTCCTGACCTATTATTTCTGTCTCCCACGTGACTTCCTTCCTCAGGGCATCTAAAGTGCGCTGTGAGTGGGTGAAGAGTGCAAACAGAAGAAGTAAGGAGAGAGGTGATAGGAAAGAACAGATTCCTGTTGGTCCACAGATCCATGAGACACACAAATAAACAATAACCCTTTACATACTTGAGCCGTGTAGCATCTGAATACACAAATCTAATACAGCGACATCTAGTGGCGAAACTTTATAACTACTTTCATTACCACATAAGTACAGTAAGTACAGGCTTTTGCGAAGGGTGTATATAATAGCAACACCCGAGGTAGGACACCACACTTGTATAGTGGAGAACAGAGTGGAGCAGCGTAGAGGAGAGGAGTCTTTCAAAAGGGTCCCAACCCAAAGTAGTACTGTGCTCTGCCGGAACTTTAGAGTAATACTTGAGACTTAAGAGTGAGAGATACTTGTACCTGTGTTTAGACTGATGTTTGACTACTTTCTGCCTGACAGTGTTGAGCTTTCCATCCTAATAGGGTGATACAAGCCAATCCGTGGTTACCTGGGTGAAGCTAAGTGTCCAAGGGTGTCCCGGTGTCACCTACACTGCAAGATAGAATACGTAGACCTTCTGTTATCTTTGTTCTATACGGGCTAGTTTTTCTGTATATCAGGATATCACCCTACACTTTGTAGAGTGGTTCTCGGCATGGGTGGGGTTTATCCTCGACTTTCTCCCTCTGTAGTGTCTAGCACTGCATAGAAGATATGCAAGATAGACTGGAGAAACTGAGTGTCTCTGGCTGCTTCATACATGTGTGTCTCACTACCTCACTAACTAGACCACACACTGCATTTGTCTCGGACAATGGTCCTGGCAGAGCCAGGCCCTGGCTTGGCTACAGCAGGGACATCTACTCTGTGTGTCCTCTTCCCATGAGAAACTGGGTAGAACTGATGCTACACTTTCTCCCACCAAGTGACTACTTCCTACAGGGATGTGTAAGAGCCCCTGTGAGTGGTGGAAAGGAATGTGTGCGAAGAGAAAGGAGAGTGATAGGTTTAGAAGAAAATGAAGCATTTCAATTGGACATTAAAATACAACAATCCATAAATGCATATATAATAGACACTGACATCTAGTGCTGAAACTTACAAAATACCTTCATCACCACTTAGCTTTTAGTAAGAGGCTTTTGCGACAGGTGTAAAACATGAAACACTCGTAGTGGGACACCACACTATATCAGTGTTGGCTACAGAGCCCCATAGATCAGTTTCAACTACAGTGCCCCTTTTATCAGTGTCAACTACAGTGCCCCCTACATCAGTGCCAACTAAAGTGCCCCTACATTAATGATGGCTACAGTGCCCCCCTACATCAGTATCAACTACAGTTCCCCCTACATCAGTGATGGGTACAGTGCCCCCTATATCAGTGCCAACTACAGTTCTCCCTACATCAGTGTCAGCTACAGTGCCCCCTACATCAGTGTCAACTACAATGCCCCCTTTATCAGTGTCAACTACAGTGCCCCCTACTTCAGTGATGGCTACAGTGCCCCCTACTTCAGTGATGGCTACAGTGCCCCCTATATCAGTGTTGGCTAAAGTGCCCCTACATCAGTGTCAACTACAGTGCCCCCTACATAAGCGTCAGCTACAGTGCCACCTATATCAGTGTCGGCTACAGAGCCCGCTATATCAGTGTCAGCTACAGTGCCCTCTATGTCAGTGCTGGATATACTGCCCCCATAACATTGCTCCCTAATGATGTCCACTATATGGTCCTACTCCTTGCTGGGGAAGGTGAAACCTCCGTCACTGTCATGATGAAGACATTGGAGGTTCAGTAATAGAAGCAAGAACTGTCCTTTCTACCATCACTAAACAACCAGCGGGGTCACCTACACTGTAGAATAGCTTATTCATGTGGGCCATATGAGGAGATATGTGGTGGCCATAAGGAGCATGGGTAGAGTTGTCCAATGTAACTGAGGGTAGTAATCCCTCATGCAAAGTCAATAGTGTGGTCATGGACAGCTTTGGAGCGGGATAACCCTGTATGTTACCAGTTTGGTAATTGGTTTTTGATTCCCTTTAAGAAGAAGAGCGTCTGTAAATGCATTACGCTAACAACAAGATCAGACTAGACAAGATATTGGGTGTTTCACCTGTATATTCTCCTGGACGATGTACACTTGAATTAAGCGATGAGCGAACCTGCTGATTGATTCGGTCCGTTCCAACCCGAACGCACAGCATTTGACTCCCATGGCCGCCCATGGCTGTATCCATGTTTTCCAGGACTCCCTAGGGCCTCAGCTAACTTGGAATCTGGTATTGTGTGGTGGCATGGGAAGGGTGGGCACAGGAAGTCCAGGAAGGGCAGAGCTGGGAAACCAGAAAGGGAAAGGACGCCACCACTGGTCCTCTAAGGACTGCAAACGGTGGTGCACAATGACCAGGGCATCCGGAGGACTGGCAACAGTAAGACTTAGAAACACCATTGTAGTCCCTCCTATGGGTAATAGGGACACAATGGGGCATTAGAATTATTTTTTGTATATAGTGTTAAAGTGGTCGATAGAGCAACTGTAGAAAGGCTCTGATGAAGTCTTCCATTCTCTCTCTCCGCACAGGTCCATGGTGCTTTCTATAAAATGACCTATAACCCCAGTGTATTCGATGATCAGTACATCGGCTGCTCCGATAAGATGGGGAAGGACATCATGCCCAAGGTTCTCCATGGAGAGAAGGCAAACAAGCAGTTTCAGGACGCCTGGCTCAACGGGACTCAACGTTGGAAAGCAATAAAAGACTATCTTAAGCTTCCAGAAGGGTTTAAGGAAGAGTATGGAATCGCTCTGCTGACCTTCACCAATCAGTATCCGGTGGGAAATCCCATACACCAGCAGCTGAATGGAAACCTCACCATAGCCGGAGCCTCCCGGGAGGATTACATGGAGAAGTTCCACTTCAAAGCTCTTCACTTCTATCTAACCAGAGCGTTACAGATCCTGAAACCCAACTGTAACGTCACCTACAGGACGTATAGAGGGAGTCCGGATACATTCCGTATACGACCCGTCTTCAAGTTTGGTAGATTCACCTCATCGTCTGAGTATGCTAGGACAGCAAAGGATTTTGGCACAGAAACTTTCTTCTATATAAGAACTTGCTTCGGTGCCAGACTCGGTAAATTGTCATTTTTTCCAGGAAAAGAAGAAATTCTGATTCCTCCGACGGAGAAGTTTCTATTTAACAGTTTATCGAGTACATTCCATACTGTGATAAGTACCGGAGAGATATGCAGCTACTTCAACTGCGCCTATCTAGGAGGTAATGGTCTCTCCATCCGTTCCGGGGCAAAGGCCAACAAAGCTGCCCATATACTTTATACTGAAGTCAGCCAAACCCATGACCACCAGTATAAGGTGTATGGAAGCCTCCAGAAAGATGATGTAGGCCAAGATAAGGGTGAGGTGTGATGGATGGTCACTGGGGGATAGCCAGCACCAGAGCAGTCTGGCTGTGACTTCCCGCTTCTGCTAAGAAACATATGGACATTCGGCCATGGGGAGGTCGGGGGAGATAATTGTTGGATGAATGTTCGGCTGACATTTATTGAATGTGCATGACCACTTTTACAGGAGAGACTAAAGTTACTGTGTTTCTCCAAAAATAAGCCCTACCCTGAAAATAAGACCTAGCTTCATTTTGCAAGCTTTTGCAGTGGGCTTGAAATATAAGCCTTACCTTAAATACAAGTCCTAGTTATAGTCGGCCCCCCACAAGCTGCAGGAGGGGTAAGAAGATGCACAGTAGGGGGGACACTGAATATGGGGAGACGGAGGGTATGTGGGGCCAACTACAGAGGGGAAGGGAGGTATACAGTATGGGGGGAACAACTACAGAGGGGGAGGGATGTATATAGTATGGGGGGGGGAACAACTACAGAGGGAGGAGGTATACAGTATGGGGGGAACAACTACAGAGGGGCAGGGAGGTATACAGTGTGGGGGGAACAACTACAGAGGGGAAGGGAGGTATACAGTATGGGGGGAACAACTACAGAGGGGGGAGGTATACAGTATGGGGGAACAACTACAGAGGGGGAGGGAGGTATACAGTGTGGGGGGAACAACTACAGAGGGGAAGGGAGGTATACAGTATGGGGAACAACTACAGAGGGGGGGAGGTATACAGTATGGGGGGAACAACTACAGAGGAGGGAGGGAGGTATACAGTATGGGGGAACAACTACAGAGGGGGAGGGGTGTATACAGTATGGGGGGGAACAACTACAGAGGAGGGAGGAAGGTATACAGTATGGGGAACAACTACAGAGGGGAAGGGAGATATATAGTATGGGGGAACAAATACAGAGGGGAAAGGGAGGTATACAGTATGGGGGGAACAACTACAGAGGGGGAAGGGAGGTATACAGTATGGGGGGAACAACTACAGAGGGGGAGGGAGGTATACAGTATGGGGGAACAACTACAGAGGGGGAGGGGTGTATACAGTATGGGGGGGACTACAGAGGGGGAGGGAGGTTTACAGAATGGGGGAACAGCTACAGAGGGGGGAGGGAGGTATACCGTATGGGGGAATCACTACAGAAGAGGGGGGGAAGTATACAGTGTGGGGGGGGGGGCAACTACAGAGGGGGAGGGAGGTATATAGTATGGGGGAACAGCTACAGAGGGGGGAGGGTGGTATATAGTATGGGGGAACAGCTACAGAGGGGGGAGGGAGGTATATAGTATGGGGGAACAGCTACAGAGGGGGGAGGGTGGTATATAGTATGGGGGAACAACTACAGAGGAGGAAGAGAGGTATACAGTATGGTATGGGGGGAACAACTACAGAGGGGGAGGGAGGTATACAGTATGGGGGGAAGAACTACAGAGGGGGGAGGTATACAGTATGGGGGGGAACAACTACAGAGGGGGAGGGAGGTATAGAGTATGGGGAACAACTACAGAGGGGGAGGGAGGTATACAGTATGGGGGGAACAACTGCAGAGGGGGAGGGAGGTATACAGTATGGGGGGAACAACTACAGAGGGGGGAGGTATACAGTATGGGGGAACAACTACAGAGGGGGAGGGAGGTATACAGAATGGGGGAACAGCTACAGAGGGGGGAGGGAGGTATACAGTATGGGGGGGGGCAACTACAGAGGGGGAAGGGAGGTATACAGTATGGGGGAACAACTACAGAGGGGGGAGGGAGGTATACAGTATGGGGGAACAACTACAGAGGGGGAGGGGTGTATACAGTATGGGGGGACAACTACAGAGGGGGGGGGGGTATATAGTATGGGGGGGACTACAGAGGGGGAGGGAGGTTTACAGAATGGGGGAACAGCTACAGAGGGGGGAGGGAGGTATATAGTATGGGGGAACAACTACAGAAGAGGGGGGGAAGTATACAGTGTGGGGGGGGGCAACTACAGAGGGGGAGGGAGGTATATAGTATGGGGGAACAGCTACAGAGGGGGGAGGGTGGTATATAGTATGGGGGAACAACTACAGAGGAGGAAGAGAGGTATACAGTATGGTATGGGGGGAACAACTACAGAGGGGGAGGGAGGTATACAGTATGGGGGAACAACTACAGAGGAGGAAGAGAGGTATACAGTATGGTATGGGGGGAACAACTACAGAGGAGGGAGGGAGGTATACAGTATGGTATGGGGGGAACAACTACAGAGGGGGAGGGAGGTATACAGTATGGGGGAACAACTACAGAGGAGGAAGAGAGGTATACAGTATGGTATGGGGGGAACAACTACAGAGGAGGGAGGGAGGTATACAGTATGGGGGGAACAACTACAGAGGGGGAGGGAGGTATACAGTATGGGGGGGAAGAACTACAGAGGGGGAGGTATACAGTATGGGGGGGAACAACTACAGAGGGGGAGGGAGGTATAGAGTATGGGGGGGAACAACTGCAGAGGGGGAGGGAGGTATACAGTATGGGGGGAACAACTACAGAGGGGGAGGGAGGTATACAGTGTGGGGGGGGAACAACTACAGAGGGGGAGGGAGGTATACAGTATGGGGGGGGGAACTACAGAGGGGGAGGGAGGTATACAGTATGGGGGGGGACAACTACAGAGGGGAAGGGAGGTATACAGTATGGGGGGAACAACTACAGAGGGGGAGGTATACAGTATGGGGGGAACAACTACAGAGGGGGAGGAAGGTATACAGTGTGGGGGGGAACAACTACAGAGGGGAAGGGAGGTATACAGTATGGGGGGGAACAACTACAGAGGGGGGAGGGAGGTATACAGTATGGGGGGAACAATTACAGAGGGGGAGGGAGGTATACAGTATGGGGGGGAACAACTACAGAGGGGGGAGGTATACAGTATGGGGGGAACAATTACAGAGGAGGGAGGTATACAGTATGGAGGAACAACTACAGAGGGGGGGGAGGGAGGTATATAGTATGGGGGAACAACTACAGAGGAGGAAGGGAGGTATACAGTATGGGGGGGGGGAACAACTACAGAGGGGGAGGGAGGTATACAGTATGGGGGAACAACTACAGAGGGGGAGGGAGGTATACAGTATGGGGGGGACTACAGAGGGGGAGGGAGGTATACAGAATGGGGGAACAGCTACAGAGGGGGGAGGGAGGTATACAGTATGGGGGGGGCAACTACAGAGGGGGAAGGGAGGTATACAGTATGGGGGAACAACTAAAGAGGGGGAGGGGTGTATACAGTATGGGGGGACAACTACAGAGGGGGGGGAGGTATACAGTATGGGGGGAACAACTACAGAGGGGGGAGGTATACAGTATGGGGGAACAACTACAGAGGGGGAGGGAGGTATACAGAATGGGGGAACAGCTACAGAGGGGGGAGGGAGGTATACAGTATGGGGGGGGCAACTACAGAGGGGGAAGGGAGGTATACAGTATGGGGGAACAACTACAGAGGGGGAGGGGTGTATACAGTATGGGGGGACAACTACAGAGGGGGAGGGAGGTATATAGTATGGGGGGGGAACAACTACAGAGGGGGAGGGAGGTTTACAGAATGGGGGAACAGCTACAGAGGGGGGAGGTATACAGTATGGGGGAACCACTACAGAAGAGGGGGGGAAGTATACAGTGTGGGGGGGGGGGGGGCAACTACAGAGGGGGAGGGAGGTATATAGTATGGGGGAACAGCTACAGAGGGGGGAGGGTGGTATATAGTATGGGGGAACAACTACAGAGGAGGAAGAGAGGTATACAGTATGGTATGGGGGAAACAACTACAGAGGGGGAGGGAGGTATACAGTATGGGGGGGAAGAACTACAGAGGGGGGAGGTATACAGTATGGGGGGGAACAACTACAGAGGGGGAGGGAGGTATAGAGTATGGGGGGGAACAACTGCAGAGGGGGAGGGAGGTATACAGTATGGGGGGAACAACTACAGAGGGGGGAGGTATACAGTATGGGGGGGGAACAACTACAGAGGGGGAGGGAGGTATACAGTATGGGGGGAACAACTACAGAGGGGGAGGGAGGTATACAGTGTGGGGGGGAACAACTACAGAGGGGGAGGGAGGTATACAGTATGGGGGGAACAACTACAGAGGGGAAGGGAGGTATACAGTATGGGGGGACAACTACAGTGGGGGGAGGTATACAGTATGGGGGGGGAACAACTACAGAGGGGGAGGGAGGTATACAGTATGGGGGGAACAATTACAGAGGGGGAGGGAGGTATACAGTATGGGGGGGAACAACTACAGAGGGGGGAGGTATACAGTATGGGGGGAACAATTACAGAGGGGGAGGGAGGTATACAGTATGGGGGAACAACTACAGAGGGGGAGGGAGGTATACAGTATGGGGGGGACTACAGAGGGGGAGGGAGGTATACAGTATGGGGGAACAGCTACAGAGGGGGGAGGGAGGTATATAGTATGGGGGAACAACTACAGAGGAGGAAGGGAGGTATACAGTATGGGGGGGGAACAACTACAGAGGGGGAGGGAGGTATACAGTATGGGGGAACAACTACAGAGGGGGAAGGGAGGTATACAGTATGGGGGAACAACTACAGAGGAGGAAGGGAGGTATACAGTATGGTATGGGGGGAACAACTACAGAGGGGGAAGGGAGGTATACAGTATGGGGGGGAAGAACTACAGAGGGGGAGGGAGGTATACAGTATGGGGGGGAACAACTACAGAGGGGGAGGGAGGTATACAGTATGGGGGGAACAACTACAGAGGGGGGAGGTATACAGTATGGGGGAACAACTACAGAGGGGGAGGGAGGTATACAGTGTGGGGGGGAACAACTACAGAGGGGGAGGGAGGTATACAGTATGGGGGGAACAACTACAGAGGGGGAGGGAGGTATACAGTATGGGGGGACAACTACAGTGGGGGGAGGTATACAGTATGGGGGGGAACAACTACAGAGGGGGAGGGAGGTATACAGTATGGGGGGGGAACAACTACGGAGGGGGAGGGAGGTATACAGTATGGGGGGACAACTACAGAGGGGGAGGGAGGTATATAGTATGGGGGAACAGCTACAGAGGGGGAGGGAGGTATACAGTATGGGGGGGAACAACTACAGAGGGGGGAGGGAGGTATACAGTATGGGGGGAACAATTACAGAGGGGGAGGGAGGTATACAGTATGGGGGGGAACAACTACAGAGGGGGGAGGTATACAGTATGGGGGGAACAATTACAGAGGGGGAGGGAGGTATACAGTATGGGGGAACAACTACAGAGGGGGAGGGAGGTATACAGTATGGGGGGACTACAGAGGGGGAGGGAGGTATACAGTATGGGGGGAACAATTACAGAGGGGGAGGGAGGTATACAGTATGGGGGAACAACTACAGAGGGGGAGGGAGGTATACAGTATGGGGGGACTACAGAGGGGGAGGGAGGTATACAGTATGGGGGAACAATTACAGAGGGGGAGGGAGGTATACAGTATGGGGGAACAACTACAGAGGGGGAGGGAGGTATACAGTATGGGGGGGACTACAGAGGGGGAGGGAGGTATACAGTATGGGGGGGACTACAGAGGGGGAGGGAGGTATACAGTATGGGGGGAACAACTACAGAGGGGGAGGGAGGTATACAGTATGGGGGGGAACAACTACAGAGGGGGAGGGAGGTATACAGTATGGGGGGGAACAACTACAGAGGGGGAGGGAGGTATACAGTATGGTATGGGGGGGACAACTACAGAGGATGGAGGGAAGTATACAGTATGGGGGGAACAACTACAGAGGGGGAGGGAGGTATACAGTATGGAGGGGGGACGGCTACAGAGGGGGAGGGAGGTATACAGTATTGGGGCCTTCATACGTATCAAACCATTGGAGATTGGAGAGGGTCACTCACCATAATAACTTGTCTCTTTATTCTGATCTTTCTAAAAGCGCCATAGCAGGATTGGCAGCCGCGAGGACGCCAGTAGCGTAGATACGCTTCTACCGACACTAATTTGGAGGCACTGGGGTCCTCGCGGCTGCCAATCCTGCTATGGCGCTTTTAGGAAGATGAGAATAAAGTTATTATGGTGAGTGCCCCTCTCCATAACCCCTCTCCAGTCTATAACTACGGCAGCAGTGAGCGCCCGTTCATTTATGACAAACTCGAACCTCATATACATTAAGGATCATAAAACACGGATGTAGCAGTGCCGGCCGTTGTACTGCAGGGGAACTTACCGTATAGGAGCCCAGCAGCATTGGGACATACAGTATGGCGGCTGACTACCGTATAGAGTGCGGACGCACCATTTATTGTTACACAGTGGAAACATTATTACGGCTCCAGGACTCATTGTTTTATTCTTGTTTCTCTATAGGGGAGAAGAGAGAAGCGGCTGTGTGCCGATCAGGTGAGCGGCCATGGGGAACCACACACATATACATACAGAAGGAGTCTTTGGGTTGGGTCGGTGGTGTCCTATCAGGGTACAGCGGGAAAAACTATAGATGTATAATGGGTTATTACCAGAGAGGAGGGAATTACCCACAATCCACCTCAGGTGTAATTCTTGCAGATCAATCATCAGATTCAATTCAGAAAGTTCCAAATTATCCAGAAACCTCCTGTATGATATTGTGAGGACTCCTGGACAGCTTCAGTAATGGCGAGCACAGCCACACGGGGGCGCTGTAAGATTACTTGGCTTCTCATCC
Source organism: Dendropsophus ebraccatus (assembly GCA_027789725.1). NCBI lineage: Eukaryota > Metazoa > Chordata > Amphibia > Anura > Hylidae > Dendropsophus > Dendropsophus ebraccatus. The sequence continues at coordinate 135,801,491 of JAQFWZ010000002.1, read as the reverse complement.
CACTTTGGGAGCGGCCGTCCATAGACAATGGCTTATAGGAAGAAGCAATGACTTCATCCAGACATCCAACAAGTCTCTGTCATGGGCGAAGCAACAGATTTGGTGTAAATTCCATCATCATCAATACCATCATCCTCACCACCACAATCATCATCACCACCAACACTATCATCATCACCAAAATCATAATCATCCTCACCACAATCATCATCATCCTCACCACCACAATCATCATCGTCCTCACCACAATCATCATCATCCTTACTACCAAAACCATCATCATCACCACCATCACCAACACCATCGTCCTCAACACAATCATCATCACCACCAACACCATCATCATCACCAACACCATCATCATTACCACCACCATCACCACCACCATTTCCATCTCCACCATCATCCTCACCACAATCATTATCATTACCACCACCCACTATCACCAACACCATAATCAACATCATCATCATCACCATCATCATTATCACCACCACCATTTTCATCTCCACCATCAACCTCACTACCACCATTTCCATCTCCACCATCATCACCACCACGATCATCATCACCACCACCACTATCGCCATCACCGGATGGCTGGTGGTCTAGGATGGGTTACTGTGCTTATACGGAGAGGTGTTCATAGTCTAGTCACCTGCAACTGACAGAGTCATTAACAAGCAGGACTTCTGTAATGACTGAGTGACTGTACTGACTGAATCACACACTCACTGTACTGACTGACTGAGTGACTAGCTGAGTGACTGTACTGAATGAATGACTGACTGTGTTGACTGACTGAGTCACTCACTGCACTCACTCACTGAGTGACTGTAATGACTGACTGTACTGATCGGCTGACTCACTGACTGACTGTTCTCCCCTGTCACCTCCAGCTGTGTTCCCCTTCCTGTGACAGCTTTCATCTGGAGCTCCTCAGTATGGCTTCTCCCACCTACTGAAAAGTTCCAAGTGTAGCAGTTCTCTCAGGAGCCTGTAGGTGGCGCTGCCTGCTAACAGCTCCATCCGCACCTTCATCTAAGGGCCCTATTACACCAACAGATTTTTTTTTAAGTACGGACATGGAGAGAAAGGAGCGGCTGCCCCTCACACTTATGCAAAAGAACACTGCAGAGACACCATCACATGTCTCGACATGTCTTGGAACAACCAAGCCAAAGGCGTTCTCCAGTCAAGGAAACCACCTCAGCAAGGTATCCATCCACAGACAGCTGTTTCGGGGTTTTTGCCCCTCATCAGTGTGGAGTAAGATTCTGGCTAGTGGGAACAATGCTAGTAAGTGCATGCAAAAGGACGCTGGTTGACCTCAGGGAGATCAACCAAAACACCGCAGAGACACCATCACGTGTCATTGCTCCCACTAGCCAGAAACCCACTCCACACTGATGAGGGGCAATAACCCCGAAACAGCTGTCTGTGGATGGATACCTTGCTGAGGTGGTTTCCTTGACTGGAAAACGCCTTTGGCTTGGTTGTTCCTTACCAGATGAAGGTCTGGCTAGTTCACTGACGTTGAGACACATGATGGTGTCTCTGCGGTGTTTTGGTTGATCTCCCTGAGGTCAACCAGTGTCCTTTTGCACCTCACACCTATGGCTGACACTAATGCTGCACATCACACCTATGGCTGACACTAATGCTGCACCTCACACCTATGGCTGATACTAATGCTGCACCTCACACCTATGGCTGACACTAATGCTGCACCTCACACCTATGGCTGACACTAATGCTGCACATCACACCTATGGCTGACACTAATGCTGCACCTCACACCTATGGCTGACACTAATGCTGCACATCACACCTATGGCTGACACTAATGCGGCACCTCACACCTATGGCTGACACTAATGCTGCACCTCACACCTATGGCTGACACTAATGCTGCACCTCACACCTATGGCTGACACTAATGCTGCACCTCACACCTATGGCTGACACTAATGCTGCACATCACACCTATGGCTGACACTAATGCTGCACATCACACCCATGGCTGACACTAATGCCGCACCTCACACCTATGGCTGACACTAATGCCGCACCTCACACCTATGGCTGACACTAATGCTGCACCTCACACCTATGGCTGACACTAATGCCGCACCTCACACCTATGGCTGACACTAATGCTGCACCTCACACCTATGGCTGATACTAATGCCGCACCTCACACCTATGGCTGATACTAATGCCGCACCTCACACCTATGGCTGACACTAATGCTGCACCTCACACCTATGGCTGATACTAATGCCGCACCTCACACCTATGGCTGACACTAATGCCGCACCTCACACCTATGGCTGATACTAATGCCGCACCTCACACCTATGGCTGACACTAATGCAGCACCTCACACCTATGGCTGACATTAATGCTGCACCTCACACCTATGGCTGACACTAATGCCGCACCTCACACCTATGGTTGACACTAATGCCGCACCTCACACCTATGGCTGACACTAATGCTGCACCTCACACCTATGGCTGACACTAATGCCGCACCTCACACCTATGGCTGACACTAATGCTGCACCTCACACCTATGGCTGATACTAATGCCGCACCTCACACCTATGGCTGACACTAATGCCGCACCTCACACCTATGGCTGATACTAATGCCGCACCTCACACCTATGGCTGACACTAATGCAGCACCTCACACCTATGGCTGACATTAATGCTGCACCTCACACCTATGGCTGACACTAATGCCGCACCTCACACCTATGGTTGACACTAATGCCGCACCTCACACCTATGGCTGACACTAATGCTGCACCTCACACCTATGGCTGACACTAATGCCGCACCTCACACCTATGGCTGACACTAATGCTGCACCTCACACCTATGGCTGACACTAATGCCGCACCTCACACCTATGGTTGACACTAATGCCGCACCTCACACCTATGGCTGACACTAATGCTGCACCTCACACCTATGGCTGACACTAATGCCGCACCTCACACCTATGGCTGACACTAATGCTGCACCTCACACCTATGGCTGACACTAATGCTGCACCTCACACCTATGGCTGACACTAATGCTGCACATCACACCTATGGCTGACACTAATGCCGCACCTCACCTATGGCTGACACTAATGCTGCACCTCACACCTATGGCTGACACTAATGCCGCACCTCACATCTATGGCTGACACTAATGCTGCACCTCACACCTATGGCTGACACTAATGCTGCACCTCACACCTATGGCTGACACTAATGCGGCACCTCACACCTATGGCTGATACTAATGCCTCACACCTATGGCTGACACTAATGCCGCACCTCACACCTATGGCTGACACTAATGCTGCACCTCACACCTATGGCTGACACTAATGCTGCACCTCACACCTATGGCTGACACTAATGCTGCACCTCACACCTATGGCTGACACTAATGCGGCACCTCACACCTATGGCTGACACTAATGCTGCACCTCACACCTATGGCTGACACTAATGCTGCACCTCACACCTATGGCTGATACTAATGCTGCACCTCACACCTATGGCTGACACTAATGCCGCACCTCACACCTATGGCTGACACTAATGCTGCACCTCACACCTATGGCTGACACTAATGCTGCACCTCACACCTATGGCTGACACTAATGCGGCACCTCACACCTATGGCTGATACTAATGCCTCACACCTATGGCTGACACTAATGCCGCACCTCACACCTATGGCTGACACTAATGCTGCACCTCACACCTATGGCTGACACTAATGCGGCACCTCACACCTATGGCTGACACTAATGCTGCACCTCACACCTATGGCTGACACTAATGCGGCACCTCACACCTATGGCTGACACTAATGCTGCACCTCACACCTATGGCTGACACTAATGCTGCACCTCACACCTATGGCTGATACTAATGCTGCACCTCACACCTATGGCTGATACTAATGCTGCACCTCACACCTATGGCTGACCCTAATGCTGCACCTCACACCTATGGCTGACACTAATGCGGCACCTCACACCTATGGCTGACACTAATGCGGCACCTCACACCTATGGCTGACACTAATGCCGCACCTCACACCTATGGCTGACACTAATGCTGCCCCTCACACCTATGGCTGACACTAATGCCGCACCTCACACCTATGGCTGATACTAATGCGGCACCTCACACCTATGGCTGACACTAATGCTGCACCTCACACCTATGGCTGACACTAATGCTGCACATCACACCTATGGCTGACACTAATGCTGCCCCTCACACCTATGGCTGACACTAATGCCGCACCTCACACCTATGGCTGATACTAATGCCGCACCTCACCTATGGCTGACACTAATGCTGCACCTCACACCTATGGCTGACACTAATGCTGCACCCCACACCTATGGCTGACACTAATGCGGCACCTCACACCTATGGCTGACACTAATGCGGCACCTCACACCTATGGCTGACACTAATGCTGCACCTCACACCTATGGCTGATACTAATGCCGCACCTCACACCTATGGCTGACACTAATACTGCACCTCACACCTATGGCTGACACTAATGCTGCACCTCACACCTATGGCTGACACTAATGCTGCACCTCACACCTATGGCTGACACTAATGCTGCACCTCACACCTATGGCTGACACTAATGCGGCACCTCACACCTATGGCTGACACTAATGCGGCACCTCACACCTATGGCTGACACTAATGCGGCACCTCACACCTTTGGCTGACACTAATGCGGCACCTCACACCTATGGCTGACACTAATGCCGCACCTCACACCTATGGCTGATACTAATGCTGCACCTCACACCTATGGCTGACACTAATGCTGCACCTCACACCTATGGCTGACACTAATGCTGCACCTCACACCTATGGCTGACACTAATGCCGCACCTCACACCTATGGCTGACACTAATGCTGCACCTCACACCTATGGCTGACACTAATGCCGCACCTCACACCTATGGCTGACACTAATGCTGCAGCATTAGTGTCAGCCATAGGTGTGAGGTGCAGCATTAGTGTCAGCCATAGGTGTGAGGTGCAGCAGCTCCTTTCTCTCCATGTCCAGATTTTTTTAAGCCAAAGCCAGGAATGGATTTCAAAAGAGGAGAAATCTCAGTCTTTCCTTTATGACCTGTTCCCTGTGTATTCCCCATTCCTGGCTTTGGCTCAAAGATCTGTCAGATAATCTGTTGGTGTAATAGGCCCTAAGCCTCATTTGTGTCTTTAAGGTTTTTCTGACTCAAAGAAAGAAGTGAAGGACAACCACAGGACGGTGATGTCTCCGGCGGAGATGGAGGAAAGGCTGGGCGCCCTGGAGGACCGCATGTCTGAGGCGCTCCAACACATCCATCACCAGCAGAAAAAGATCACAGACGTTATCGGACATCTGAATAAGAAGGAAGCCGATGAGTCGCTGGTGGACGCGGTGATGGACCTGGAGAGGAGGCTGACAGGTGTGACGGCTGTATGATCTGTGTACACTATAGCGGTATATACTCACCTCTACCCCATCACTGACGGCTGTATGATCTGTGTACACTATGGCGGTATATACTCTCCTCTACCCCATCACTGATGGCTGTATGATCTGTGTACACTATAGCGGTATATACTCACCTCTACCCCATCACTGACGGCTGTATGATCTGTGTACACTATGGCGGTATATACTCTCCTCTACCCCATCACTGATGGCTGTATGATCTGTGTACACTATAGCGGTATATACTCACCTCTACCCCATCACTGACGGCTGTATGATCTGTGTACACTATGGCGGTATATACTCACCTCCTCCCCATCACTGATGGCTGTATGATCTGTGTACACTATGGCGGTATATACTCACCTCTACCCCATCACTGACGGCTGTATGATCTGTGTACACTATGGCGGTATATACTCACCTCCTCCCAATCACTGACGGCTGTATGATCTGTGTACACTATGGCGGTATATACTCACCTCTGACCCCATCACTGACGTCTGTATGATCTGTGTACACTAAGGCGGTATATACTCACCGCCTCCCAATTACTGACGGCTGTATGATCTGTGTACACTATGGCGGTATATACTCACCTCTACCCCATCACTGACGGCTGTATGATCTGTGTACACTGTGGCGGTATATACTCACCTCTACCCCATCACTGACGGCTGTATGATCTGTGTACACTATGGCGGTATATACTCATCTCCTCCTCATCACTGATGGCTGTATGATCTGTGTACACTATGGTGGTATATACTCACCTCTACCCCATCACTGACGGCTGTATGATCTGTGTACACTGTGGCGGTATATACTCACCTCCTCCCCATCACTGACGGCTGTATGATCTGTGTACACTATGGTGGTATATACTCTCCTCCTCCCCATCACTGATGGCTGTATGATCTGTGTACACTATGGCGGTATATACTCTCCTCTACCCCATCACTGATGGCTGTATGATCTGTGTACACTATAGCGGTATATACTCACCTCTACCCCATCACTGACGGCTGTATGATCTGTGTACACTATGGTGGTATATACTCACCTCCTCCCCATCACTGATGGCTGTATGATCTGTGTACACTATGGCGGTATATACTCTCCTCCTCCTCCCCATCACTGATGGCTGTATGATCTGTGTACACTATGGTGGTATATACTCTCCTCCTCCCCATCACTGATGGCTGTATGATCTGTGTACACTATGGTGGTATATACTCTCCTCCTCCTCCTCCCCATCACTGATGGCTGTATGATCTGTGTACACTGTGGCGGTATATACTCACCTCTACCCCATCACTGACGGCTGTATGATCTGTGTACACTATGGCGGTATATACTCATCTCCTCCCCATCACTGATGGCTGTATGATCTGTGTACACTATGGCGGTATATACTCACCTCCTCCCCATCACTGATGGCTGTATGATCTGTGTACACTATGGCGATATATACTCACCTCCTCCCCATCACTGATGGCTGTATGATCTGTGTACACTATGGCGGTATATACCCACCTCCTCCCCATCACTGACGGCTGTATGATCTGTGTACACTATGGCGGTGTATACTCACCTCTACCCCATCACTGACGGCTGTATGATCTGTGTACACTGTGGCGGTAATTACAGTACTCACCTCTGCCCATCACTTCTCCTATCAGTTCTCTCCACGCTGGTCCATCCTCTGCTGACACAAGAAGAGGAAAATAGGGAGATTATGATAAATCATCGAGATGTCCTGATATCCCTGCAGGAAGAGCTGAAGAAACTGCAAGGTGAGAACACGACCCAGACCGATATATAATGTGACTGCTTATAATCTACAACTCCTTATAATCTACAGCTCCTTATAATCTACAGCTCCTTATAATCTACAGCTCCTTATAATCTACAACTCCTTATAATCTACAGCTCCTTATAATCTACAGCTCCTTATAATCTACAACTCCTTATAATCTACAGCTCCATATAATCTACAACTCCGTATAATCTACAGCTCCTTATAACCTACAGCTCCTTATAATCTACAGATCCTTATAATCTACAGCTCCATATAACCTACAGCTCCTTATAATCTACAGCTCCTTATAATCTATAGCTCCCTATAATCTACAGCTCCTTATAATCTACAGCTCCTTATAATCTACAGCTCCTTATAATCTACAACTCCTTATAATCTATAGCTCTTTATAATCTACAGCTCCTTACAATGTACAGCTCCTTATAATCTACAGCTCCTTATAATCTATAGCTCCTTATAATGTACAGCTCCTTATAATCTACAGCTCCTTATAATCTATAGCTCCTTATAATCTACAGCTCCTTATAATCTACAGCTCCTTATAATCTATAGCTCCCTATAATCTACAGCTCCTTATAATCTACAGCTCCTTATAATCTACAACTCCTTATAATCTACAGCTCCTTATAATCTACAGCTCCTTATAATCTACAGCTCCTTGTAATCTACAGCTCCTTATAATCTACAGCTCCTTATAATCTATAGCTCCCTATAATCTACAACTCCTTATAATCTACAACTCCTTATAATCTACAGCTCCTTATAATCTACAGCTCCATATAACCTACAGCTCCTTATAATCTATAGCTCCCTATAATCTACAGCTCCTTATAATCTACAGCTCCTTATAATCTATAGCTCCCTATAATCTACAGCTCCTTATAATCTACAGCTCCTTATAATCTACAGCTCCATATAACCTACAGTTCCTTATAATCTATAGCTCCCTATAATCTACAACTCCTTATAATTTACAGCTCCCTATAATCTACAGCTCTTTATAATTTACAGCTCCTTATAATCTATAGCTCCTTATAATCTACAGCTCCATATAACCTACAGCTCCTTATAATATATAGCTCCTTATAATCTACAGCTCCGTATAATCTACAGCTCCCTATAATCTACAACTCCATATAACCTACAGCTCCATATAACCTACAGCTCCATATAACCTACAGTTCCTTATAATCTATAGCTCCCTATAATCTACAGCTCCTTATAATCTATAGCTCCCAATAATCTACAACTCCTTATAATCTACAGCTCCTTATAATCTACAGCTCCATATTACCTACAGTTCCTTATAATCTATAGCTCCCAATAATCTACAACTCCTTATAATCTACAGCTCCTTATAATCTACAGCTCCATATTACCTACAGTTCCTTATAATCTATAGCTCCTTATAATCTACAACTCCTTATAATCTATAGCTCTTTATAATCTACAACTCCTTATAATCTATAGCTCCTTATAATCTACAGCTCCTTATAATCTACAGCTCCATATACCTACAGCTCCTTATAATCTACAGCTCTTTATAATCTATAGCTCCCTATAATCTACAACTCCTTATAATCTACAGCTCCTTATAATCTATAGCTCCCTATAATCTACAGCTCCTTATAATCTATAGCTCCTTATAATCTACAGCTCCTTATAATCTATAGCTCCTTATAATCTACAGCTCCATATAACCTACAGCTCCTTATAATCTACAGCTCCTTATAATCTATAGCGCCCTATAATCTACAGCTCCAGTAGGTAATACAGGTTTGACAATATAGAGTTGCTCTAGGTAAAGTCTCTGAAACACACTTGACAAAGTTTCCAATAAATACTTGACAACAAAGGACCTGATCTGTAGTAGAGGTGCAGTGTAGGATATAGTTGTGTTGGTTGAGTTGTACTGAGTGATACAAGAGTTAGAGTAGCAGAGAGGAGGATGCCGTGAGAGTCTCAACCCATGTAGTAATGTGCTCTGCCGGGATGTAGGAGGATGAGGTAGAATACTTGTAAGAAGGATGAGAAGAAGAATAAGAAGATCACCTGTGCTCGTGTATTGACCTGTGACTTCAGTCTTCACACCACCTTATGCCCACTAGACTCGTCTGAACCTTCCTAATGGGTGACACAGGCCCCAGACCTTATTACCTTATTACCATTATTATGCTGAGGGTTCCCTGCTGACACCCGCGCTGCGAGATGGTGTTAATAGGCTTACTGCAACTTTACTCCACCCGGATCAGTTCCTAGCTCTTTGGCTCTTTTGTGGATATTGTCCTGCACTGTTAGGACCCCTTCACACGTCCCGGACGGACTTACGGACGCATAGACTTTCATTGGACACGGACACCCTTCGGGATTTTTCCGGAAGGGTGTCTGTTCCGGAAAATAGGACCAAATTTTTTAGAAATCCGGCCCTGACGCCCCCATAGAAGTCTATGGGAGCACCCGAGCCCTGGACACACCAGGAAAGCGTCCACAGTTCCACTCACCCGGACCACCTTCCGCCACTGCTCCCGGTCTGTGCCCCGGCCTCCTGCTGCCTCCCCCTCCACTCCCTGGACCTCCCCGACCCAGCGTAAACGCCTTCCCCGCCTGCGGCAACCCCCGGCGCTCAACACACACACACCCCTGCGGGAACCCCCGGCCGCTTGCGGCAAGCCCAACCCCCCCCCCCCCCCCCCCCCGGGGCAAGCCACGGCCACTCGACATGCCCCCCCCCCACCCCCGCAACTCGCGCTACTGTCATCGCCCACTGGACAGCAGATCAGGAGACCAGGACAGGTGAGATCCCCCCTCCCCCCCCCAAGAATTAAAACTCCCACCATGTCCTGCTGAGAGGTCATGATGGGAGTTGTACTTCTGCAGCTTGTGGCCATCCAGATTGCAGAAGTACAACTCCCAACATGTCTTGCAACCTGGGTGACCACAAACTGCAGAAGTACAACTTCCATCATGACCTGTCAGACAGGCATGATGGGAGTTGTACTTCTGCAAGCTGTGACCATCCAGTTTGCAGAAATACATCTCTGATCGTGTCCTATTTTTCTTCTGATCAGGAAATCCTGAAGGTTTTTCCTGATGGTTTCCTGAAGGTAAAAACGAATTACTGTCAGGAAATCCTGATACTTTCCTGATGACATTTAAGGCCCCATTCACACGTCCATGTCAGTTTTTACTGTCGGGAAATCCTGATCAGGAGGCCTCAAATGTCATCAGGAAAGTATCAGGATTTTCTGACAGTAATCTGTTTTTACCATCAGGAAACCATCAGGAAAAGCCTTCAGGATATCCTGATGGAAAAAAAAAAAAAAAAAAGAAGTGATTTCAATATGGTGTAGTATGCCAACAGACATCACACGTACCCACATCGCCCCTGGTGTACCCTGCCCCTGAGTCCTCCTCGTGTACCCTTCCCCTGCGCCCCCCTCGTGTACCCTGCCCCTGCGTCCCCCTTGTGTACCCTGCCACTGCCTCCCCCTTGTGTTCCCTGCCACTGCGTCCCCCTGGTGTACCCTGCCCCTGCGTCCCCCCTCGTGTACCCTGCCCCAGCGTCCCCCTGGTGTACCCTGCCACTGCGTCCCCCTTGTGTACCCTGCCACTGCGTCCCCCTCGTGTACCCTGCCCCGGGTTCCCCCTCGTGTACCCTGCCACTGCGTCCCCCTCGTGTACCCTGCCCCGGGTTCCCCCTCGTGTACCCTGCCACTGCGTCCCCCTCATGTACCCTGCCACTGCGTCCCCCTCATGTACCCTGCCACTGCGTCCCCCTCTTGTACCCTGCCACTGCGTCCCCCTCATGTACCCTGCCACTGCGTCCCCCTCATGTACCCTGCCACTGCGTCCCCCTCATGTACCCTGCCACTGCGTCCCCCTCGTGTACCCTGCCCCGGGTTCCCCCTCGTGTACCCTGCCACTGCGTCCCCCTCGTGTACCCTGCCACTGCGTCCCCCTTGTGTACCCTGCCCCAGCGTCCGCCTTGTGTACCCTGTCAATGCGTCCCCCTCATGTACCCTGCCACTGCGTCCCCCTCATGTACCCTGCCACTGCGTCCCCCTCGTGTACCCTGCCCCAGCGTCCCCCTTGTGTACCCTGCCACTGCGTCCCCCTTGTGTACCCTGCCACTGCGTCCCCCTTGTGTACCCTGCCCCGGGTTCCCCCTCGTGTACCCTGCCACTGCGTCCCCCTCGTGTACCCTGCCACTGTGTCCTCCTCATGCCATGTATTATTCTTTAATCTGTTGCAGAACTACAACTCCCATTATGTGATGTAGTCTTGCTTATTACCACGCAAACCATGATGGGAGATGTAGTTCTACTGTGCCCCTGCCTCCCCCTTCCTATACTGTGTCATCCTCTAATCTGTTGCAGAACTACAACTCCCATCATGGACTGTCAGCAGGACATGATGGGGGAAGTAGTTCTGCACCCTGAATGGCCACATGTTGCAAAACTACAACTCCCATCATTGTTTGTCAGCAGGACATGATGGGAGTAGTAGTTTTAGGGGATAATCTCACCTGTACTGGATCCTGCTCTGGCCTCCGTAGTCCTCTTCTCCTTTTGATGGTCCCCGAGGTGAGGGGCAGAGGGGTGGGGGTGCCGCTGTCCTGGGGGTGCTGCGGTCCTGGGGGTGGGGGTGGCAATCAGGCTCCTGGCATGGGATTGGGGGTCGCTGAGGGTGCCGCTGTCCCTGATAGGAAATCCGGGTGGTTTTTCCGGACGTGTGAAGGGGGCCTAAGGCCTCCTGATCAGGATTTCCTGACAGTAAAAACTGACACGGACGTGTGAATGGGGCCTTACTTCTTCTTGTCCATGGTGTGGGTTGAGGTTATCTCTGACTTGTCCTCTCCTAAGAGGAGTTAACACTGCATAGTACTTGGTGTGGGTACTAGTGAAGAGGTTGGTGACAGAGTGCTGTCTTGCGTCTTTCCCATACGGGGTACTAGCTAAGACTGACCTACAGGCACGAGGACCTGGCAGAGGGCCAGGGCCCAAATAGGATCACTGTGGAGAGCTATCTGGCTCGTTTCCTTCCTCCACTACATCTAGAATGGCTTTTGAAGCACTGACTCCAGCAGCAGGCCACTCTTTGTGAATCTCTCCCAAATGTTTAAATGGCATTTTGGTTACAATCCTGTAAGACTGCGGTTCTCCCGGTTGCTTCTGCACCTTTTTCTATCACACTTTTTCCTTCCACTCAACTTTCCATTAATATGCTTTGATCCAGCACTCTGAGAACAGCCAGCTTCTTTAGCAATGAACTTTTGTAGCTTACCCTCCTTGTGAAGTGTGTGAATGACGGCCTTCTGGACATCTGTAACATCAGCAGTCTTCCCCATGATTGTGTTGCATACTGAACCAGACGGGGGGTGCGTTTACACAGACAGATTTATCTGACAGATTTTTGAAGCCAAAACCAGGAGCAGACTATCAACAGGGATCAGGTCATAAAGGATAGACTGAGATTTCCCCTCTTTTCAGATCCATTCCTGGCTTTGGCTTCAAAAATCTGTTAGATAAATCTCTCTGTATAAACGCACCATAAGGGACACTGCAGGTGTCTTGGGTTAATTATTCTTATTTTCTGAAATACTGACTTTTGGGTTTTTCTTGGCTGTAATCCATAATCATCAACTTTAACAAAAATAAACACCAGAGAAAGTTCACTCTGTATGTAAGGACCCTATAGAATATATGAGGTCACTTTTTAAATTGAATTACTGAAAATTATTATTATTTTTTTTTGATAATCTAATTTATTGCAAACTACTGTATATGTGTGTGTGTGTATGTATATGTGTCTGTGTGTATATATGTCTGTGTGTGTGTATGTATATGTGTCTGTGTGTATATATGTCTGTGTGTGTGTATGTATATGTGTCTGTGTGTATATATGTCTGTGTGTGTATGTATGTATATGTGTCTGTGTGTATATATGTCTGTGTGTGTGTATGTATATGTGTCTGTGTGTATATATGTCTGTGTGTGTGTATGTATATGTGTCTGTGTGTATATATGTCTGTGTGTGTGTGTGTATATATTTGTGTGTGTGTGTGTGTGTATGTATGTGATCACAGCCTTAGGGTCTGTTCAAACTACCGCATTCAATAGAATTCTTTGAGCGGAGAGTGTCTGTATGGAGGGTATATGATCACCTGACCCTGTATACCTGCATGCACCTGTCTGCAGGTAGAGCTGTATATTCCTTTGCACCTTGTACGAGGCGAGTGGCACCATCTTCAGGTTACAGCCCTTCTGTTTGGAATCATCTCGGCTCCATTTACATTCATCAAGGTGATGTCTATTGTACTTTGCTGTTTTGAAAAAATCCAAGGTCATCGTTGTTTTTAAGATTGAACAATTCCTGGGGTACAGGCTAGATCCCAAGTCTGTGACCTCATCTCTTCCTCCGGAGAGATTACAGAAGTTGATGCAGGCAGTCGGGCTCTTAGAACTCCCCAGTTGGTGTCACTTCTGATGATACTCTTGGGTCTCATTATGTCTAACACAAGGATAGCTTTCCCTGGTCTATGGCAAACAATCTAGAGAAAACCATTGATGCATCGAGCACACAGTGGGACACTTTTATGCATGAGCAATGAGCGAGGGGTTCATAACCCCCAACAGAGATGTTACTGGCATCCAACATGTGAAGGATGACGGGAATACTAGTCCACTTCAGCACATCAATCTATGGGAAGCTATCAGTATGAGATCAAACCGCATCTAGGATGGTGAATATCCATCTTTATAGGGGCAGGCTGGTCCGAATCTTGTCTGCAGTTAAAAAGCTGGAAATTGATAGGCTGTCAAAAGAAGATGTGACCAGTCTTCTCCAGTCCAAGGCCGCATCGGCCAACAGAACCTACCTGAGGGTAAAGAAGGTGTTTGAAGCCTGATGGGTGAAAGTCTCTTCCACGTCTCCATTGTTACAATAATTCCTTCAGGACTGTTTTAAGAAAGGGTTAAACCCCACAAGTTCACTTCCAGACTCTCTGTGATCCTAGACAGAAGATTATGGCATGATGGGCTGATGCAGAGATATATTAAGGCCACCCAGAGAGTTAGGCCTACTATCACAGATATAGTCCCCAGCTGGGATTTGGAACTCTTATTGGATTGACCCCCCACATAAAGATCTTGTCTCTGAACCTCTGCTTCCTGCTGGTTATTACCTCTGAAAATCGTATACAATTCCAGCACTGTTCCATAATTCCAATTTCCATACCTTATTTTCCTTCAGGATTGGGTGTTGGGGAGAATTTTACCCAAAGGTTCCATCTTTTGTTTAACACAAATCAACAGACTGAGTTGCCTGTGTTTCTGCTGAAACCCTTCAATGAGGAAGAATTCAAGGAAAAGCAAAAATCTTCAAATCCTCTAGTCCAGCGTTTCCCAACCGGGGTGCCGCGGCACACTGGTGTGCCGTGAGAACCCGCCAGCTGTGCCGCGGGATCCCGGTCGGAAATTAGAAACTGTCCCTTTAATATCCCTAGAAGCTGCGGCCGCGCAGCTTCTAGGGATATACCGATGGATTGATGTTCCGCCCGCTCACATAGTGAGCGGGCGAAACATTCAATCGCGCACAATGTCAGAGCAGGACCTGTCAGCGTCCTGCTCTGACATTGACTCCCATAGGCCGCGGCACTTCATGCCAGCAGCCTATGGGAGGCCGGGACGTGACCTCTCCGGCAGGCGTGATGATGTGACGTCATCACGCCTGCCGGAGGTTCAGTCGCCGCGGCTCACAGGACGGAGCCTGAAGAGGAGGGAGAACACACAGCGCCGATTAGGTGAGTATGATGGTTTGTTGTTTTGTTTTTTTTAAAACTATTGGTGCATATTCTCATACTGCAGGGGGCATTATATGGGGGCATACTGCAGGGGACATTATATGGGGGCATACTGCAGGGGGCATTATATGGGGGCATACTGCAGGGGACATTAATATATGGGGGCATACTGCAGGGGGCATTAATATATGGGGGCATACTGCAGGGGGCATTATATGGGGGCATACTGCAGGGGGCATTAATATATGGGGGCATACTGCAGGGGGCATTATATGGGGGCATACTGCAGGGGGCATTAATATATGGGGGCATACTGCAGGGGGCATTATATGGGGGCATACTGCAGGGGGCATTATATGGGGCATACTGCAGGGGGCATTAATATATGGGGGCATACTGCAGAGGGCATTATTAATATATGGGGGCATACTGCAGAGGGCATTATTAATATATGGGGGCATACTGCAGAGGGCATTATTAATATATGGGGGCATACTGCAGAGGGCATTATTAATATATGGGGGCATACTGCAGGGGGCATTATTATTATATGGGGGCATACTGCAGAGGGCATTATTAATATATGGGGGCATACTGCAGGGGGCATTATTATTATATGGGGCATACTGCAGGGGGCATTATTACTGTATGAGGGCAAAGCAGGGGGCACTTGTACTCTGGCCTCATGGCCATAGTACTTCTCATTGTACCCCTTTATACTGCAGTTATATGAGCCACATAATTATCAGCACCATATACTGTGGCTATACAGTGCACATCACCACAGTATATGGTGCTGATAATTATGTGCTCATATACGTGGGACTGTATGTATGAGTTTTCATGGGACTGTTTTATATATATATATATATATATATATATATATATATATGGGAATACATGGCACTGTATGTATGAGGTTACATGGGATTGTATATATGAGGGGGTTATCCTTTTTTATTTCACTTTTTTTAAAATGAATAATTTATTGAAAGGATCTCTGCCCGGCATATGTCACTCTTGAGGGCTTAAAAAGCAGCTCTTGTGGTGATAAGAAGCTGATTTAAAACCCCCAAGAGTGAACTCCGTGAACTATATGTATAATATGTACTGTTTTAGTGTCATTTTGTGCCATTTTGGTTGGTGGTGTGCCCCGGGATTTTTTAAGTATAAAAAGTGTGCCGCGGCTCAAAAAAGGTTGAAAATCACTGCTCTAGTCTACTCTAAGTGGGTAATACTTGGTATCTTGGTATTCTACCAGGAAGCCAGATATAAAGTACCTCAGCCTATTAGAGCACAACTTACAAGGCAATAGACTGGACATTGGGTCATATGAGCAACCTTCGGTAGTAGGGTGGTTCTGGCAAATAAAGTCCCCTCCCCTTCCTATGTGTCTTGCTACATCCCCATTCGTGCTGCTGCTTAGGACGTAAGGGAAAGTGTAATTTTTTTACATACCGTAAATTCTCTTTCCTCTAGTCCCAAGCAGCGTTTTGTCATTAGAATTACACAAGGAGCCTAGGGTACGCCAGGTTCTTATAGTCGGGTTAATTAAGTCTTTTAAAGGAGAAGTCCGGCGAAAATTTTTATGAAATTATTGTATTGCCCCCGAAAAGTTATACAAATTCCCAATATACACTTATTACGGGAAATGCTTATAACGTGCTTTTTTCCCTGCACTTACTACTGCATCAAGGCTTCACTTCCTGGATAACATGGTGATGCCACTTCCTGGATAACATGGTGATGTCACTTCCTGGATAACATGGTGATGCCACTTCCTGGATAACATGGTGATGTCACTTCCTGGATAACATGGTGATGTCACTTCCTGGATAACATGGTGATGTCACTTCCTGGATAACATGGTGATGCCACTTCCTGGATAACATGGTGATGCCACTTCCTGGATAACATGGTGATGTCACTTTCTGGATAACATGGTGATGTCACTTCCTGGATAACATGATGATGTCACGACCCAACTCCCAGAGCTGTGCGGGCTGTGGCTGCTGGAGAGGATGATGGTGTTAGGATGAGACTTAAAATAAAAGTCTCTCAGATATACCTGGGCATTGCCAAATTGGTAAAGTAGCATGATACCAAGCCAGTGTTCACGCTGATTCTGTTTATTATGGGCACAACCCTTAGTTAATATCTTAACAAGAAAGTTTCAAAATGTAGGAGGAGGAGGGGGAGGAAAAAGGAGGAAACAGGTGTGCCCATAGATTCTACATAAGAAGTCATTGTACAACCCCCCCCCCCCCCCATCCTCCCTAGTTGTTATCTATTGGCAAATACTCCCAAGCCGAGACCTTGAATTATAGCAAAAAAGTCTAAAACAACAAATTCCAATACAGTAACAGAGCGGGAGGGGCCTCTTCCAGCATCTGTCTATAGAGCATTATACAAAACAAATATACATTTTAAGAATATAACATATATAATGGACTCTCAACTCCACAATGCCAGATGGACACAGGGCACTAGAGGGACATCCCCCTGACCCTGCCATCCCCCTGCCATCATTCTCTCCAGCAGCCACAGCCCGCACAGCTCTGGGAGTCGGGTCGTGACATCACCATGTTATCCAGGAAGTGACATCACCATGTTATCCAGGAAGTGACATCACCATGTTATCCAGGAAGTGACATCACCATGTTATCCAGGAAGTGACATTACCATGTTATCCAGGAAGTGACATCACCATGTTATCCAGGAAGTGACATCACCATGTTATCCAGGAAGTGACGTCACCATGTTATCCAGGAAGTGAAGTGTAATAAGTGTATGTTGGTGATTTGTATAACTTTTGGGGGGCAATACAATACTTTAATAAAAATTTTCTCCGGACTTCTCCTTTAGGTCTGTTTTTACCATCTGTCCTATCAATGTAGGAAGATAGAATCTTCTCCATTCGAGCTGCTGCTTAGGACATAAGGGAAAGAATTTAAGGTAAGTAAAAAATTATTACTTTATAATATACGGCTATTAACCCACAACTTCAGCCAGAACCCTAATGCCCACATACTACCACTACACATAGTGTCCATATATACTCCGGGGGGCTATGTGACTCCATGTATTCCTGTATACTCCGGGGGGCTGTGTGACTCCATGTATTCCTGTATACTCCGGGGGGCTGTGTGACTCCATGTATTCCTGTATACTCCGGGGGCTGTGTGACTCCATGTATTCCTGTATACTGCAGGGGGCTGTGTGACTCCATGTATTCCTGTATACTCCGGGGGGCTGTGTGACTCCATGTATTCCTGTATACTCCGGGGGCTGTGTGACTCCATGTATTCCTGTATACTCCAGGGGGCTGTGTGACTCCATGTATTCCTGTATACTCCGGGGGGCTGTGTGACTCCATGTATTCCTGTATACTCCAGGGGGCTGTGTGACTCCATGTATTCCTGTATACTCCGGGGGGCTGTGTGACTCCATGTATTCCTGTATACTCCAGGGGGCTGTGTGACTCCATGTATTCCTGTATACTCCGGGGGGCTATGTGACTCCATGTATTCCTGTATACTCCGGGGGGCTGTGTGACTCCATGTATTCCTGTATACTCCAGGGGGCTATGTGACTCCATGTATTCCTGTATACTCCAGGGGGCTATGTGACTCCATGTATTCCTGTATACTCCGGGGGCTGTGTGACTCCATGTATTCCTGTATACTCCAGGGGGCTATGTGACTCCATGTATTCCTGTATACTCCGGGGGGCTGTGTGACTCCATGTATTCCTGTATACTCCGCGGGGCTATGTGACTCCATGTATTCCTGTATACTCCGGGGCTGTGTGACTCCATGTATTCCTGTATACTCCGGGGGCTGTGTGACTCCATGTATTCCTGTATACTCCGGGGGGGCTGTGTGACTCCATGTATTCCTGTATACTCCGGGGGGCTGTGTGACTCCATGTATTCCTGTATACTCCGGGGGGCTGTGTGACTCCATGTATTCCTGTATACTCTGGGGGGCTGTGTGACTCCATGTATTCCTGTATACTCCTCTCCACCTCGCTCTTTCTTCCCGGCAGATCTCACTGCACTGATCGTTCCGCTTCATGAGAGAGAAAACTCCATCCTGAGCGCTGTATTACATCACGGGAGATTACTGACATCACTGCAGGAACAGATCCCGAGACTACGAGGTGAGGAGACCCAGACCGATATACAACGTGACTGCTTATAATCTACAGCTATGACCTCATCACTACAGCCAGTAGTGGATTATAATATGGACGTTTTGGGTGGCAGCCCGGGGCCCTGAGCTCCTGGGGGGCCCATGACCACCCAAAAAGACTTATTCTTTCAGTGGTGTACTGTCTCCTGGCTACACTTCTGCCATGATTTGCAAAAAATCACTGTTTTTTATGGTAATTTTGCACAAATCAGGACATCATGACATTATCTGTCCTGTACTATGAATGCCAGGCTAGTGCTGCCATAGTTACAGTGGGGTGGGGGGGCCCAGGCTTGGTGAACAGCCCGGGGCCTATGGTAAAGTTAATCCGCCCCTGACTACAGCCAGGTGTGACTGTGATGTCACCAGATTCCTGCTGTGATCTCATTGACTGCAGTCCCAACTGATTTGTGTATTACAGATCCCTGATGTCATCGGTAACACGGTGCCCATATTCTCTTTTCGAGTCTCTGGAGTACCCCTTTAATAGGGCAGCCTCCTAGGATACAGTTATACATTACCTGGTCACAAACACATATACACTAGTCCTTTGCTGTCTTTTATAAGATGGACTCTGGCCACACCAAGATGGACTCTGGCCACACCAAGATGGACTCCACACAGCATAACAAGGCTGGGGGATGAGAGACTTCCCAATGGGCACAGACCCCTTAGAGGGGATCATTCTCTTGTACATACAGTGTGAATGCTGGCAGTGGGTTCTCGGCCTACGTCAGTGAGGAGATAGAGGCCCTCGTGGTGTCTCCATAGTTGTAGGATCGCCCGCTCTATGACTCATCTTGGGATCTTTACCTTCTTCTTTTCAGATCTTTCCAGCCTGATCGTTCCTCTGCGCAGGAGAGAACATTCTATACGGAAATCTTTCTTACATCATCGGAGATCTCTGAGGTCGCTGCAGGAGGAGCTGAGTCGGCTACAAGGTGAGGGCTCCGGCCCATATATAATATGGACGTCTATAGTCAGTGCTGTGTTATAAGTGTCGGTGACTCCACCTTAGTTGTATTGTCCATTAGAGTCTATGGTGGTTTCTAACCCAACATCAGTCCCATCATCAGAAGCTCCAGCTGCTGATCCGTCTGTCCCCCATGCTTCACATCGCAGCTTCACTTTATGGGGCACAGTTTCGATAAGTGACTGCAGCTTATTCACACAGTAAGAATAAGTGTAAAGTATATGTAGGGGTGGAGTTTATAGTGTAGGCGGAGCCTGACATGTGAGCAGAGCTATGGGAGGACTATCTGTGCCCCCTGAGCACCTTAGACTGCATCCACCCCCTCTGCTGATCCTGTCATTTTGAGGGACAGCTCACCAAGAAAGACTTGGCCAGGACTGCCCCGCTGCTGACGGGAGGGACTGCTACCCCCAGGGGACTGTTATGGGACTGCCCCACTGCTGACGGGAGGGACTGCTACCCCCAGGGGACTGTTGTGGGACTGCCCCGCTGCTGACAGGAGGGACTGCTACCCCCAGGGGACTGTTGTGGGACTGCCCCGCTGCTGACGGGAGGGACTGCTACCCCCAGGGGACTGTTATGGGACTGCCCCACTGCTGACGGGAGGGACTGCTACCCCCAGGGGACTGTTATGGGACTGCCCCGCTGCTGACAGGAGGGACTGCTACCACCAGGGGACTGTTGTGGGACTGCCCCGCTGCTGACAGGAGGGACTGCTACCCCCAGGGGACTGTTGTGGGACTGCCCCGCTGCTGACGGGGGGGGGCTGCTACCCCCAGGGGACTGTTGTGGGACTGCCCCGCTGCTGACGGGAGGGACTGCTACCCCCAGGGGACTGTTATGGGGCTGCCCCGCTGCTGACGGGAGGGACTGCTACCCCCAGGGAACTGTTATGGGACTGCTACCCCCAGGGGACTGTTGTGGGACTGCCCCGCTGCTGACGGGAGGGACTGCTACCCCCAGGGGAATATTGTGGGACTGCCCCGCTGCTGACGGGAGGGATTGCTACCCCCAGGGGACTGTTATGGGACTGCCCTGCTGCTGACGGGAGGGACTGCTACCCCCAGGGGAATATTGTGGGACTGCCCCGCTGCTGACGGGAGGGACTGCTACCCCCAGGGGACTGTTGTGGGACTGCCCCGCTGCTGACGGGAGGGACTGCTACCCCCAGGGGACTGTTGTGGGACTGCCCCGCTGCTGACGGGAGGGACTGCTACCACCAGCAGACTGTTGTGGGACTGCCCCGCTGCTGACGGGAGGGACTGCTACCCCCAGGGGACTGTTGTGGGACTGCCCCGCTGCTGACGGGAGGGACTGCTACCACCAGCAGACTGTTATGGGACTGCCCCGCTGCTGACGGGAGGGACTGCTACCCCCAGGGGAATATTGTGGGACTGCCCCGCTGCTGACGGGAGGGACTGCTACCCCCAGGGGAATATTGTGGGACTGCCCCGCTGCTGACGGGAGGGACTGCTACCCCCAGGGGAATATTGTGGGACTGCCCCGCTGCTGACAGGAGGGACTGCTACCCCCAGGGGAATATTGTGGGACTGCCCCGCTGCTGACGGGAGGGACTGCTACCACCAGCAGACTGTTGTGGGACTGCCCCGCTGCTGACAGGAGGGACTGCTACCCCCAGGGGAATATTGTGGGACTGCCCCGCTGCTGACAGGAGGGACTGCTACCACCAGGGGACTGTTGTGGGACTGCCCCGCTGCTGACAGGAGGGACTGCTACCCCCAGGGGACTGTTGTGGGACTGCCCCGCTGCTGACGGGAGGGACTGCTACCCCCAGGGGACTGTTGTGGGACTGCCCCGCTGCTGACAGGAGGAGCTGAGAAGGGCGAGACACTAACCGCTGGATTGTGTGTCCAAGACCTGGTGACACATAGAGACGAGCCACGCAGGGACCTACCTACAGGCTTGTTACCAGCTCTGGAAACCCCTGAAACAGTGACGCAACGCTGTATTATTCTGTGAGGTAGACCGGGCCCTTTCAGAGGCACATAGGCTTCAGTCAGGTGGTTATCCAGGTGCGGTGTAATCCGGGGCGGTCTCCCAGGGGGTTGAGAGCCCCAGAATCCATGCTATGTACTCAGTGTCCTCTCTGTGTGAGTTATAGCATAAAGCTGCTGAGTTGGTGTATGGGGTAATAAAGACGAGTACTGAAGAGCGGCCGGTCTGCTGTTTTCCCCAAGTAACTAAGTCACCAAAAAATAAATAAATTATATTAACAGGAAACTACTGCATATACAGTGGGGGAGGGGCCGTAATAAGGGGGAGGAGCCTGTCAAACAAGGTCCTGCTATACAATTACCACATTGTTAGATGTAAACCTTATATTATATGGAGGCACACCGGCCTTCCACCCGGAGTTCTAGGGCTACACCTGCCCATTATGTGGCCATAGAACATGTGACCAACTGGAGGACATTGATTAATAAGATTTCTTCTTCTTTTTTCCAGGTAGTTTTGTGGCGCTGATCACGGTTGTCGTCCTTCTTGGCTCCATTATAATCTGTAACTTCTGTCGGAGATTCATCATCCGGGTCTGACGTGTTCTGGACACAGATATCCCTGTATATAGGGAGCCCTGTATATAAGGAGCCCTGTATATAGGGAGCCCTGTATATAAGGAGCCCTGTATATAGGGAGCCCTGTATATAAGGAGCCCTGTATATAGCGAGCCCTGTATATAGGGAGCCCTGTATATAGGGAGCCCTGTATATAAGGAGCCCTGTATATAGCGAGCCCTGTATATAAGGAGCCCTGTATATAGCGAGCCCTGTATATAAGGAGCCCTGTATATAACGTCCCCTGATCAGAGGCTCGGCCGGACACAGATTATCCCTGTATATCAGGAGCCCTGTATATAGGGAGCCCTGTATATAGGGAGCCCTGTATATAGCGAGCCCTGTATATAAAGAGCCCTGTATATAACGTCCCCTGATCAGAGGCTCGGCCGGACAGAGATATCCCTGTATATCAGGAGCCCTGTATATAAGGAGCCCTGTATATAAGGAGCCCTGTATATCGGGAGCCCTGTATATCGGGAGCCCTGTATATAAGGAGCCCTGTATATAATGCCCCCCTGATCAGAGGCTCGGCCGGACACAGATATCCCTGTATATAGGGAGCCCTGTATATAAGGAGTCCTGTATATAAGGAGCCCTGTATATAAGGAGTCCTGTATATAACGTCCCCTGATCAGAGGCTCGGCCGGACACAGATATCCCTGTATATAAGGAGCCCTGTATATACCGTCCCCTGATCAGAGGCGGATTCTACAGTCATCACAGCTGAGACCTCCTGAGATTCCGGACCTCAGTCCATCACATCCAGCCACACTTACTGGTTATTGTTTGTAGAGACGTTTGTGGGACGACGGATGATTTTCTTACCACCTTTAATGTTTTTATGTTATAGAAATATATTTTTGCCTTTTGATTTACGTGTGACGTCAGTTTGAGGTGCAGCCCAGGATCGGCCGTAGGTCACGGTCAGAAACGGTCTTAGTTATGGGGCCGCTCTGTACACACATCAGCCATCGCTCAGGACCAGGGTGGCCGGGTAGCCAAGGATTACAGCTAAAACTCATTTTTTTTTTCCCCATTTTTTTATTACAAGTACACAGTCTTTTTCAGAAATTTTGAGCCGTAAAGAGTCCACAATGGATTGAATGTTAGATTAGCAGGTTTTTTTTTGGTTATAACTTTGGCAAGGCTATAAAAAAAACACTATGGGGGAGATTTATCACAGGGTGTAAAATTTAGACTGGTGCTAACTGCCCAAAGCAACCAATCACAGCTCAGCTCTCACAGCAACCAATCACAGCTCAGCTCTCACAGCAACCAATCACAGCTCAGCTCTCACAGCAACCAATCACAGCTCAGCTCTCACAGCAACCAATCACAGCTCAGCTCTCACAGCAACCAATCACAGCTCAGCTCTCACAGCAACCAATCACAGCTCAGCTCTCACAGCAACCAATCACAGCTCAGCTCTCACAGCAACCAATCACAGCTCAGCTTTCAGCTCTGGTAAAATGATAGAGGATAGCTGCACGGACGCAGCTTCTCGGGATGCACAGATCGCTTTGATGTTCCGCCCACACTGTGAGTGGGAGGAATATTAAAGCGAGCAGAATGCAGGAGCAGCACCTGTCAGCGTCCTCCTCCTGTATTCCTGTATTCTCCGGCAGGCGTGATGAGGTGACGTCATCACGCCTGCCGGAGGTCCCGTCCCTGCGGCTTAGTTCATGGGGGCACCTCTGGGGGCATTATTAGTATATGGGGGCACCTCTGGGGGCATTATTAGTATATGGGGGCACCTCTGGGGGCATTATTAGTATATGGGGGCACCTCTGGGGGCATTATTATCTCATGGGGGCACCTCTGGGGGCATTATTAGTATATGGGGGCACCTCTGGGGGCATTATTATCTCATGGGGTCATTATTAGTATATGGGGGGCACCTCTGGGGGCATTATTAGTGTATGGGGGCACCTCTGGGGGCAGTATTAGTATATGGGGGGCACCTCTGGGGGCATTATTAGTATATGGGGGCAACTCTAGGGGCATTATTAGTTCATGGGGGCACCTCTGGGGGCATTATTAGTTCATGGGGGCACCTCTGGGTGCATTATTAGTTCATGAGGGCACCTCTGGGGGCAATATTAGCTCATGGGGGCACCTCTGGGGGCTTTATTAGCTCATGGGGGCACCTCTGGGGGCTTTATTAGCTCATGGGGGCACCTCTGGGGGCATTTTTACTTCATGGTGGCACCTCTGGGGGCATTATTAGCTCATGGGGGCACAGCAGGGGATCCTACATACAGGGGGCACAGCAGAGGATCCTACATACAGGGGGCACAGCAGGGGATCCTACATACAGGGGGCACAGCAGGGGATCCTACATACAGGGGGCACAGCAGGGGATCCTACATACAGGGGGCACAGCAGGGGATCCTACATACAGGGGGCATCCCACACAGCGCAGTTACTATGGGAGCCGACAGGAGGGAGAAAGGGAAGGAAGTTGCTAGAAATGTGCGGAGCCTAAATTGTTTGTCTCGCCGGTTCTGAAAAGAAACGTATCTGGAAGGAATCATCATGGCGGATGGAGAGGAAAAGGGAAAGTGACGCCTCAGATCAAAGAAGACGTCACCTGTGAGTCCCTGTATGACGGTTTTCTTATTTTGTAGAGTCAAAGATTGGAATACAATGATTAGACAATGACACAGTACAGTCCATTATCTATAGGGGGCAGTAGTGCAGCACATGAGGTGGAGGCAGTGACAGGGCATTAGAACATGGTGGCACATTAGAGTAATTGGATATAACGTTAGATAGGACTTTGCCTGATCGGATGAGATGGGGGGCCCCAAGCTAACATTTTGCACCAGGGCCCATCAGCCTTTAGCTACGCCCCTGCATGGACCGGTCCTATGGCAGGGGAAAACTGTGAGCAGGACAATGGCAGAAGCACGGCAGTAAGGTTTCCTTGCTTCCCCGGCCTCACCATCTCCACATCGTGACCTAATAGACATCTATGTAATGATATAGAAGAGGCAGCTTAGAGGAGCCTGAGAACTGCAGAATGTGATCCTGTCCACATGGACATAGGAGGTCCGACACGCTTCTACCTGGGGGCTCTAATAGAACATTCTCTCTACATATAATAATTCCTTATTACATACAGAAAACTTCACATTTCTCGTTCATGTAGAAAAATATACAGTAAATGACTTTGAGGAAGATTTATCAAACCTGATACTCAGGAAGGTGGTGACCCCTAAACCATGACCGTGCCTGGATACCCCAACACAGCACAGAGGATCCTCCGGGGGCCGTGATCTGACATAATAATGGCCCCCCAATGTCCAGCAGAAGACACCGCCATATACGGATGACCTGGGAGACCATCAATGTCCCTGGGGGGCTCAGTAATAACCTATTACACATGTGAAGATGCTGGTGGATGTAAGGAACGATGGCTTACTATAGCAGATGTATAGATGTATAATAAAGCATAGAAAAGTATAAAGCCTTCCACTCCTGCAGAGTTACTGTACATGCAGGGTGGAATAATCCCGCGCCCAGTCGGCTCCTCCACATCTTCTGTGTCCACTGAGACCTCAGTGCAGGAGAAGAATCGCAACGTTCAGGACAAGTCCAACGGAGAAGAAGAGCCTGGATCCAGAATACAGAATGAGCCCTGGAAAAACAACATGGAGGACTACATCAGTCACATCATTATAGTCTCACTAATATGAAGAGTGTATACACGTACTAACATATATAGTATATATAAACACTAATGTAACAGGACAGAGTGAGATGTTCTGGACCTCGCCTACAGATGGCGCTAATCCCCCACTGCCTGATCTCATCCTCCGTTATGTGAGACGAAAACTTACTGTTTAGCACTGATTCCACAGTCCGCCACATAAAGCGTCTCCATCAAGTTCAAGACCATGTTAAAAAACCATGATCAGCTGACATTGTCTTTCAACATGCGCTATTACACAAAACGATTATCGGCCTTAGCGGTAAGTAATCGGTCAAATGAGTCCGATAATCGCTCCATGTAATAGCGAGATTACAGTCAGGAGGGATAAAAGCTGTACAAGGGCTCCCCTGCTATCACAGAGAGGTTCTGGGTGTAACATCTGGCATCAGTGTGGGCAGAACAACACTTTGTTGCCATTTTTTACACCCCAGGCTGGACTGTGTGTGATGTGGGGCAACCCTCTCTGTGGATTAGGTTTGTTCCTATGGCGGCTGCACTTTGTATTGGTGTGCACAGTGGATACTGTTTGTTAATGGTGCGGCTGCACTTTGTATTGTGCACAGTAGATTAGGCTTGTTCCTGTAGCGGCTACACTTTGTATTGGTGTGCACAGTGGATACTGTTTGTTAATGGTGTGGCTGCACCTTGTATTGTGCACAGTAGATTAGGCTTGTTCCTGTAGCGGCTGCACTTTTTATTGGTGCACAGTGGATTAGGTTGGTCCCTATAGCGGCTGCACTTTGTATTGTTGTGCACAGTGGATTAGGTTGGTTCCTGTAGCGGCTGCACTTTGTATTGGTGTGCACAGTGGATTAGGTTGGTTCCTGTAGTGGCTGCACTTTGTATTGGTGCACAGTGGATTAGGTTGGTTTCTATAGCGGCTGCACTTTGTATTGGTGTGCACAGTGGATTAGGTTGGTTCCTGTAGCGGCTGCACTTTGTATTGGTGTGCACAGTGGATTAGGTTGGTTCCTGTAGCGGCTGCACTTTGTATTGGTGTGCACAGTGGATTAGCTTTATTTAATCCTCCTTGTGGGTACCACACCCTCCCCCATATGGGAAATTGTGGGCCCTGAGAAAGATCTCCATGTCTGAAACGTGTTGTCTGCTAATAGCAATAAATAACTGGAAAAAACATCAATTAGCTTTTTGTCAAAACCTACAAAATCCCAACATGGTGAACACTGGATCCTCCACCATCACCCAGATATGCATTACTCTGGATCACCTGCATCTGGATTATTCTGGATCACCTGCATCTGGATTACTCTGGATCACATACATGTAGATCACCCACACATGTATTACTCTGGATCATCCACATCTGCATTACTCTGGATCACCCACATCTAGATCACCCACACATGTATTACTCTGGATCATCCACATCTGCATTACTCTGGATCACCCACATCTAGATCACCCACACATGTATTACTCTGGATCATCCACATCTGCATTACTCTGGATCACCCACATCTAGATCACCCACACATGTATTACTCTGGATCATCCACATCTGGATTGTTCTTACCAGAATTGCACACAGGATTTTTCAGTTTCTCTCCTAGAATAAAAAAATAAAAATAAAAAAAAATAAAAACAAAACTTATAAGCAACAAAACAATAACAGAAGCAATGGCTGGAAAAGGAAATGTCATAAAGGTCATGGGTTCCTGACTGTTGGGGGGGGAGGCACTAGGGATCCACTTTAAAGGGAACCTGTCACCCCCCGTGCCAGGTCAGAGCCTGGCCGATCCCCCGCTAGAGCCCCTTATACTCACCTCGTTCCCGAAGTCCCGTTCTTGGAACCGGTCCGGGGACAGAGATATCACCCTGGGAAGCCCGGCGCGCGCGCTGCTGAGATGAGTCTGACGCTCATAGAGAATGAATGGAGCCGTCATCCTCTATGGGCGTTGGACTCATCTCAGCAGCGTCGGACTCACCTCAGCAACACACGGGCCGGGCTTCCCACGGTGATATCACCGTCCCGGGACCAGCTGAAGAAGCGGGGCTTCGGGAATGAGGTGAGTATAAGGGGCTCTAGTGGAAGGTCGGCTGGGCTCTGACCCGGCACGGGGGGGTGACAGGTCCTCTTTAAAGTGACTCTCTACCCACAATCTGTCCCCCCCAAACCACTTGTACCTTTGGATAGCTGCTTTTAATCCAAGATCTGTCCTGAGGTCCATTCGGCAGGTGATGCAGTTATTGTGCTAAAAAACTACTTTTAAACTGGCAGCGCTG
The DNA here is from genome assembly GCA_027789725.1 of Dendropsophus ebraccatus. Lineage (NCBI taxonomy): Eukaryota > Metazoa > Chordata > Amphibia > Anura > Hylidae > Dendropsophus > Dendropsophus ebraccatus. The sequence goes on along the minus strand of JAQFWZ010000002.1, from coordinate 135,772,630 downwards.
TGCCCTATGGCCGGGGCTTAGAATATCTGTGCCCTACTTTTGCGCCACCCCTCCATCCCTCCTCCCCACCCTCTTCATCATTAGGAATGCCACTGGAACATTTTCTCCTGTCTGAACATTGCACATGTGCTTTTACGATCCAGTTAAACCGAAAAACCTTTGCTAAATAGCCTCCAAAGAGTAAAAAAAGACACTCTCTATGCTCAAAGATGTGGAATGCTTACATCACCTCAAAACTCACACAGAAGAGACATCTGAGCCAAATGCATTGTATCATCTTTCCGAGGTGATCATTAGTTGGTACTTAAGCACTTTGCACTTTACCTCTTTATCTTTCACCTCTGAAAACCAATCTATGCGGGACCATTTTTATTTTTTGCACGCTTTGCCTCCGCCATTTTTTGTCTATTGCATGATGCACATGGCACTTTGTAATATATAAGATCCGCTGGTCAAAGCATGCACTTTATCTCCCATATGATACAGGTATGAACCGTGTTGTCTCCCTTTCCTTATGTTGTGTTGTCTGTCCTGTGTTGTCCTTTGTATAAAGAATATTTTATAAATTTTTGTGTGATAAAAATGTTTTCAAAATAACTGTCCAAATAAACTTTATTAATCATTTCTAAAAATTTGTGATTTGGCTTGGATGTCTCTTCTGTGTGAGGAGTTTTTGGGGTGCCTTAACAATCCAGCCCATGTGCCGTACTGACACAGTTGATGAATAGGAGACAATCTGCCTAGGGCATTCCTAATGATGAGGAGGACGGGGAGGAGGGACAGAGAGGTGGTGTCAGCCTAATTCATACACAATCTAGGCCACGTCTGTAGGGTACGGGGCTGCAAGTTTAAAGAGAATGTACCATCAGGTACATCCTCTTGAATTTAACCCACCGATAGAACGGCCCGCCCCCAGTGGGAGGGAATTCCCTCCCCTCTATGACACTGCTCCTTTAGAATTAATGGAGCCGCATCATAGAAGGGAGGGAATTCCCTCCCACTGGGGGCGCCGTTCTAGCGGTGGGTTAAAGTCAAGAGGATGTACCTGATGGTACATCCTCTTTAAAAGTTGTTTTTAGGACAATAACTGCATCACCTGCCGAACGGACCCCAGGTCAGATCTTGGAGTAAACGCAGCTATCCGAAGGTACAAGTGGTTTGGAGGGGTCAGATTGTGGGTACAGAGTCGCTTTAACCCTAGTTCATAAATAGCGGATCCCCAGAAGGAGGAGTTTCCGGGGTGACGCCCCCTCCTGGTTGGTCACATGAGCACATTTCAGCGGACCCCCAGGAGAAGGCATCTGATTGGCTGACATGATGGGAGGGGCGGGCATCACCCTTGGCACTGGGACCTTGTAACTTGTTCTTCTGGTGTCGTCCATTGTAAGTTCCAGTCTTCTGTTAGTTACGGATGGTGATAACTTCCTCCTGTCTGGTATATATAGGATATCACTGGTGATTGTCTTATATATACAGGTCACAGCGCGGACACAGGACATAGTACTGGTACAGTTTGTCCGAGAATTATACAGTCTTAGTAATGATGTCTATGATGTCACACACTGTCCATGATGTCACACACTGTCCATAATGTCACACACTCTCCAGTCTATGATGTCACACACACTCCTGTCCATGATGTCACACACTGTCCATAATGTCACACACTCTCCAGTCTATGATGTCACACACACTCCTGTCTATGATGTCACACACTGTCTATGATGTCACACACTCCCCAGTCTATGATGTCACACACTCTCCTGTCTATGATGTCACACACTATCCTGTCTCTGATTTCGCACACTATCCTGTCTCTGATGTCACACACTATCCAGTCTATGATGTCACACACTGTCCTGTCTATGATGTCACACACTATCCTGTCTATGATGTCACACACTATCCTGTCTATGATGGTGAATACATGGCCTCTCCATGACCTCCCCTGTATATACATGGCCTCTCCATTACCTCCCCTGTATATACTGTACATGGCCCCTCCATGACCTCTCCTGTATATACAGGGCCCCTCCATGACCTACGCTCTATATACAGTGCATGGCCCACTGATGAAATCCCTGAATACAGGCGGATTATAATACATGTCTTACCTGTCACCTTCAGTGAATTAGAGCCAGAGTTGCACACGGGATCCTTTCTCTTTTCTCCTATAATCAGAGATCATAGATCATAAAATGAAACGTGAAAAGAAATTTTTTTTTAACAAAAAAATGCATAAAAACCTATTGTGTTAAGGAAGACGAAAAAACCCTAAACTAAAAGTATAGAAAGTAACAGCAGAACCCGAAGCAGCAGATCGGATGTTGTGTAACGTGTGTGGTGGTAAGAGGCTGCTGGTATACACCGAGGAGTCACATTATTACCGTCACTACTTCATATGACGTCTGGAGGGCGACACAGCCTGAAGAACGTGACGTTACGGCACTGAATGGCGGCGCTGAAACTGTGATGTCAGGCTTCCAGCAATTGAGTTCCATTCTAAAGTAAGTTGGCCCAGGGTACCCCTTTAAAGCTTTATTGCAATATAAATAAATACTGAGGGCCACATTTATCATCCGGCGGACGGATGATTTTTGGCGGAAAGTGCCGATTTGCGTATTATTTTATACGCAAATGGCCGATTTGCGAATAAAATAATCGCAAATCGGCACTTTCCGCCGAGTACGCCAGGGGGCGGAAAGGGGGCGGAAAGTAGGCGGGAAGTGGGCGGAACGGAGGGCGCGGACTCAGAGTCCGCGCGATTTATCATCCGTTCCGCCCAAATGTACGCCGAAAACCTACTCCAGTCCTCAGCTGGCGTAGGTTTTCGGCGGTGCGCACCGGCGCGCACAGGATTTATGTACAGGCAGTCCGCCTCTACATAAATCCCTGTACCGCCGGAGCTGCGGGGGCATTTTTAAGTCCGGCGTAAAAAACGCAGGACTTAATAAATGCCTCCCTGAGAGTTTTTGCATTAGCTTCATGGTGTTTCAATTTTTAGTTAATCTGCCCGGCAATATTGGGATCAGACCTCATCTGATTGGTAAGAAGTTGTACCCTGTTGGCTGATAAAGCGTCTTCTCCCCTGGTTAGTAAAGGGCTGTCTTCTCTGATGATTGATAAAGGGATGCCTTCTCCGCTGGTGGGTAAAGGTTGTCTTCTCTGCTTGTTGATAAAGGGCTGTCTTCTGTAATGATTGGGAAAGGGTTGCATTCTCCATTGATCGGTAAAGGGTTGTCTTCTCTGATGATTGGTAGAGAGTTGTCTTCTCCACTGGTTGGTAAAGGGTTGTCTTCTCCACTGGTTTGTAAAGGGTTATCTTCTCTGCTGGTTGGTAAAGGGTTGTCTTCTGATTGTTAAAGGGTTGTCTCCTCTGGTTGGTAAAGGGCTGTCTTCTCTGATGATTGGTAAAGGACTGTCTTCTCCGCTGGTTGGTACAGGGTTGTCTTCTCTGTCGAATGGTAAAGGGTTGTCTTCTCCTCTGGTTGGTAATGGGTTGTCTTCTCTGATGATTGGTAAAGGGTAGAGATGAGCGAGTAGTGAAATATGTGACTTTCGAGAATTCGAATTGAATAGGCACCGATATTCGACTATTCGAATGAGTATTCGATCCCATTATAGTCTATGGGAAAAAAATTCTCGGCACTTGGAAATCCAAATTCGACTACTTGGAGTCAAGTCAAGTCCCCCATGAAACCTCCTTAAACAATGCCAACACCTCCGGAATAACACTGTGACATTAGGGGGAGCATGCCTGGGTGCACTCAACACCCCAAAATCGCAGTATAATGGCACTCTCCGCAGTTGCAAAGGAAAAATATTTGCGAACGCTTAACAAACGTTTATGGCAATGTTCACACATTTCCCTGTATTTCTTGCGCATCGTTACATACATGATTCCAAAGTGCGTCCGTAGAGCGTCATGTTATTCGCGCGTATCACGCATTACATGCCTTTTACTGGGCAACTGGCACAATAGTTATCACGTGCCTTTTACTGGGCAACTGGCACAATAGGTATAACATTAACGTGGCCTTAGTGGGCTAAACCAGGGACACTATAAGTCACTTGTACACACAGGGTACTGGAATGAATACAGCTGCTGATGCTGGTGCTGCTGCTGTTATATCATCTATGTCTTAGCACTGAGAAGCTTTGGATTCAGAGATGACTTTTTCGCTGGATATTAGCCCTGAAAAGGACTTTTGGGTTCAGTAGTAATCCTGCCTGACCAAAACACTACTAAAACCTATCTCTCCCTGCTCGAATATCTCTCCCTGGCTAGGTTGAAAGCGCATCTGCGGTCGAGAGGCAGGAGTCAATTATTAAATATTCAAGGTCATGTGGTTCAGCCATCCAATGAGGGTAGACGTCATTTTTCGCACTGCGTGCGTACTCCCAGGGTCCCTCATGGCCTCCCCACATGCTGATTGGATTTTAAAAAGCGCCAAGTGTGATGGGAGTCTTTCGAATGTTTCCCGTGTATTCGTCACACTACTCGATTAAATTTGAATCTTTCGAATACCGCAATATTCGATCAATATCTCGATCGAATCATATTTGCTCATCTCTAGTAAAGGGCTGTCTTCTCACTGGTTGGTAAAGGGTTGTTTTCTCTATTCCATTGTAAAGGGACTGTCTCCTTCACTGGTTGGTAAAGGGACTGTCTTCTTTGATGATCAGTAAAGGGTTGTCTTCTCCTCTGATTGATTGGTAATGGGCTGTCTTCTCTGATTAGTGGAGTTTTCTGCTTCATGAATCGGATGGTGTGTCAGCAGATAAACATTAGAGAAGAAACACCCTGCCGCCATTGCTGAAAGAACACAAGCTGGAGGTGGCAGCGTTATGGTCCAGGGATGTTCTTGCGGCATTCACTGTGCCACCTATCTATTGTATATAGAGGATTGTATATAGAGGTGCTCTCAGTCAATCTGGGTATGGATCCATTCCTGCAGATCACATACACTCTTAGGGCCAGTTCACACTATGGAATCGGCACCAAAATTCCGCGCGGAACCCCCCCTGCGCGGACTAGTCGACGAATCCTGCCTTCTATCTGTTTAAATGGGAGTGCTTGTGTGCCCCCGCTCAAAGAATTGACATGTCAATTCTTTGAGCGGAGAGGCGCGGATAGAGGAGGTGCATGAGCCCATCCATTTCACACAGATAGAAGGCAGGATTCGGTGCTAAGTCCGCACGCGGGGGTGGGGGGGAGGGGGTTCCGCTGATTTTCTCCCCTGGGGTGGATGGGATCTTCCAGCAAGATAAGAAATGTCTGACATTGGTTAGAAGAGCAAGACCGAGACTTCCCAGTACTACCCTGGCCCCTATTCCCCAGACTTGAACCCAATTAAACATCTGTGGGATTTGGATGGTAATGTTGGCTCTATAGGCCCTTTAGCAGCTGTGGGTTCACCAGCAGCTGTTAGATGCAGTCAGCATGGCTCCAGATACCTGTGACACCTACCAGGACCCTATTGAGTGGCTCCTGGCCCGTCTAGCTGTTGTCCATGCTGCACATGCTGGTTACACTGGATATTAGCTGCTGCCTGTAATAATGAGACTCGACTGTATGATGAGCGAATCTCTGCAATGTCATTAGTATAGTCAGGCATGTATACTTCATTTCTGAATATTCAGCATGAGGTGATGGAAAGGACAGGCTTTTCTACAAAACGTATGGCCATATGTCTGGCGAGTGAGGATGCATTGGTGATATTGGGGGTCATTAATATTAAAAACTTGGAAAACAACTAAAACCCCCTGTGACCTCACAGTGATGACATCACACTCACCTCCTAGGTAGGCACAGTTGAAGTAGCTGCACAGCTCGCCCGTACTTTCCAGCGTATAGGAGTTTCCATCTTTTTTTATGTTGCGAAATTTTTCTGAAATTGGAATTAAGACTTCTTGTTCCTCAAAAGCTGATAGTGCATCAATGTCTACGCCGAAGCAGGTTGAGATGGTGAAGAAAGTCGTCGTTCCAAAGAATTGAGCTATATTTTTATGTTGAGATGAAGATGCAAACTGCCCGAATCGTAGTTCCGAGGACACTTTGTAATCCAGCTTGGTGCCCCGGTAGGTGGTGAAGCGCTTGGCACAGCCCTGTCTCAGCTCCTGTAACGCTCGGGTCAGGTAGAAGTGAAGAGCTTTAAAGTGGAAATTGTTCATATAATAGTCCCGGGACGTTCCCGCAATGGAGATGTTATTATTCAGCTGCTTATAGATAGGGTATGGCCCTTCCATGGTGTATAGAACCACCGCCACCCCATACTCATCCTTAAAAGAAGCCGGGAGATTTAATTTCTCTCTGTTCCAGTTTTTGGTCGCTTTTTCCCACATTACATTAAATTGTTGATATTTTCTTTCTTCGGCCAGAACCTTCACCATTTCCCGCTCCATTTCCTCTGTACAACAGATATATTGGTCATCGAAAGCATCGGGCATCATGTTCAGCTCCAGAGCCTGACACCACAGCTGGAAGAGAAAAGACTTGGGCTATAAGATCTGTGGTTTTGGGGGTTTGTTGAAGAGTCCCCAAATTACATAACACATTTGCTGAAACAAATAAAAGACAAAGTGACGGCAGCACCATGGAAATGGTTTGTTGTTTGGGTCTGAGATGCCATCAGATGCCAACGCTGATGGTTCATACCAATAAGTGGCTTTAGATTGTCAGCCCTTATGGGGACAGAGAACAGAGAGAGAGATGAACAAATCTACTGTAGTAACAAAGGAAAGCCTGTTTTTACTCTGCCCTCGGCTTTCAGGCTGCTGCTTTTGAACTCTGCTCTGGGTGCCTAGAAAAGCTGGATCCCTGAAGTTTCTCAGGACTTCATCCGGCTTTTTCAGGCACCCGGAGTGTAACAAAGCGCTTCCCTTCATACTACTGCATATTCGCTCATGTCTAATTAGAGAGACCAAATGTGCACTCTTAGACTATGTTCACATTTAGTAAAAACAGCGGCCGTTGTTTTGCATGTTCCTGTAGCCAATACTGCCATATCAGCCGCAGGAACATTATTTTATTTCTATTTAGATTGTGGGCACATTTGTGTGTGCTTGGATTCCAATTAACCATAGAACTCAGAACGGCCATACATTGTGTGCACAGAGTGGGAACCAGGGCCGTTGCTATGCAATAGCGGCTGTAAATAATTGGAATGTTTCCTATCAGTCTAAACTCTGATGTCTGATTCTAGCACTTGCTGTGTTGTAATTGATACGTTCCACCACGCCTGGGTTCTTCGGCTAGCCCTAGCCAGTGTGCAGAAGGATTGGACTGAGTGGTGATGGTGTGGTGTGCCACCAGGTGTGATGTAAGTACTGGTGTTTGTCAGCTCAGCTGGAGGTGTTAGTTGTTGTGACGCCAGTGCTAGTCCAGCACACCGGTGGGATGTTGATACCTGCTATTGTATTATGGCTGGCTGTGTTCCCCAAATGGTCGGTGACCTGACGGGTTGTGGGGGGTCCCTTGGGCTCTTGTCACGGTAGTCCTGACTGGCAATTGACCCACCCGGACTGTCGGTACCGCCACCCACAGAAAGGGGAAAAAATAAATAACCCAAGGTGTACAGCAGTGTGTGTATAGGTGCATGTGTGAGCAGAGATAGACAGAGTCCCGTGCGTAGTAGAAAAATATAACAGCTTTACTGTAGACCTTTGCAGGTTTCAGTATACAATTTTACAAGTAATAGATCTTGACACAGACTTTAGTGCTTGACCTTAGTGTTGGAGCTAGGTGCTCGAGAAGAGTTGCAGCAGTGCTTGTAGAGTTGAGAATAGAAAGTGCAGAGTAGAGGAGAGGAGTGTGCCAGAGGAGCCCTAACCCAATGTAGCTTTGTACTCTTCTGGAACTTAAGAGATATATCTTCAGGAGTGAAGTGTTACTCGTACTCACGTTTAGACACTGTCTGACCGCCTTCTGCCCTCTAGTAGCGTAGAACCCGTCCCAGTAGGGTAGCACAAGCCCCAGCCGTAGTTATCTGGGTGTAGCTAGGTGTCAAAGTCTTCCCAGTTACCTGCACTGCGCGATAGGATACGTAGACCTTGTATACTGGTAACTTTGTCCTGTCGAGGCTAGTTCCTATCTTGTTCAGGATACTGCCCTGCTCTGTTTAGACATGTTCCTGGTGTGTAGAACTGACAGTACTTCCTCCACAAAAGGGGCCTTCTGTATGCCTGCCTGTGAGTGGTGGGGATAAGTGTGCGCAGAAGAAAGGAGAGAGAGGATAGGTTAAGAAGAGCACCTCCTATTGGTCAGCACAGAACACATGGTACAACATAAAACATTAACCCATGACTCACTTCAGCTGTTCAATACATAGAAGCATACAAAACTCTGGCACCTAGTGGGGAAACTCAATGCTCAACTCCACCACTTAACCTGAGAGAAAAAGTTTTTTGACAGGTGCATATGGGAGAAAGAAACACCTGTGGTGGGACACCACAATGGACAGATGTCTTCTCCAATCTCCCTTCCCTGTCAGTATGTATTCTGTGTGGTCAAAATGTCAGAGGGCCGGTCCTATCACACCCTGGACTGGGACTCTGGCATCTAATAAGAAGTATACTATACTAGCAATTTGTGTTTGTCTGTCTTGTCTCTTTCTGGGTTTCACTTATCTAGTAAAGAGACCATTGCCCCAGGCTGGAAAAAGGGTAGAGACTGTCTTGGGGGGGCCTAGCATTAGGGCTCACGATTTCTATCTGTCCCTGTATTCCATCCAGGTCCCGAGTTCCCTTACAACAGTTGATCTTCAGGGTGCCATATTCAGTGTGGTGATGGTGCCAGGTCACTGCAGCCTCCTTTTATTCTCTTCTATAGAAGCCCAGGCTATCACCACCACTAAGGAGCCAACTATGTCAGGCTCCGTCCTCAGTGTAGTGTGGGGGCAAACAGCTGATCGGCGGGGTGTCAGATCAATAAGCTATCAATAATTTTTCCCGGGAGAACCACTTTAATTATATATATTTTATTCTACTATGAGGACATCACTATACGGGGAGTGGAGGCAGCTGTTCCACCGTAACCCTGAGGTGACCCCAAAAGCCGCATGATACATACGATAAATGGCGCCTAGTAGGTGGGCTAGGTCTGTCATCCACTCTATGAAGGTGACTTACTCTCATTCAGCATGTATAGCATAGCATCTCTATGTGTACGTGTTGGGTGTGGCGTCCTGGGTAAACTCTGACCTCACTATGTACACACCTTCCTGCAGATAACCTTTCCTTATTTCTATCCTCTTGAGTCCGGGTTCCCATCGCACGGTCTCTGCCTTCATTTACATGCGGTGACCATGATGGAGGAGGTGACCTGCTCTAATATTCTGAATGATGAGGAAGCCAAGCCTCAGACCTGGATGGTGCCATCTCATCTTCCAGGACTTGGTAGAAGCCGATCACTGGACATAATAACCGCCATTATTAGACAAGTTCCTTAGGAGATCAGAGATGATGATCCGGAGCCCCCATCTCCTTCATACTGTATACACAGAACTCGTCCCCTAAAAATGACGTATACTGGTGATCAATCTGACCATGTTGACCTTATGTCACATTACGTCCCTTGGCTGAGGACCCCAGTTACTCCCATTCACTGTATGTTACCTGTGTTGAGTAGAAGAGATGAACGACACACACGACCACCGTAAATTCTATCTTCATCTTGACCTATAAAGAGATTTAGGAAAGTTACGGAGCTTAATATCTCAATATAGTGGCCTTATGGCTTCCACCACCTCAGCTGATGAAGCCGCTCATGTAACCTAGAGATTGCCAGCAGGAGATGGACGACATCTTCCCTCAGAGATGATTGATAGACAGGTTCGTCTTGTCTGGCACTGTCAATCATTTCAAGATTTCCGAGACTTATTCTCCAGAGCAGCAGCAAATCCCCATAGAAAACCTCTCTTGTTCTGGACAGTTCCTGACATGGACAGAGGTGGCAGCAGAGAGCACTGTGCCAGACTGGAGAGAATAAACCACTTCCTGCAGGTCATACAGCAGCTGATAAGTACTGGAAGACTGGAGATTTTTTAATAGAAGTAAATTAGAAATCTGTATAACTTTCTGAAACCAGCTGATTTGAAAGAAAAAAAACAACCCCTGAACAACCCCTTTAAGCCGCAGTCAAGGTGCTCTTACTGAGGTTTCTCTCACCCAGAACAAAGGTGTCGGGTGATGATTGTCCATCACGCCCCTCCCTTATCTTCACCAGCAACCTCTGTCAGGAGAACCCCATACACTTTATACAGCTGGTAATGGGTTTGGATGACTTTACTTTGAGGTGTATGGGCACCTTTAGCAGCTGTAAGTGATAAGGAAGGGGGGGAGATAACATGAAGAAAGGTCCCTGTATCCTCCCTGCTCCCCCTGGGGTCACTGGAGACTGTAGGGGGTGATGTGTGACCCTAACATCCTGAGGTTAAAGGGGTCATAACATGGGAATCACCCTAGCTGTCTCCTTCCCTGTGATGGCTGGAGGGTGTGCGGAGTACAGGATGTGGTCTACCTTCCTGTCTTACATCCTCTCCCCTCTCGGAGACACAGAACCTGATGTCAGACAGTGTGACGTCTCACCAATCATCACAGCTACATAATGACTAAAGTCAGCCGCTCCCCACATAACAAACTAGGAGCCCCCCTTATTCTGGAGGTGATGGTTACATGGGATTCCGACATTGCCGATGATTCACTGAAATATGAAAGTCTGAAAATGTGTAAAATGGCGATTTATGCGTTTTCGCCTGTTTTCATACAGATAGCAGACAGGATTCGGCACCAAGTCTGGGCGCCTGGTTCCGTACTGAATTTCGGCGCTGATTCCGTAGTGTGAACAGGCCCTAATAGAGGAGGATTCTGGAGCATTGTTTTACCTTCAGTTTCCTGTTATCCAAAAATTACCAAGAGCAAAGAAATGCCCCAAACATCTCGATACGTCACATAGAGGCGATAAACACATAAATTTTACACATTTTCAGCCCATTTCAGACTTCACAGGCCTTCATATTTCAGTGAATCATCGACATCGCCGGCCACCGAGAATCCCGTGTAACCATCATCTTCAAAATAAGGGGGGCACTTATTATAGAGTATTGTGTATATATAGAGTATAGTATAGAGTATATAGAGTACAGTATATATAGAGTACATAGAGTATAGTATATATAGAGTATATAGAGTACAGTGTATATAGAGTATATAGAGTATAGTATATATAGAGTACATAGAGTATAGTATATAGAGTACATAGAGTACAGTGTATATAGAGTATATAGAGTATAGTATATATAGAGTATATGGAGTATAGTATATATAGAGTACATAGACTATAGTATATAGAGTATAGTATATATAGAGTATATGGAGTATAGTATATATAGCGTATATAGAGTAGAGTATGTATAGAGTATATAGAGTATAGTATATATAGAGTACATAGAGTATATATAGAGTATATAGAGTACAGTATATATAAAGTACATAGAGTATAGTATATATAGAGTATATAGAGTATAGTATATATAGAGTATATGGAGTATAGTATATATAGAGTATATAGAATTACACACACTGGTTTGTGATAGATGTGAAAAATGATCTTAAAATAAGGGATGTAGTACCTGCCTACACCACTAGATGTCACTCTATCAATTAGAAATTACCCACACATAAAATTGTATACAAATAGAAAAACACAATGGGCTTAATTCAAAAAATATATAAAGAATTTTTTATTGTATATAATAGGTACCAATACATATAACAATTTTTATCAATGTAAAATGAAGTTTTAATTAAAAATATGACCCCAGTAAAAAATACATATAAAATCGGTGTCAGCAATGCGGTATTATACCCACAACAATTTTCTAATATGGGAATATAGCTATAAAGTGCATAAAGTCATATACTGTTCTAGTATTGCCTCAATATCATTCCGCATGTAAACAAAGAAAGCCAAGTGGCCACTATAGCATTTAGAGCATATTGCACATACCCATATTGTCTGACGCCGCACAAGCCGTTCCTACGTACGTTTCGCTATTGCACGCTTCCTCGGGGAACTGCCCACTTCTAATCTTACCCCCCTTAAATATGCTTCAGTACTAATTGATAGCCCTGCTCCTTCCGGGACTGCGACGCGCTGGACCGGAAGCGGAGGCCGCGTCACATCCGGTCCGGCAGCTCATCCCGAGTGCGCATGTCCGCAACGAAGAACGTCACGGACATGCGCATATCAGGTACTGAGGCCGACAGGATGCGACGACGGCGTCAGCAACCGCTCCAGTGCGCACGCCCGGGAATGTTAGATCACATGGCTCTATTTCACCAATCATGGATTCGCTTTTTATGATGCTGAGGAACATTATCAAAGAACACTCTCTACATATGCGAGCCCATCTCCTCGCTCTCAAAGTAAAGTCCTGTATATATGATTATAACAATTGCCAAACTAGTCATTGCCTTTAGAAAAAATATAATATATATATAAAAATATGCAAAGACGTGAAAAATCGTGAGACATAATTATGTGTACATATAGTAATAAAAATATTTGTCTATAATAAAATAATATAAAAATTAGATCATATATAGTGATATAATAGTGAAACATATCAAAAAATCATGAATAGGAGTAGTGAAACATGATTATATCAAAAAAATCATGATTAGGAATGATTAATTACATTCAAGTGCCACACAAAAAAAAACTAAATACAAAAATACCTAATGTGAAAAGTGATAAAGGATTATATCCCAAAAATTGTAAGAACAACCACGAATTGTGTAATAACTATATTATATATATAAATATGAAATAAAGTACACATATCTATACACCCATAAATCAAAAAATAAGGCAATAAATTATTCATTATATATAAAAGAAAGAAAAATAGCATTTCCCATGTAGAGAGGTGTCTCTCAAAGCATCATAAGTTTCATTCCCCCAACACGAAGGAAGTTCCAAAGAAGTCCACCAGATGAAATTTTCTCCAAAGTCTCAGTAATATACCCAAAATAAAAAAACCTAAAATAGTAGGAAAACCTGCAAGAGTAAAATTCTGCAGAAAAAGAAGCACAGAAAGAAAAAGAAGACAGAAGAAAGGATAAAAAACAAAATATTAAAACATGGATTTACAAAAATGAAACAAAACTACAATTCTCATTCATGCCCATAGGGGCCAGGGTACCTAAAATAGTGATCCAACGACATTCCTTTTGAGCTAAAATCTTCCGCACATTGCCCCCTCTGATTCCAACCTTGACTTTCTCGATCCCTCTCACCAGAAAACTTTTTGGGTCACTGTCATGATAAAGTTTAAAGTGTTTGGGTATTGTTTTTAAGGTTTCTATTTCATCGGTATTTTTTGCCGCCACAATTCCCCTTACATGCTCCCTCACTCTGATCTTTAATTCTCGAGAGGTGAGTCCCACATATATCTTGCCACACCCACACGTGGCGTAATACACCACGTGTGTGCTGCTGCAAGACACATAGTCCCTAATTTTGAATTCCCGTTCTCCATCTGCCGAGGAGAAGGAGTTTGTTCTCAGTATATTGGGGCAGGCTACACAGTTACCACACGGGTAACATCCAGTTCTCACATGTGTCCGTCCAAACGGATTATCTTGTTTTGCCATGTAGTGGCTTTTTACGAGAATATCTTTTAGGTTCTTCCCCCTTCTCGCCGTCATAGCTGGAACCATTGGCAACTTTGCTGCTAGCACTGGGTCTGTACATAAGACCGGCCAGTGCTTTTTAAAAATTCCCCTCATTGTTTCCCATTTACAATTAAATGTAGAGACAAATCTAATTGTACCGTCATTTTTCTTTTTTATCTTTCTACCAGTCTGTAGTAAGTCTTCTCGCTTAGTGTTTTTAGCTCGTCTAAAGCCCCTCTCTATCGTTCGGTTACTGTAGCCCCTTTCCCTGAACCGATCCTTAAGATCCTCTGCCTGGGCTTTAAACTTGTTTTCAGAGGAGCATATCCGTCTCATACGCAGAAACTGACCAGTAGGTACAGCTCTGATGGTGGCTGGAGTGTGTGCAGATGTGGCATGCAACAGAGAGTTTGTCGCCGTAGATTTCCGGAAGACATCGGTCTGCAGCATGCCATCCTCACCGCACTCAATTTGGATGTCCAAAAATTCTATCTTTTTCAGATCACTCTTGTATGTAAGTTTTATATTGACATCATTTGTGTTTAATTCTTCCATGAAGCCCTTTAGCTCGGACTCCGACCCCTGCCAAACAAAAAAGACGTCATCTATATAGCGTAACCAACACTGGACATGGGGTGCAGCCTGGGCGCCCCCACACTAAAAAACCCCCCTCTCCCAGAATCCCAGGAAGAGGTTGGCGTATGAAGGCGCACAGGCCGCCCCCATGGCCGTGCCGCGCATCTGTAAATAAAAATTATCTTTAAACACAAAAAAATTATGTGTTAACACAAACCGTAATAATTCCAAAATTAAATGGCAGGTGTCGGAGTCCCAATGGCTCATATCCAGGAAGAATTTCACAGCCCGTAAACCATCATCATGCCGAATACACGTATATAGAGACTCAACATCTGCAGCAACTAAAAGCATATCGGGGTCCACAAAGATCCCGTCAATCCTCGCCAGTGTGGGGGCGCCCAGGCTGCACCCCATGTCCAGTGTTGGTTACGCTATATAGATGACGTCTTTTTTGTTTGGCAGGGGTCGGAGTCCGAGCTAAAGGGCTTCATGGAAGAATTAAACACAAATGATGTCAATATAAAACTTACATACAAGAGTGATCTGAAAAAGATAGAATTTTTGGACATCCAAATTGAGTGCGGTGAGGATGGCATGCTGCAGACCGATGTCTTCCGGAAATCTACGGCGACAAACTCTCTGTTGCATGCCACATCTGCACACACTCCAGCCACCATCAGAGCTGTACCTACTGGTCAGTTTCTGCGTATGAGACGGATATGCTCCTCTGAAAACAAGTTTAAAGCCCAGGCAGAGGATCTTAAGGATCGGTTCAGGGAAAGGGGCTACAGTAACCGAACGATAGAGAGGGGCTTTAGACGAGCTAAAAACACTAAGCGAGAAGACTTACTACAGACTGGTAGAAAGATAAAAAAGAAAAATGACGGTACAATTAGATTTGTCTCTACATTTAATTGTAAATGGGAAACAATGAGGGGAATTTTTAAAAAGCACTGGCCGGTCTTATGTACAGACCCAGTGCTAGCAGCAAAGTTGCCAATGGTTCCAGCTATGACGGCGAGAAGGGGGAAGAACCTAAAAGATATTCTCGTAAAAAGCCACTACATGGCAAAACAAGATAATCCGTTTGGACGGACACATGTGAGAACTGGATGTTACCCGTGTGGTAACTGTGTAGCCTGCCCCAATATACTGAGAACAAACTCCTTCTCCTCGGCAGATGGAGAACGGGAATTCAAAATTAGGGACTATGTGTCTTGCAGCAGCACACACGTGGTGTATTACGCCACGTGTGGGTGTGGCAAGATATATGTGGGACTCACCTCTCGAGAATTAAAGATCAGAGTGAGGGAGCATGTAAGGGGAATTGTGGCGGCAAAAAATACCGATGAAATAGAAACCTTAAAAACAATACCCAAACACTTTAAACTTTATCATGACAGTGACCCAAAAAGTTTTCTGGTGAGAGGGATCGAGAAAGTCAAGGTTGGAATCAGAGGGGGCAATGTGCGGAAGATTTTAGCTCAAAAGGAATGTCGTTGGATCACTATTTTAGGTACCCTGGCCCCTATGGGCATGAATGAGAATTGTAGTTTTGTTTCATTTTTGTAAATCCATGTTTTAATATTTTGTTTTTTATCCTTTCTTCTGTCTTCTTTTTCTTTCTGTGCTTCTTTTTCTGCAGAATTTTACTCTTGCAGGTTTTCCTACTATTTTAGGTTTTTTTATTTTGGGTATATTACTGAGACTTTGGAGAAAATTTCATCTGGTGGACTTCTTTGGAACTTCCTTCGTGTTGGGGGAATGAAACTTATGATGCTTTGAGAGACACCTCTCTACATGGGAAATGCTATTTTTCTTTCTTTTATATATAATGAATAATTTATTGCCTTATTTTTTGATTTATGGGTGTATAGATATGTGTACTTTATTTCATATTTATATATATAATATAGTTATTACACAATTCGTGGTTGTTCTTACAATTTTTGGGATATAATCCTTTATCACTTTTCACATTAGGTATTTTTGTATTTAGTTTTTTTTTGTGTGGCACTTGAATGTAATTAATCATTCCTAATCATGATTTTTTTGATATAATCATGTTTCACTACTCCTATTCATGATTTTTTGATATGTTTCACTATTATATCACTATATATGATCTAATTTTTATATTATTTTATTATAGACAAATATTTTTATTACTATATGTACACATAATTATGTCTCACGATTTTTCACGTCTTTGCATATTTTTATATATATATTATATTTTTTCTAAAGGCAATGACTAGTTTGGCAATTGTTATAATCATATATACAGGACTTTACTTTGAGAGCGAGGAGATGGGCTCGCATATGTAGAGAGTGTTCTTTGATAATGTTCCTCAGCATCATAAAAAGCGAATCCATGATTGGTGAAATAGAGCCATGTGATCTAACATTCCCGGGCGTGCGCACTGGAGCGGTTGCTGACGCCGTCGTCGCATCCTGTCGGCCTCAGTACCTGATATGCGCATGTCCGTGACGTTCTTCGTTGCGGACATGCGCACTCGGGATGAGCTGCCGGACCGGATGTGACGCGGCCTCCGCTTCCGGTCCAGCGCGCCGCAGTCCCGGAAGGAGCAGGGCTATCAATTAGTACTGAAGCATATTTAAGGGGGGTAAGATTAGAAGTGGGCAGTTCCCCGAGGAAGCGTGCAATAGCGAAACGTACGTAGGAACGGCTTGTGCGGCGTCAGACAATATGGGTATGTGCAATATGCTCTAAATGCTATAGTGGCCACTTGGCTTTCTTTGTTTACATGCGGAATGATATTGAGGCAATACTAGAACAGTATATGACTTTATGCACTTTATAGCTATATTCCCATATTAGAAAATTGTTGTGGGTATAATACCGCATTGCTGACACCGATTTTATATGTATTTTTTACTGGGGTCATATTTTTAATTAAAACTTCATTTTACATTGATAAAAATTGTTATATGTATTGGTACCTATTATATACAATAAAAAATTCTTTATATATTTTTTGAATTAAGCCCATTGTGTTTTTCTATTTGTATACAATAGAGTATATAGAGTATAGTATATATAGAGTACATAGAGTATAGTATATATAGAGTATATAGAGTATAGTGTATATAGAGTATAGTATATATAGAGTATATGGAGTATAGTATATATAGAGTACAGTATATATAGAGTATAGTATATGGAGTATAGTATATATAGAGTATATAGAGTACAGTATATATAAAGTACATAGAGTATAGTATATGGAGTATAGTATATATAGAGTATATAGAGTACAGTATATATAGAGTACATAGAGTATAGTATATGGAGTATAGTATATATAGAGTATATAGAGTACAGTATATATAAAGTACATAGAGTATAGTATATGGAGTATAGTATATATAGAGTATATAGAGTACAGTATATATAAAGTACAAGTACATAGAGTATAGTATATATAGAGTATAGCGCCCCCAGCTGTAGGAGATGATAGGCAGCAGACGTCTCTTACCTCCTGTCCCGCAGCAGCTTCTCTGTGCACTCGGAGCCTCTGCGATCACTATATATACTCGTATACTCTGCAGCTTCTCTGTGCACTCGGAGCCTCTGCGATCACTATATATACTCGTATACTCTGCAGCTTCTCTGTGCACTCGGAGCCTCTGCGATCACTATATATACTCGTATACTCTGCAGCTTCTCTGTGCACTCGGAGCCTCTGCGATCACTATATATACTCGTATACTCTGCAGCTTCTCTGTGCACTCGGAGCCTCTGCGATCACTATATATACTCGTATACTCTGCAGCTTCTCTGTGCACTCGGAGCCTCTGCGATCACTATATATACTCGTATACTCTGCAGCTTCTCTGTGCACTCGGAGCCTCTGCGATCACTATATATACTCGTATACTCTGCAGCTTCTCTGTGCACTCGGAGCCTCTGCGATCACTATATATACTCGTATACTCTGCAGCTTCTCTGTGCACTCGGAGCCTCTGCGATCACTATATATACTCGTATACTCTGCAGCTTCTCTGTGCACTCGGAGCCTCTGCGATCACTATATATACTCGTATACTCTGCAGCTTCTCTGTGCACTCGGAGCCTCTGCGATCACTATATATACTCGTATACTCTGCAGCTTCTCTGTGCACTCGGAGCCTCTGCGATCACTATATATACTCGTATACTCTGCAGCTTCTCTGTGCACTCGGAGCCTCTGCGATCACTATATATACTCGTATACTCTGCAGCTTCTCTGTGCACTCGGAGCCTCTGCGATCACTATATATACTCGTATACTCTGCAGCTTCTCTGTGCACTCGGAGCCTCTGCGATCACTATATATACTCGTATACTCTGCAGCTTCTCTGTGCACTCGGAGCCTCTGCGATCACTATATATACTCGTATACTCTGCAGCTTCTCTGTGCACTCGGAGCCTCTGCGATCACTATATATACTCGTATACTCTGCAGCTTCTCTGTGCACTCGGAGCCTCTGCGATCACTATATATACTCGTATACTCTGCAGCTTCTCTGTGCACTCGGAGCCTCTGCGATCACTATATATACTCGTATACTCTGCAGCTTCTTTCACTTTCATTCTTATACTCTCAGACTTATTATTTATTTCCTTTTTGGTTAATGGATAATACTTCCTGTTGGGCATTGGACACTTATATGGAGCTGCTCTCACCCAGGAGAACAGAATAATGATAATAGGAGGGGTGCAGCTAAGTATCCACTATACACAACTATAATCAAAAGAAAAAAGCAGCTGGACACTATAGAACGGCGCACACCACTAGACGTGAAAATACGCACCAGGGCATCTGTTCCCATGGAGGGTCCTTGGTGATCTCTTTATTGGGTTCTTATTGGGATTATTTAGGATTCGGCTTCCTTATTTTGTTTCACTTTATTTATTATTATATTTAGATTGTGCTAGGTTATTGATTTGTTTGATTGGATTGCACAAATAGCACTTTACCCTATAGCACCTTTGTATTATTTATGTATTTATTGGAGTATGTATACTTTATAGTATTATTGGTGTAATCTTGTTCGGAATCCGACATATACTACAGTTTACACTATCGTGTGGAACTAAAAGAATTGTTTGATCCCCTGGTTGAGTAGGGGAGTATTATATCCCCATACTCAGTTCTTCAATATACCTATATGGTTTTTTAATTGATTTTATCTGTTGAGTTTGTTGTGATGTTCTGTTTTTTTGATTTATGTTATAAATAAAGATTGCATATAGATATTTTCACGTCTTGTGCTGTGCGCTATTCTATAGTGTCCATATAGTGTATTCTATAGTGTCCATATAGTGTATTCTATAGTGTCCATATAGTGTATTCTATAGTGTCCATATAGTGTATTCTATAGTGTCCATATAGTGTATTCTATAGTGTCCATATAGTGTATTCTATAGTGTCCATATAGTGTATTCTATAGTGTCCATATAGTGTATTCTATAGTGTCCAGCTGCTTTTTTCTCTTTTGATTATAACAATGAAGCAAATGTCACATTGAGCTTATGAGGCGGATGCTGTAAAACTGGATAAAATAATTTCAAACATCATTATAAAATCATTCTCCACATGCCATAAACTACACATATAATATACTACATGAATAATAAAAGGAGGAGGACACAGAGCAGTACATAGCTGTCCTTTCAGGATAAGCTGCCGTGTGCGTACAAGAGGAGGAGCAGCACTGTATCTGGAAATCTTATACTGAGAGGAGGAGATCCTGCACTTCTATAGCTCCATACACTGTGCAAACACACACACACGCACACAGAGAAGGAGATCCTGCACTTCACTGTCTCCATACACTGCACACACAGAGGAGGAGATCCTGCACTTCTCTGTCTCCATACACTGCACACACAGAGGAGGAGATCCTGCACTTCTCTGTCTCCATACACTGTTCATACAGAGGAGGAGATCCTACACTTCTCTGTCTCCATACATTGCACATACAGAGGAGGAGATCCTGCACTTCTCTGTCTCCATACACTGCACACACAGAGGAGGAGATCCATCACTTCTCTGTCTCCATCCACTGCACACACAGAGGAGGGGATCCTGTACTTCTCTGTCCGCATACACTGCACATACAGAGGAGGAGATCCTGCACTTCTCTGTCTCCATACACTGCACATACAGAGGAGGAGATCCTGCACTTCTCTGTCTCCATACACTGCACACACAGAGGAGGAGATCCTGCACTTCTCTGTCTCCATACACTGTTCATACAGAGGAGGAGATCCTACACTTCTCTGTCTCCATACATTGCACATACAGAGGAGGAGATCCTGCACTTCTCTGTCTCCATACACTGCACACACAGAGGAGGAGATCCATCACTTCTCTGTCTCCATCCACTGCACACACAGAGGAGGGGATCCTGTACTTCTCTGTCTCCATACACTGCACATACAGAGGAGGAGATCCTGCACTTCTCTGTCTCCATACACTGCACATACAGAGGAGGAGATCCTGCACTTCTCTGTCTCCATACACTGCACACACAGAGAAGGAGATCCTGCACTTCTCTGTCTCCATACACTGCACATACAGAGGAGGAGATCCTGCACTTCTCTGTCTCCATACACTGCACACACAGAAGAGGAGATCCTGCACTTCTCTGTCTCCATACACTGCACACACAGAGGAGAAGATCCTGCACTTCTCTGTCTCCATACACTGCACATACAGAGGAGAAGAACCTGCACTTCTCTGTCTCCATACACTGCACACACAGAGGAGGAGATCCTGCACTTCTCTGTCTCCATACACTGCACACACAGAGGAGGAGATCCTGCACTTCTCTGTCTCCATACACTGTTCATACAGAGGAGAAGATCCTGAACTTCTCTGTCTCCATACACTGCAAAGCCAGAGGAGAAGATCCTGCACTTCTCTGTCTCCATACACTGCACATACAGAAGAGAAGATCCTGCACTTCTCTGTCTCCATACACTGCACACACAGAGAAGGAGATCCTGCACTTCTCTGTCTCCATACACTGCACACACACAGAGGAGGACATCCTGCACTTCTCTGTCTCCATACACTGCACACACAGAGGAGGAGATCCTGCACTTCTCTGTCTCCATACACTGCACACACAGAGGAGGAGATCCTGCACTTCTCTGTCTCCATACACTGCACATACAGAGGAGGAGATCCTGCACTTCTCTGTCTCCATACACTACACTGCACACACACACACACACACACACACACGAGGAGATCCTGGACTTCTCTGTCTCCATACACTGCACACACACACACACGAGGAGATCCTGCACTTCTCTGTCTCCATACACTGCACATACAGAGGAGGAGATCCTGCACTTCTCTGTCTCCATACACTGCACACACAGAGGAGGAGATCCTGCACTTTTCTGTCTCCATACACTGCACACACAGAGGAGAAGATCCTTTACTTCTCTGTCTCCATACACTGCACACACAGAGGAGAAGATCCTGCACTTCTCTGTCTCCATACACTGCACACACAGAGGAGGAGATCCTGCACTTCTCTGTCTCCATACACTGGACATACAGAGGAGGACATCCTGCACTTCTCTGTCTCCATACACTGCACACACACAGGGGAGGAGATCCTGCACTTCTCTGTCTCCATACACTGCACACACAGAGGAGGAGATCCTGCACTTCTCTGTCTCTATACACTGCACACACAGAGGAGGAGATCCTGTACTTCTTTTTTTATACACCACACACACACACACAAACACGAGGAGATCCTGCACTTCTCTGTCTCCATACACTGCACACACAGAGGAGGAGATCCTGCACTTCTCTGTCTCCATACACTGCACACACAGAGAAGGAGATCCTGCACTTCTCTGTCTCCATACACTGCACATACAGAGGAGAAGATCCTGCACTTCTCTGTCTCCATACACTGCACATACAGAGGAGAAGATCCTGCACTTCTCTGCCTCCCTCCACTGCACACACACAGAGGAGGAGATCCTGTACTTCTTTTTTTATACAACACACACACACGAGAAGATCCTGCACTTCTCTGTCTCCATACACTGCACATACAGAGGAGGAGATCCTGCACTTCTCTGTCTCCATACAGTGCACATCCAGAGGAGAAGATCCTGCACTTCTCTGTCTCCATACACTGCACACACACACACACACACACACACACGAGGAGATCCTGGACTTCTCTGTCTCCATACACTACACATACAGAGGAGGAGATCCTGCACTTCTCTGTCTCCATACACGGCACACACAGAGGAGGAGATCCTGCACTTCTCTGTATCCATATACTGCACACACAGAGGAGGAGATCCTGCACTTCTCTGTCTCCATACACTGCACACACAGAGGAGGAGATCCTGCACTTCTCTGTCTCCATACACTGCACATACAGAGGAGGAGATCCTGCACTTCTCTGTCTCCATACACTGCACACACAGAGGAGGAGATCCTGCACTTCTCCGTGTCCATATACTGCACATACAGAGGAGGAGATCCTGCACTTCTCTGTCTCCATACACTGCACACACAGAGGAGGAGATCCTGCACTTCTCTGTCTCCATACACTGCACACACACAGAGGAGGAGATCCTGCACTTCTCTGTCTCCATACACTGCACATACAGAGGAGGAGATACTGTACTTCTCTGTCTCCATACACTGCACACACACAGAGGAGGAGATCCTGCACTTCTATGTCTCCATACACTGCACATACAGAGGAGGAGATCCTGCACTTCTCTGTCTCCATACACTGCACACACAGAGGAGGAGATCCTGCACTTCTCTGTCTCCATACACTGCACACACAGAGGAGGAGATCCTGCACTTCTCTGTCTCCATACACTGCACAAACAGAGGAGAAGATCCTGCACTTCTCTGTCTCCATACATTGCACATACAGAGGAGAAGATCCTGCACTTCTCTGTCTCCATACACTGCACATACAGAGGAGAAGATCCTTCACTTCTCTGTCTCCATAAACTGCACACACACACAGGGGAGGAGATCCTGCACTTCTCTGTCTCCATACACTGCACACACAGAGGAGGAGATCCTGCACTTCTCTGTCTCCATACACTGCACACACAAAGGAGGAGATCCTGCACTTCTCTGTCTCCATACACTGTTCATACAGAGGAGAAGATCCTGCACTTCTCTGTCTCCATACACTGCACACCCAGAGGAGAAGATCCTGCACTTCTCTGTCTCCATACACTGCACATACAGAAGAGAAGATCATGCACTTCTCTGTCTCCATACACTGCACACACAGAGGAGGAGATCCTGCACTTCTCTGTCTCCATACACTGCACACACACAGAGGAGGAGATCCTGCACTTCTCTGTCTCCATACATTGCACATACAGAGGAGGAGATCCTGCACTTCTCTGTCTCCATCCACTGCGCACACACACAGAGGAGGGGATCCTGTACTTCTCTGTCTCCATACACTGCACATACAGAGGAGGAGATCATGCACTTCTCTGTCTCCATACATTGCACATACAGAGGAGGAGATCCTGCACTTCTCTGTCTCCATCCACTGCACACACACAGAGGAGGGGATCCTGTACTTCTCTGTCTCCATACACTGCACACACACAGAGGAGGAGATCCTGCACTTCTCTGTCTCCATACACTGCACACACAGAGGAGGAGATCCATCACTTCTCTGTCTCCATCCACTGCACACACACAGAGGAGGGGATCCTGTACTTCTCTGTCTCCATACACTGCACATACAGAGGAGGAGATCCTGCACTTCTCTGTCTCCATACACTGCACATACAGAGGAGGAGATCCTGCACTTCTATGTCTCCATACACTGCACATACAGAGGAGGAGATCCTGCACTTTTCTGTCTCCATACACTGCACACACAGAGGAGGAGATCCTGCACTTCTTTGTCTCCATACACTGCACACACAGAAGAGGAGATCCTGCACTTCTCTGTCTCCATACACTGCACACACAGAGGAGAAGATCCTGCACTTCTCTGTCTCCATACACTGCACATACAGAGGAGAAGATCCTGCACTTCTCTGCCTCCCTCCACTGCACACACACACACGAGGAGATCCTGTACTTCTTTTTTTATACAACACACACACACACGAGAAGATCCTGCACTTCTCTGTCTCCATACACTGCACATACAGAGGAGAAGATCCTGCACTTCTCTGTCTCCATACAGTGCACATCCAGAGGAGAAGATCCTGCACTTCTCTGTCTCCATACACTGCACACACACACACACACACACGAGGAGATCCTGGACTTCTCTGTCTCTATACACTACACATACAGAGGAGGAGATCCTGCACTTCTCTGTATCCATATACTGCACACACAGAGGAGGAGATCCTGCACTTCTCTGTCTCCATACACTGCACACACAGAGGAGGAGATCCTGCACTTCTCTGTCTCCATACACTGCACATACAGAGGAGGAGATCCTGCACTTCTCTGTCTCCATACACTGCACACACAGAGGAGGAGATCCTGCACTTCTCCGTGTCCATATACTGCACATACAGAGGAGGAGATCCTGCACTTCTCTGTCTCCATACACTGCACACACAGAGGAGGAGATCCTGCACTTCTCTGTCTCCATACACTGCACACACACAGAGGAGGAGATCCTGCACTTCTCTGTCTCCATACACTGCACATACAGAGGAGGAGATACTGTACTTCTCTGTCTCCATACACTGCACACACACAGAGGAGGAGATCCTGCACTTCTATGTCTCCATACACTGCACACACAGAGGAGGAGATCCTGCACTTCTCTGTCTCCATACACTGCACACACAGAGGAGGAGATCCTGCACTTCTCTGTCTCCATACACTGCACAAACAGAGGAGAAGATCCTGCACTTCTCTGTCTCCATACATTGCACATACAGAGGAGAAGATCCTGCATTTCTCTGTCTCCATACACTGCACATACAGAGGAGAAGATCCTTCACTTCTCTGTCTCCATACACTGCACACACACAGGGGAGGAGATCCTGCACTTCTCTGTCTCCATACACTGCACACACAGAGGAGGAGATCCTGCACTTCTCTGTCTCCATACACTGCACACACAAAGGAGGAGATCCTGCACTTCTCTGTCTCCATACACTGTTCATACAGAGGAGAAGATCCTGCACTTCTCTGTCTCCATACACTGCACAGCCAGAGGAGAAGATCCTGCACTTCTCTGTCTCCATACACTGCACATACAGAAGAGAAGATCATGCACTTCTCTGTCTCCATACACTGCACACACAGAGGAGGAGATCCTGCACTTCTCTGTCTCCATACACTGCACACACACAGAGGAGGAGATCCTGCACTTCTCTGTCTCCATACATTGCACATACAGAGGAGGAGATCCTGCACTTCTCTGTCTCCATCCACTGCGCACACACACAGAGGAGGGGATCCTGTACTTCTCTGTCTCCATACACTGCACATACAGAGGAGGAGATCATGCACTTCTCTGTCTCCATACATTGCACATACCGAGGAGGAGATCCTGCACTTCTCTGTCTCCATCCACTGTACACACACAGAGGAGGGGATCCTGTACTTCTCTGTCTCCATACACTGCACACACACAGAGGAGGAGATCCTGCACTTCTCTGTCTCCATACACTGCACACACAGAGGAGGAGATCCATCACTTTTCTGTCTCCATCCACTGCACACACACAGAGGAGGGGATCCTGTACTTCTCTGTCTCCATACACTGCACATACAGAGGAGGAGATCCTGCACTTCTCTGTCTCCATACACTGCACATACAGAGGAGGAGATCCTGCACTTCTATGTCTCCATACACTGCACATACAGAGGAGGAGATCCTGCACTTTTCTGTCTCCATACACTGCACACACAGAGGAGGAGATCCTGCACTTCTCTGTCTCCATACACTGCACACACAGAAGAGGAGATCCTGCACTTCTCTGTCTCCATACACTGCACACACAGAGGAGAAGATCCTGCACTTCTCTGTCTCCATACATTGCACATACAGAGGAGAAGATCCTGCACTTCTCTGTCTTCTTACACTGCACATACAGAGGAGAAGATCCTGCACTTCTCTGTCTCCATACACTGCAAACACACACAGGGGAGGAGATTCTGCACTTCTCTGTCTCCATGCACTGCATACACAGAGGAGGAGATCCTGCACTTCTCTGTCTCCATACACTGCACACACAGAGGATGAGATCCTGCACTTCTCTGTCTCCATACACTGTTCATACAGAGGAGAAGATCCTGCACTTCTCTGTCTCCATACACTGCAAAGCCAGAGGAGAAGATCCTGCACTTCTCTGTCTCCATACACTGCACATACAGAAGAGAAGATCCTGCACTTCTCTGTCTCCATACACTGCACACACAGAGGAGGAGATCCTGCACTTCTCTGTCTCCATAAACTGCACACACACAGAGGAGGAGATCCTGCACTTCTCTGTCTCCATACACTGCACACACAGAGGAGGAGATCCTGCACTTCTCTGTCTCCATACACTGCACACACACAGAGGAGGAGATCCTGCACTTCTCTGTCTCCATACACTGCACACACAGAGGAGGAGATCCATCACTTTTCTGTCTCCATCCACTGCACACACACAGAGGAGGGGATCCTGTACTTCTCTGTCTCCATACACTGCACATACAGAGGAGGAGATCCTGCACTTCTCTGTCTCCATACACTGCACATACAGAGGAGGAGATCCTGCACTTCTATGTCTCCATACACTGCACATACAGAGGAGGAGATCCTGCACTTTTCTGTCTCCATACACTGCACACACAGAGGAGGAGATCCTGCACTTCTCTGTCTCCATACACTGCACACACAGAAGAGGAGATCCTGCACTTCTCTGTCTCCATACACTGCACACACAGAGGAGAAGATCCTGCACTTCTCTGTCTCCATACATTGCACATACAGAGGAGAAGATCCTGCACTTCTCTGTCTTCTTACACTGCACATACAGAGGAGAAGATCCTGCACTTCTCTGTCTCCATACACTGCAAACACACACAGGGGAGGAGATTCTGCACTTCTCTGTCTCCATACACTGCATACACAGAGGAGGAGATCCTGCACTTCTCTGTCTCCATACACTGCACACACAGAGGATGAGATCCTGCACTTCTCTGTCTCCATACACTGTTCATACAGAGGAGAAGATCCTGCACTTCTCTGTCTCCATACACTGCAAAGCCAGAGGAGAAGATCCTGCACTTCTCTGTCTCCATACACTGCACATACAGAAGAGAAGATCCTGCACTTCTCTGTCTCCATACACTGCACACACAGAGGAGGAGATCCTGCACTTCTCTGTCTCCATAAACTGCACACACACAGAGGAGGAGATCCTGCACTTCTCTGTCTCCATACACTGCACACACAGAGAAGGAGATCCTGCACTTCTCTGTCTCCATACACTGCACACACAGAGGAGGAGATCCTGCACTTCTCTGTCTCCATACACTGCACATACAGAGGAGGAGATCCTGCACTTCTCTGTCTCCATACACTGCACACACACACACACACACACGAGGAGATCCTGGACTTCTCTGTCTCCATACACTGCACACACACACACACACACACACACGAGGAGATCCTGCACTTCTCTGTCTCCATTCACTGCACATACAGAGGAGGAGATCCTGCACTTCTCTGTCTCCATACACTGCACACACAGAGGAGGAGATACTGCACTTTTCTGTCTCCATACACTGCACATACAGAGGACAAGATCCTGCACTTCTCTGTCTCCATACACTGCACATACAGAGGAGAAGATCCTGCACTTCTCTGTCTCCATACACTGCACATACACACAGGGGAGGAGATCCTGCACTTCTCTGTCTCCATACACTGCACACACAGAGGAGGAGATCCTGCACTTCTCTGTCTCCATACACTGTTCATACAGAGGAGAAGATCCTGCACTTCTCTGTCTCCATACACTGCACAGCCAGAGGAGAAGATCCTTTACTTCTCTGTCTCCATACACTGCACATACAGAGGAGAAGATCCTGCACTTCTCTGTCTCCATACACTGCACACACAGAGGAGGAGATCCTGCACTTCTCTGTCTCCATACACTGCACACACACAGGGGAGGAGATCCTGCACTTCTCTGTCTCCATACACTGCACACACAGAGGAGGAGATCCTGCACTTCTCTGTCTCCATACACTGCACACACAGAGGAGGAGATCCTGTACTTCTTTTTTTATACACCACACACACACACACACACACACACACACACACACAAACACGAGGAGATCCTGCACTTCTCTGTCTCCATACACTGCACATACAGAGGAGGAGATCCTGCACTTCTCTGTCTCCATACACTGCACATACAGAGGAGGAGATCCTGCACTTCTCTGTCTCCATACACTGCACACAGAGGAGGAGATCCTGCACTTCTCTGTCTCCATACACTGCACACACAGAGAAGGAGATCCTGCACTTCTCTGTCTCCATACACTGCACATACAGAGGAGAAGATCCTGCACTTCTCTGTCTCCATACACTGCACATACAGAGGAGGAGATCCTGCACTTCTCTGTCTCCATATACTGCACACACAGAGAAGGAGATCCTGCACTTCTCTGTCTCCATACACTGCACACACAGAGGAGGAGATCCTGCACTTCTCTGTCTCCATACACTGCACATACAGAGGAGGAGATCCTGCACTTCTCTGTCTCCATACACTGCACACACAGAGGAGGAGATCCTACACTTCTCCGTGTCCATATACTGCACATACAGAGGAGGAGATCCTGCACTTCTCTGTCTCCATACACTGCACACACAGAGGAGGAGATCCTGCACTTCTCTGTCTCCATACACTGCACACACACAGAGGAGGAGATCCTGCACTTCTCTGTCTCCATACACTGCACACACAGAGGAGGAGATCCTGCACTTCTCCGTGTCCATATACTGCACATACAGAGGAGGAGATACTGTACTTCTCTGTCTCCATACACTGCACACACACAGAGGAGGAGATCCTGCACTTCTATGTCTCCATACACTGCACATACAGAGGAGGAGATCCTGCACTTCTCTGTCTCCATACACTGCACACACAGAGGAGGAGATCCTGCACTTCTCTGTCTCCATACACTGCACACACAGAGGAGGAGATCCTGCACTTCTCTGTCTCCATACACTGCACAAACAGAGGAGAAGATCCTGCACTTCTCTGTCTCCATACATTGCACATACAGAGGAGAAGATCCTGCACTTCTCTGTCTCCATACACTGCACATACAGAGGAGAAGATCCTTCACTTCTCTGTCTCCATACACTGCACACACACACAGGGGAGGAGATCCTGCACTTCTCTGTCTCCATACACTGCACACACAGAGGAGGAGATCCTGCACTTCTCTGTCTCCATACACTGCACACACAAAGGAGGAGATCCCTGCACTTCTCTGTCTCCCATACACTGTTCATACAGAGGAGAAGATCATGCACTTCTCTGTCCTCCATACACTGCACACACAGAGGAGGAGATCCTGCACTTCTCTGTCTCCATACACTGCACAGCCAGAGGAGAAGATCCTGCAATTCTCTGTCTCCATACACTGCACATACAGAGGAGAAGATCCTTCACTTCTCTGTCTCCATACACTGCACACACACAGAGGAGGGAGATCCTGCACTTCTCTGTCTCCATACACTGCACACACAGAGGAGGAGATCCTGCACTTCTCTGTCTCCATACACTGCACACACACAGAGAGGAGATCCTGCACTTCTCTGTCTCCATACACTGCACACACAGAGGAGGAGATCCTGCACTTCTCCGTGTCCATATACTGCACATACAGAGGAGGAGATACTGTACTTCTCTGTCTCCATACACTGCACACACACAGAGGAGGAGATCCTGCACTTCTATGTCTCCATACACTGCACATACAGAGGAGGAGATCCTGCACTTCTCTGTCTCCATACACTGCACACACAGAGGAGGAGATCCTGCACTTCTCTGTCTCCATACACTGCACACACAGAGGAGGAGATCCTGCACTTCTCTGTCTCCATACACTGCACAAACAGAGGAGAAGATCCTGCACTTCTCTGTCTCCATACATTGCACATACAGAGGAGAAGATCCTGCACTTCTCTGTCTCCATACACTGCACATACAGAGGAGAAGATCCTTCACTTCTCTGTCTCCATACACTGCACACACACACAGGGGAGGAGATCCTGCACTTCTCTGTCTCCATACACTGCACACACAGAGGAGGAGATCCTGCACTTCTCTGTCTCCATACACTGCACACACAAAGGAGGAGATCCTGCACTTCTCTGTCTCCATACACTGTTCATACAGAGGAGAAGATCATGCACTTCTCTGTCTCCATACACTGCACACACAGAGGAGGAGATCCTGCACTTCTCTGTCTCCATACACTGCACAGCCAGAGGAGAAGATCCTGCAATTCTCTGTCTCCATACACTGCACATACAGAGGAGAAGATCCTTCACTTCTCTGTCTCCATACACTGCACACACACAGAGGAGGAGATCCTGCACTTCTCTGTCTCCATACACTGCACACACAGAGGAGGAGATCCTGCACTTCTCTGTCTCCATACACTGCACACACACAGAGGAGGAGATCCTGCACTTCTCTGTCTCCATACACTGCACACACAGAGGAGGAGATCCTGCACTTCTCCGTGTCCATATACTGCACATACAGAGGAGGAGATACTGTACTTCTCTGTCTCCATACACTGCACACACACAGAGGAGGAGATCCTGCACTTCTATGTCTCCATACACTGCACATACAGAGGAGGAGATCCTGCACTTCTCTGTCTCCATACACTGCACACACAGAGGAGGAGATCCTGCACTTCTCTGTCTCCATACACTGCACACACAGAGGAGGAGATCCTGCACTTCTCTGTCTCCATACACTGCACAAACAGAGGAGAAGATCCTGCACTTCTCTGTCTCCATACACTGCACATACAGAGGAGAAGATCCTGCACTTCTCTGTCTCCATACACTGCACATACAGAGGAGAAGATCCTTCACTTCTCTGTCTCCATACACTGCACACACACACAGGGGAGGAGATCCTGCACTTCTCTGTCTCCATACACTGCACACACAGAGGAGGAGATCCTGCACTTCTCTGTCTCCATACACTGCACACACAAAGGAGGAGATCCTGCACTTCTCTGTCTCCATACACTGTTCATACAGAGGAGAAGATCCTGCACTTCTCTGTCTCCATACACTGCACAGCCAGAGGAGAAGATCCTGCACTTCTCTGTCTCCATACACTGCACATACAGAAGAGAAGATCATGCACTTCTCTGTCTCCATACACTGCACACACAGAGGAGGAGATCCTGCACTTCGCTGTCTCCATACACTGCACAGCCAGAGGAGAAGATCCTGCAATTCTCTGTCTCCATACACTGCACATACAGAGGAGAAGATCCTTCACTTCTCTGTCTCCATACACTGCACACACACAGAGGAGGAGATCCTGCACTTCTCTGTCTCCATACACTGCACACACAGAGGAGGAGATCCTGCACTTCTCTGTCTCCATACACTGCACACACAGAGGAGGAGATCCTGCACTTTTCTGTCTCCATACACTGTTCATACAGAGGAGAAGATCCTGCACTTCTCTGTCTCCATACACTGCACACACAGAGGAGGAGATCCTGCACTTCTCTGTCTCCATACACTGCACACACACAGAGGAGGAGATCCTGCACTTCTCTGTCTCCATACACTGCACACACAGAGGAGGAGATCCTGCACTTCTCTGTCTTCATACACTGCACATACAGAGGAGGAAATCCTGCACTTCTCTGTCTCCATACACTGCACACACACACACGAGGAGATCCTGGACTTCTCTGTCTCCATACACTGCACATACAGAGGAGGAGATCCTGCACTTCTCTGTCTCCATACACTGCACACACAGAGGAGGAGATCCTGCACTTTTCTGTCTCCATACACTGCACATACAGAGGAGGAGATCCTGCACTTCTCTGTCTCCATACACTGCACACACAGAGGAGAAGATCCTGCACTTCTCTGTCTCCATACACTGCACATACAGAGGAGGAGATCCTGCACTTCTCTGTCTCCATACACTGCACACACAGAGGAGGAGATCCTGCACTTCTCTGTCTCCATACACTGCACATACAGAGGAGGAAATCCTGCACTTCTCTGTCTCCATACACTGCACACACAGAGGAGGAGATCCTGCACTTCTTTGTCTCCATACACTGCACACACAGAGGATGAGATCCTGCACTTCTCTGTCTCCATACACTGCACATCCAGAGGAGAAGATCCTGCACTTCTCTGTCTCCCTCCACTGCACACACACAGAGGAAGAGATCCTGTACTTTTTTTTTATACACCGCACACACACACACACACACACACACATACACACACACGAGGAGATCCTGCACTTCTCTGTCTCCATACACTGCGCATACAAAGGAGGAGATGGTTCAGTGATCAAAATTTCCCAATTTTTCTTCAAAATCTGATTGAGAAACAGTCAGCACCGCTCTCTGCAAGAAGTACCTGTCCATCCATTCCGGTGTCATGATCTACATTTATGATGCCGACCCCTGGCACCTTTCTGGGGTAAGGTTATAGATAAGTCAACCGAATATTTTTTCGATTGGCTTACTTTCCCCGCCCCAGCTTGACATTCTTCAACTCAATTCATAGGTGGATTTATGTATCCTTCACAAGTTCTTTCCATATAATTATTTTGTTTTCTCTTTATATTTTTAATCATTACCTCTCAGAAGTCCGGTCCAGCAGAGATGACGCCCCATTACGGGAGGGCCAACCAAGGTGACCCG
Organism: Dendropsophus ebraccatus; assembly: GCA_027789725.1. Classification (NCBI taxonomy): domain Eukaryota; kingdom Metazoa; phylum Chordata; class Amphibia; order Anura; family Hylidae; genus Dendropsophus; species Dendropsophus ebraccatus. Next base: position 135,739,403 of record JAQFWZ010000002.1, on the reverse strand, counting down.
GGATCCAATCCCACTCTCCACCAGGTCGCATCAAGGTCTCACTCATTATTTTTTTTCTATTTAAGGCCATGTCATTACTGGTGCTCAGGGAGTACAGCCTCTGCCTACAGTTACACCAAGAATTATTGTTATATCCTTTGTTATTGTTATATTTTTTAGATATATAACCGTATCTTGTTATCTCTTATTTATTCATAATAAGAACCTCATATTCTCTCACTTTCTCTATTTTGCTTTTAATGCCCCCCCACACACCCTCTCCCCTACTTCCCTTCCACCCTCTCCCCTTCCACTCTCTCCCTTTCTCCCCCTCCACTCTCTCCCCCTCCACCCTTTCTCCTTCTCTCCCTCCACTCTCTCTCCTTCTCCCCTCCCCTTTCCCCCTCCACCCTCTCCCCTTCTCTCCCTCTCCCCCCCTTCTCCCACCCTGCCCTTTCCCCTTCTCCCCCTCCACTCTCTCCCCTTCTCCCCCTCCACTGTCACCCCTTCTCCCCCTCCACTCTCTCCCTTTCTCCCCCTCCACTCTCCCCCCCCCCCCTCCACCCTCTCCCACTCTGGCCTTTCCCCTTCTCCCCTCCACTCTCTCCCCTTCTCCCCCTCCACCCTTTCCCCTTCTCCCTCTCCACTCTCTCCCCCTCCACCCTTTCCCCCTCTCCACTCTCTCCCCTTCTCCCCCTCCACCCTTTCCCCTTCTCCCCCTCCACTCTCTCCCCTTCTCCCCCTCCACCCTTTCCCCTTCTCCCTCTCCACTCTCTCCCCCTCCACCCTTTCCCCCTCTCCACTCTCTCCCCTTCTCCCCCTCCACCCTTTCCCCTTCTCCCCCTCCACTCTCTCCCTATCTCCCCCTCCACCCTCTCCCCTTCTCCCCCTCCACCCTTTCCCCTTCTCCCCCTCCACTCTCTTCCTTTCGCCCTCTCCCCTTCTACCACTCCGCCCTTTCCCCTTCTCCCCCTCCACCCTCTCCCCTTCTCCCCCTCCACCCTCTCCCCTTCTCCCCCTCCACCCTCTCCCCTTCTTCCCCTCCACTCTCTCCCCTTCTCCCCCTCCACCCTCTCCCCTTCTCCCCCTCCACTCTCTCCCCTTCTCCCCCTCCACCCTCTCCCCTTCTCCCCCTCCACCCTCTCCCCTTCTCCCCCTCCACCCTGTCTCCTTCTCCCCCTCCACTCTCTCCCTCCACCCTCTCCCCCTCCACCCTTTCTCCTTCTCCCCCTCCACCCTTTCTCCTTCTCCCCCTCCACCCTCTCCCCTTCTCCCCCTCCACCCTTTCCCCTTCTCCCCCTCCACCCTCTCCCCTTCTCCCCCTCCACCCTTTCCCCTTCTCCCCCTCCACTCTCTTCCTTTCGCCCTCTCCCCTTCTACCACTCCGCCCTTTCCCCTTCTCCCCCTCCACCCTCTCCCCTTCTCCCCCTCCACCCTCTCCCCTTCTCCCCCTCCACCCTCTCCCCTTCTTCCCCTCCACTCTCTCCCCTTCTCCCCCTCCACCCTCTCCCCTTCTCCCCCTCCACTCTCTCCCCTTCTCCCCCTCCACCCTCTCCCCTTCTCCCCCTCCACCCTCTCCCCTTCTCCCCCTCCACCCTGTCTCCTTCTCCCCCTCCACTCTCTCCCTCCACCCTCTCCCCCCTCCACCCTTTCTCCTTCTCCCCCTCCACCCTTTCTCCTTCTCCCCCTCCACCCTCTCCCCTTCTCCCCCTCCACCCTTTCCCCTTCTCCCCCTCCACCCTCTCCCCTTCTCCCCCTCCACCCTTTCCCCTTCTCCCCCTCCACTCTCTTCCTTTCGCCCTCTCCCCTTCTCCCACTCCACCCTTTCCCCTTCTCCCCCTCCACCCTCTCCCCTTCTCCCCCTCCACCCTCTCCCCTTCTCCCCCTCCACCCTCTTCCCTACTCCCCCTCCTGTCCAACACCTACATCCTACACTCTTTCCTCTCCTCCCTCCATTTCTTTTTATATTTATCACTAGTAGAATATTGACTCTTGCCATATTGGCCATTAAAACCACAATTAAAAAAAATTGTAATGATGTTATTCCCCAAACCTTATAATATTCCATCATTATTATTTTATAGGTTCCATTTTCCCAATCTTCAGTTTTTTTCTACTGCCATAAATGTATATTCCTTCTTGGTAATAATCTCTCTCCATTGCTGAATTAAGCAGGCCATCCAACATCGTCTTGAAGACCAAAGTCAGGTCTGAGAGGAGGGGGAATAATATTTTCTATAACCGAGATGGGGTTTGGCCTCAGTGATGTATAGTTCTATAGGCCACAAAACGACATTTCCCTCTTTATTTAACAAATTTCCCCCCAGAGCTTCCAAGCCCGTCTTTCTTCCCTAGAGGTTGTCTCACCTGTTGTTATCTGATGTTGAAGCAGTAGCCTGGGAAGGAGCACTTAATGTAAACTGGGTCCTATCTGTGGGTGCTTCAATTTCTTGGAGGAGGGAAATCAGGTCTTGTAAAACTCCACGATCGTCATCCGCTACTACATCCAGTGGCAAGGGTTGGTGATTTAAACCCCTCCCACATAAGGATGTGCCGGCATGTCCTGCGGCAGGTGGGGTAGTTAAGAGAGGGGTCACACCACAAGCCCTTTTTCAACCGCGTGACTCCTGGCTGCGGGCATTAGCCGGGGACTGCAGGCATTAGCTGGAGCGGTGGATCACCTTGCCTGGCTAATTAGCCATTTAGATGCAGCTGTTAAAGCTGACAGCTGCATTTAAATTACTATAAACGAGCCACCCCAGGTGTCTAGTGGCAGGAATGCCCCCCCAGAACAATGCAATCGTGGAGAGGCAGGGTGTCAGCATCGCAATGATTGTGCTTGATTCCTCTGGGCTTACACACTGATCTCATTGATCCTTGCAGTATATATATATATATATATATATACATACTGCAGTGATCTCTATGAGAGATCAGTGTAGTAATAATAAAAGTCCCCCAGGGGAATATAAGTTACAGTGTAGAAAAAAAATAATTTTCATTAATAAAATATCTGCCGTCCACCTCATTGTGTAGAAATACCTTGTGTTAGGATATTTACGAGCAGTGTTATAGGGGAAGGTTGGGGGTATAGGGAAGAAGAGGGACGAGAGAGTATGCCCTCTCGGGGTTTTGTTTGCTTAAAAAAAAAATCTCAATAAAATCTCAATCAAAAAGAGTTAATTTTAAAAAAAGTCAGATAAAAAAGTTATAGAAGCATTCCAGAAAAAAAAAATATTTGCCTCCCCGCTGCGGGATGGCGCGTATACAGAGACAATCGGTGTCCCGTTGCACTGCTTTGGTCCGGTCCTGTGGCGCTGTTCAAATCCTGCACACGTGTACGTCACCGCTCTTCTGTGTCCAGGCTGTCTGAAGGCCGGAAGTCACGCTCTCCAAGGCATTTTCTATAGGGGAGCGTAACTTCCAGCCCTTAATTGACCTGGAGACAGAAGAGAGTCAGGAGAGCGGTGAGGCGCATGCGCACGAGATTTGAATGGTGCCGCAGGACCGGAAAGAAGCCGCGCCGCAGGACACCGATCGTCTCTGGTGAGTATAGGCACCAGAGGGCAGTGTAATGCTTCTTTATATAAGCTGCCTATCATTATAATCATACTGAATTGAGGAACATAGCCCAGTTTTACCATAGGGTGAACAGCGTAAACAGCGATATTGTTTTTATACTACCATGAGGTATCATTAGGGCATGCTCTCTCACGAATGTCTGCTTATTATATAGATGGGGTAGTGTTGCTACGCATGGAGTCTATGATATTATCAGGATATGCGCATTATGGATACTTAATTTTATGTAATGAACGTTGTCTGCGCTATACATAATTTTTGGCAATATTGGGATGGGTACATTATGAATTACCCGGCAAATATACAGTTTATATGTCATTGGTCTATATGTCTTTATGGGATTCGCTCATAGCTTCATAACCTCATTCGTGATACCATAGATGCTAGTTGCAGTAGCCTAATCTTTTGTGCCTTAGCACGGCGCGTACATATACGGATTTATTATTGGAGACTTATATTTGCGCCGTTTTGCAATGTTTTGTGACTTACTATAGTGTCTATTTATTGGCCATAGTCTTTATTGATATTTGTCCTACAAGTAAATTACCATTCAGCACAGAATTCAATGTATTATTTCAATATATACTGTAATGGGTTTGTATTTATTATGAGATATTTCACAACTATATAATGTGTATTTTACTGACCATGCAGTAAGAGTGGCTTTCATACAGTACATATAACAAATGTGCATGGTATATTGTGGCACACCACGGTTCCTTTGTGACTCTATACTATCTATGGATACTTTGACTTGCAGACATGCGTGAATTGTTGCTTTTATATTTTACTACAAATAATTATTACATATAACTATTATACACATGTTATATATGATCATGTCAATTCTTTGAGCGGAGAGGCGCAGAGAGTGGAGGCACGTGCACGCTCTCCCATTGTAACTAATAGAAGGCAGGAGTCAGTGCCGAGTCCGCCTCGAATCTCGCCGCCGAGTTCGTATTGTGAACAGGGCCTTAGTGTTGGGTGTTAGTAACAGTAATCTATGAGAGTGAGGTCCCAGCTCTCTTCAGGTCTGTGTCCAGGTCCTCCCATGTAGTTCTGGACTGATTTCTGACCTCTTTCAGAATCATCCTTACTCCATGAGGCAAAATCTTGCATGGAACCCCAGACCGGGAAGAGTGACAGCCATCTTGTGTTTCTTCCATTTTCGAGCAATTGCGCAACAGTTGTTATGTTCTCACCAAGCTGCTTGCCTATTGTCCTGTAGCCCATCCCAGCCTTGTGCGAGTCTATAATTTCGTCCCTGGTGTCTTTAGAGAGCTATTTGGTCATGTCCATGGTGGATAGGTTGGCGTGTGATTGAGTGTGTGAACCCTAACAAATTGTAAGCACCACCATTTCTAGACCTGTGTGCTAAACCAATGCATATAAAAGCACAAGACCCAAAAAGAAAGAAAAAAGCATATGCACAAAAGGTAGCACATAAAAAATAACAATAGAGTGGTGGCTTGGATTATGAGCATAATTAGTTTCGCGACCGTGCTTGTAATCCAAATCCACTCTTACACCAAAGCAAATTTTCCCATAAGAAATCATAGAAATTAGCACAGTAGCCTTGCAGCGCTGGAGTCCTGGGTTCAAATCCCACAAAGGGCAACATCTACAAAGAGTTTGTATGTTCTCTCCGTGTTTGCGTGGGTTTCCTCCGGGTACTCCGGTTTCCTCCCACACCCAAAAACATACAGATAGGTGAAGCGCTGCGGAATCTGTGTGCACTATACAAATAAAAACATTATTATTATTATTAATGTAGACAATTGGTTCCACACCGCAAAAATAATGATTTATTATTCTGAATAACATATAGAACAGATGAAACAAACATTCAGAAACAGCTGAATCTGTGATATTATAAGTTACTGTACAGTAATGGAGAGGATGGGAAACACAGTAATGAGCAGGACAGATGTGGGCACAGTATAGCAGAACTCTCTGTCCGGGGAGAGAGGGGTTATGGAGAGATTACCTCCACAGTCCTGTCCCCTGATGTAAGCCACAGTCTGAAGTGGATCTGCTATGATTTGGAAGGTGAGGGAGACTTCCTGGGTCAGAGTACAGGGCTGTAGATCCCGCTATGCAGACCATGCCCCTCCCCCACTACCCCTCCCACCCAGTACAGGGAGCTCTTAAACCAAAGCAATGCTCTTACACCAAGTCACAATTTTGACTTTAAACCAAAACGCTCTTAAACCAAGTTACTCTTAAACCAAGGTACCACTGTACTTTATTAGTTACAAATATTATATACAAATAATCACACAGAGCACAGGAGCGATAAGACTAGGGAGACAAGCCCCAGTAACCACTCTACATTAACCCTTTGAAGACCAAGCCCAAAATCACCCAGTGGACAGCGCTAATTTTCATTTTTGCATTTTTGTTGTTTCCTCCTCCGCTTCTAAGAGCTCTAGCACTTTCATTTTTCTATCTACAGGGCCATGTAAGGGCTTGTGTTTTCAGGAATAGGTGTACTTTGTAATGGCGCCTTTCTTTCTACCATACAGTGCTGGCCAAGAGTATTGGCACCCCTGCAATTCGGTCAGATAATACAAAATTTCTTCCAGAAAATGATTGCAATCACAAATGCTTTGGGATTAATCTCTTCATTTAATTTGTCTTCAATGGAAAAACCACAAAAAGAATTGTCAAAAAGCCAAATTGGATATAATTCCACACCAAACATAAAAAGGGGTGAACAAAAGTATTGTCACCCTTAGGCTCGGTTCACACGTTGTAAGAGTGCGGCTGTAATTGTGCGGCGGTATTTTTGATGGTTCGTGTGTATGCTGGGAAGTGTAGGATATATGGCTGCACAGTGCACACTATCTCTGAATCTACGGCCCTATCGTAAACGGACCCGTAAAAAATGAACAAGACCATTGTTTGCGGCTGGACATGCGGCCGTGGATTGACAGGCGGTCCGTACGGAGTACTTCAAAAATAGCCGGCAATGATGCCGAATGCCGATGCCTCTAATAGTTAATATATTAAATTAATCAAAGACATTTTATTTGTAATCAAGACACTTTCGTTGATCAATAATTTATTTCTAACGAATCCATCATTTTGCAATTAAATATACTGTTAAAAAAAATAGATATATAAATAAATGTATATTTATCTATATATTTATTTTTTGACAGTATATTTAATTGCACAATGATGGATTCGTTAGAATTAAATTATTGACCAACGAAACTGAATTTATTTCCAAGAAAATGTGTTTTATTCATTAAATATTAATTAGTACAGGAAGCTCTATAAGCCGTTAATTCATATTCCCGGCAATAGAGCTTTCTGTACTAATCATCACTTTACTTTAATGAAAACATCAAATGTTTCTTCTAATTATGTTATGACAATAGCATTATTAGAAGAAACATTTAGAATTATATGTGCGCTCAGCTGATTGGCTGTTCGGCTGAGCGCACATATAATAAGCCGGTCCGCAGCACAGTGACTTCATTGTGCTGCGGACCAGCGAAGAGGACACATCGGGGTGAGTATAGAGCTCTCCCCACCCCCTCCCCAGCACTGCACCCCTCCCAGCAAGGAAGGGGGGGTCAGTTAACCCCTTCCTTGCTGGGATGGGTGCAGTCTGACATCAGTCTGGCCCCCCGGGGGTTAAGGGGGATGCAATACATCCTCCCTTAACCCCTTGGGGGTCAGACTGTAAGCAGCGATCTGTAAAGATGCTGCATACTGTAAGGAGCACAACACCGCTCACAATGATGGGTGTTGTGCTCCTGTTTGTGTGTTTTTTGTGTGTTTCTCCCTTTTTGTTTTTCAGATATCGGTATCCTGGGGATTACGTCGGATTCCATGGACTACGTCGATGACCAGCGGTTGTTCTTTGAATTTTTTAAATAAAATGGTCAATGAGGGGTGTGGGGGTGTTTTTATTTGAATAAAAAAATTTTTAAACTTGTGTCTTGTCTTTATTTCTTTACTTTTTAGACTTAGTAGTGGAAGCCGTCTAATAGACGGAATCCATTACTAAGTTGGGGCCTAGTGTTAGCCGGTATAAAATGGCTAACACTAACCCCCTATTATTACCCCAGTACCCAATGCCACCAGGGGTACTGGGAAGAGCCGGGTGCCAGTGGTCCCGGAGCGTCAAAATTGGCGCTCCTGGACCGGGCGGCAGCAGGCTGGTAAGATTTAGGCTGGGGAGGGCCTAAACCAATGGCTCTTCCCACCCTGGTGTTACCAGGCTGCTGTCGTTTGGTTTTTAACCCGGCTGGTTATAAAAATAGGGGGGACCCTATGCGTTTTTTTTTAATTATTTATTTATTTAAAAATAAAAAACGCATAGGGTCCCCCCTATTTTTATAACCAGCCGGGTTAAAAACCAAACGACAGCAGCCTGGTAACACCAGGGTGGGAAGAGCCATTGGTTTAGGCCCTCCCCAGCCTAAATCTTACCAGCCTGCTGCCGCCCGGTCCAGGAGCGCCAATTTTGACGCTCCGGGACCACTGGCACCCGGCTCTTCCCAGTACCCCTGGTGGCATTGGGTACTGGGGTAATAATAGGGGGTTAGTGTTAGCCATTTTATACCGGCTAACACTAGGCCCCAACTTAGTAATGGATTCCGTCTATTAGACGGCTTCCACTACTAAGTCTAAAAAGTAAAGAAATAAAGACAAGACACAAGTTTAAAAATTTTTTTATTCAAATAAAAACACCCCCACACCCCTCATTGACCATTTTATTTAAAAAATTCAAAGAACAACCGCTGGTCATCGACGTAGTCCATGGAATCCGACGTAATCCCCAGGATACCGATATCTGAAAAACAAAAAGGGAGAAACACACAAAAAAAACACAAACAGGAGCACAACACCCATCATTGTGAGCGGTGTTGTGCTCCTTACAGTATGCAGCATCTTTACAGATCGCTGCTTACAGTCTGACCCCCAAGGGGTTAAGGGAGGATGTACTGCATCCCCCTTAACCCCTTGGGGGCCAGACTGATGTCAGACTGCACCCATCCCAGCAAGGAAGGGGTTAACTGACCCCCCTTCCTTGCTGGGAGGGGTGCAGTGCTGGGGAGGGGGTGGGGAGAGCTCTATACTCACCCCGATGTGTCCTCTTCGCTGGTCCGCAGCACAATGAAGTCACTGTACTGCGGACCGGCTCATTATATGTGCGCTCAGCCGAACAGCCAATCAGATGAGCGCACATATAATTCTAAATGTTTCTTCTAATAATGCTATTGTGATAACATAATTAGAAGAAACATTTGATGTTTTCATTAAAGTAAAGTGATGATTAGTACAGAAAGCTCTATTGCCGGGAATATGAATTAACGGCTTATGGAGTTTCCTGTACTAATTAATATTTAATTAAGAAAACACATTTTCGTTTAAATAAATACAGTTTCTTTGTTCAATAATTTAATTCTAACGAATCCATCATTGTGCAATTAAATATACTGTCAAAAAATAAATATATATATAAATATACATTTATTTATATATATATTTATTTTAACAGTATATTTAATTGCAAAATGATGGAATCGTTTACATTTAATTATTGAACAACGAAAGGGACTTTATTACAAAGAAAATGTGTTTTATTAATTCAATATATTAACCATGAGAGACATCGGCTATAGTGCAGAGGATCGCAAACCCCGGTAATAGCGATTCCTGTAAACTGTTTCCCTGCTTTCCCAGATGCATCCAGAGGTGTTTGCATCACTTTCTTAACATTTTATTTGTTATTTTTAGTTGAACCAGATTTCCAAGTAAATGACCGTATGTTTTGAGCCGCATGTCTATTTTTTCCCACGGCAGTAGTTTCACCCGCACATTTACAGCCGCATAAAAAATACAGCCGCACAGTTACAGCGTGTGAACCCAGCCACATGCTGCGTTTACACGGAACGATAACCAATTTGCACGATAACGATCGAATTCGAACAATAATCGTATGTGTAAACGCAGTAAATGATTAAACGACGAGACGTTCATTTTGATCTTTGAACATGTTCTTAAATCGTCATTTGTCGTTCGCAAAAAATTAGCAGATCGTTCCGTGTAAACAGTCGTTCACTGATTTTACTTATGTGTGAGATAGGCTTAAGCGATCGCAAAACGATTTTTCCGTACGATATATCGTCCTGTCTAAACGCTGATCGATATAAAAAAAATCGGTACTTCGAAATCGTTATTCGTACGATTGGGTGAATTATCGTTCCATGTAAACGCAGCAAAAGAAATCATAGAAAAATCATGTGATGCTTCTGTAATCTGTGTAATTCCCAGCAGCTGTTACTTACCTGCGGCACATAACAGGTGGTGGCAATAACTAATTCACACTTGCAGCCAGTTGAAATGGATTAAAGTTGACTCCACCTCTGTCCTGTGTCTTTGTGTGACCACATTGAGCATGGAGAAAAGAAAGAAGACCAAAGAATTGTCTGAGGATACGAGAAGACAAATAGTGAGGAAGCCTGAGCAATCTCAAGGCTACAAGTCCATCTCCAAAGAGCTGAATGTTCCTGTGTCTACCGTGCGCAGTGTCATCAACAAGTGTAAAGCCCCCGGCACTGCGGCTAACCTCCCTAGGTGTGGGCACTGCGGCTAACCTCCCTAGATGTGGACGGAAAAGAAAAATTGACGAGAGATTTCAACGAAAGATTGTGCTGATGGTGGCTAAAGAACCTCGACTAACATCCAAACAAGTTCTAGCTGCCCTGCAGTCCGAGGGTACAACAGTGTCACCCCGTACTATCTGTCGCCGTCTGAATGAAATGGGCTCTATTAGAGATGAGCGAGTACTAAAATGCTCGGGTCCTTGATACTCGAGACGAATATTTCCCGATGCTCAGGTGCTCGTTTCTAGTAACGAACCCCATTGAAGTCAATGGGAAACTCGAGTATTTTTGCAGGTGTGGAGTTGAGTCCATTATATGTGCTGTATTCTTAAAATGTATATATATGTTTTTTTATAACGCTCTATAGACAGATGCTAGGAAAGGCCCCTCCCGCTCTGTTCATGTATTGGAATTCGTTGTTTTAGACTTCTTGCTGTAATCCAAAGTCTTTGGCTTGGGAGTATTTGCCAATAGATAACGACTAGGGAGGATGGGGGGGGGGGGCTAGAACAATGACTTCTTATAAAGAATGTATTAGAAAACCTGTTTCCCCCTCCTCCTCCTTATTCCTCCTCCTACATTTTGAAACTTTCTTGTTAAGATATTAACTAAGGGTTGTTCCCTTAATAAACAGAATCAGCTTGAACACTGGCTTGGTATCATGTGTTTGACTGATGCTCGCGGCAGACTGCAGCTGCCCAGGTATAGCTGAGAGACTTGGATTCTAAGTCTCACCCTAACAGTAACTGGCGCTTCAACGTGGGACGTGGCCTCTACACCTCAACCGAATGCTGCACAGCTGGACCACAAAAGGCGACCTGAAACGGGACACACAGACCTGTAAAAATCAGCGCTGTAAATGGTAAGAAAGCTTATTTCTTACCATGTTTATGCTCTGTGTGTTCCTGCCCTTGACGCCAAGGTCTGATGGGCTGCATGTTATAGACTGAGTAAAAGTGCATGCCACGTCATTTGTTTAGTAAGAACCCTGCAATATAGTTATACCTGGGCCAGAACTCTGCACCACCTTTATAGTTGTGTTCGCTCTCTGGATCTGTTATTGAGTGTATCAGAACCGGGAGGGAAAGGGTTCCCAGAGTATCCTTGATCCCTAGATGCTACCAAAAGGCACTACCACAGAGGGGTAGAGGACGCTAGCGGACCACTAGGAGGGGAGGAAAAATAGAGGAACCAGGTGGAGAAAGGGTTTCTAGAGTATCCTTGATCCCTAGAAGAAAGTCCCAAAAGCACTGACCTCGGAGAGGCAGAGGAAGCTAGAGGACTACTAGGATGGGAGGAAAAATAGAGAAACCAGGAGGTAAGGTGCAGAGTAGACTGGGGAGTGAAGAAAGCAAGTCATTGGGATGGACGTCCAAACATATGGTATGTCAGTGGAAAGGGGAGGATAAGGTTTAAGGATGTAGAAGTTGGAAACTTTGGGAATGTCGAGGAGAGGATGCCCTCAGCCCCAAATCTGGGATCGTGTTAGAGTCCAGCGAGGGGGAGTTATAGAGGACAATGGATGGGATAGCATGGCCCCTGCCTAGAGCCATTTAGCCAAACAGATGGAGAGAGAAGTTGATTGGAAATATGACCCCGAAGATGGGAAAAAAAAAAAAAGAGGCATGTAGCGAATTAGAAAGAAAACATAAAAGTAAGCTGTGTCTCCACGCAGGTGGAATCTGTCAAAACGTCTTGAAGGAAAAAAAAGAGTAAAAGCTAACTGATGCAGAATTAGCGAGAGACCTGCATCAGAGTTGTGGAGCACAAAGTTTTGATGATAAGTATAACATCTATGTGTATAACGGCCACCGCCTTAAAATGGCGCAAGTGTTGTGAACAAAAGAAAAAATCCTAACTCCCATCATGTTTCTTATAATTGTGGATCACATTCCATCGCCCCTGTTCCCCCACCCTAGAGAAAAGAGGTGTCTTCAGTAACAGCCCCTAACATGACAGCACCTATCACCACACCTCTGTATTCAGTAACTAACCCTGATGGGATGATTCACGTTCCCCCAGCTCCACCCTCACAACGGATGGGGCCAAATCTCTGCGAAGATTAATTTCTCCCTCTCTACGGAGCTTAATGATAAAAGTGGCTTCTTGTAACTTGTAACACGGCGCAGACTTCAGATTAGTTAGCAGAGAGGAGATAACTTTCTGTCCTCCAAGTTTTATATAAATGTCAAGAGAAAAATGATAATTGGAAAAGGTCGAACCTAGAATTTTGTGCACTTATTAAGAGACCTATTAGAGCCGGAGTAACTCATTGTTACTGTATCCGATAGATTTCTGTATAATATTGTTTAACAAGTCTTTGTGTGTATGTGTGTATGTGTATATATATATATATATATATATATATATATATATATATATATATATATATATATATATATATATCCTAATAAGTTCTAGGCTAATAGATTTTCCTACCACAAGATTTTCTAAGAAGTTTTTGCTCTTATAATCTGTGATTTAACTAATTCAAGGTTACCCGAGAGATGGCACAGAGCGGGGGCTATATAGCCACTGCGTAGTTAGTGATTGGGCATTTTGCCAGAGCCCACTCCTAATAGAGGAGCCCTGGATGTTTCTGCAGCTTCAGCGATAATGCACAAAGCAAAGACGAGTGATTTTAGTTTATTTCCATAAGTCTTATTTTGGTAAAACTTGTACGCCCCCCTTCATTACAGGGATAAATAATACTACAGAGTACACAGAGAGAAGTGTATCTATATGTGCATATATGTCTGTTGTGTATCTATATGAGTATATATGTATGTTTTCATGAGGCTGCTGACTCTTATATAAGAATTATTTATATATGTTTTACATTTCATTTTCTGGGTGTCCTTTTATTTTGTTTTTGTTTTTTAACAAAAAAAAAAAAAAAGTTATTGTGGCACCAGCCTTGTATTATTTCTATCTGAGACTAGCAGGGGATAAGATGTTATATTACTTTTCTTTTGGGTGATAACAATTTTGTGATGATTATAACAAACTATTTATAATATAGTAAGCCCATAGGAGAAAGAAACAACACTTGTAAACAAGGTTATTGATCAGGAAACTTTTCAATATTAGTAACTGGGAAATTTATAGATGAGTCTGGAACCTTTAACTGCAACCTATAGAGAGGTGATCTAGGAGGTCTAGGTCTACACACCTCTGAGACAATCTACACTATCTAGTTCCAAAGATAACCCCCGTAAGTGACGTAAGATGAGGGTCAAAACATCTGACTTTCCTATGCACTAGTCCACTAATTGGGGGGTCATTCACTAGGAATGATTCGTCAAGTAACTGGTGAAGAGGAATCGGTGCATTGGGACAGATGGGTGAGGTTCTTTTATAGGGACAGAATAGTCTTCATAGGGGGGATTGTTGTGGAAATAAAGACAATTCTGTATATTCTATTGTTAAAGGTGGCCCCCATATCCTGGCCAACGCCTAGAGGTATGTAGTGTTATACTTGGCTATTTTATTATATCCCCATAGGCCAGGTTTAAAAGGGGGGAGAGAAAGGAATTAAGCTGATGAGTTTAAACACCTCACAAACATTTTAAATTTTTTATTGACTAAAGATGTTTATTGAAATGTTTATTGTGTTTTTATTACTATTGGTTGAAATTTTAAATCTGAAAGATGAAAATGTAATTGAAGCCCAAATATTAATGGAGTTTTAAGTTATCATTGTAGATAATCCCAGATTTTACAAAGATGGATGACACAAGACACAAGGATATACAGTGACCTCCATGCAGAATGACGTACCACTAAAAGCAACCACCCTATCCGAGGTGTGAGGACAGTCACTGGGACATATAGGATGGTTACAGGTAACTTTACAGATGTCTATGTGAACTACAGGTACACTTTTTGATCACCCACCATAATGGGTCAATTGGCGAGTTTGAGATTTGTTGGATCCCTGGGCAAATCAATGTGAAAAAACTGTTCGAGGAAAAAGAAGAAGAGCTGCCGTAGAGCGGCTGACGCAACGTTCACGCAGGCAAACCTGGAGGCCAAAAAGGGTGACGGATGATGGACGAAGCTGCCGATGCTGTAGTTTCCGGTCTCTTCCTGAGGTAACCGTACATAGTGTACAGGTGGAGGGGGAGATGTGGATCTGTTTGTTTTTAAGTCTTTTCCAGAGACGAGCAGCGAGAAGCTGAGAGACCAGCGGATGGAGAGGAGGTACAGGGTAAAGATGGCGTCAGACAGTAAGTAACTGTGCCGGCAGCCTTGTATCTCACTGTAAGTTATCTGACAAAACCAGCAGAAGGAAGCCATGTGTAATGTGGTGTATAGTATCCTCACATTGGGCGGCCCAGGGGACAACAAATATAGCAGAGAGGGTTGTGTACGGCTGTATTATCTACACCTGTCATAACCTACTGTAGGTAACCCAATAAAGGTGCCTGTCTGCATAGTCTGTGACCATCCTGCCTGTTTCAGGGAATGTAAGTGGACGTCATCCACCTGCCACAGGTGGTCCATATAGGTATGTCCTTGTCTGTACTGATGTCGTCCTTACAGGTTAGCTGAATGTCAATCACAGTTATGAGAGAACAAAGCCAAGAGGCAATGTCTGTGGTGATACTAGTGGCCTCATAGCAGGAAAAGAGGCCCGGAGTCTGAGCGGCTTTATCAGTCAAAAGACAGGTTTAAGGATCCATAGCAATGCCGCTAACTGTGACAAAAAAAAGGATCATGTGATATATGATTTCCATGAAAAGGCTTTGAAACCTTAGGTGATGTATCGTTTACACCTTGTTTTTATATCTATGGTGGTTATTTTATGTATAATATGTGATGATCTCAGTGACACAAGAGACAATTCAGTAAGATTCAAAAACACCAGTATTAATTGAACTGTTAATGTCTGTTATTAGTGTAATATAGTATATGATTATTTACAAGAAGAGATGTGACCGGTCATTAGACCTGTGCGATCTGATCATAAAGATGTTTCTAGGTACAAAATAAAGTAAAATAAAAAAAAAGACTAAAAGAAGTAAAAATTCTGAGAATCCCGTACTGAAGGTGTTGTGATGTTTATGGTTTAGGTGTCAATCAACTTTTTGCTTCCGTCATTAGATAAGATTTGCTCACATCTTAACTTTTACTTTTCAGAAAGTTTTTTTTTTTAAAGTTAGTTACTGTGAATTTCCAATACCCTGATGATGTCAAAGTGGTATGGTCCTTGTAATATCTGAGAGTCAAGATTTGTTATATCCAGTAGAGAGCTTATTGTCTGATCACTCAAATGACAGGAGCATAGGTTAGGTATGAGATGTAATATGTCCTACCACAGAGGGAAGTCCTACGGTGAAGGGACCCAGAGGAGATTTGCTCCACCTGTAGTCAGGATTAGGGACAGGAGTGATGAGACAATAAGGTTTGGTATCTGTCAGCTGATTGGACAGATATGCTGCCACTATGTAGATACAACTGTAATCTCTGAGTAATGATGACAGTAGGTAACGTGGAGCAGATGAGAAGAAGAATGGTGTAAAGCACCGGCGGCATCTGATAAGGGTTATTGATTATTCTTTTCATAATTAAACTCTGTAATTTTACATCTCATTGGAAGATGGTTTTCAGGAATCATACAGATATTAGTTTGGATATTGATAATAGCTTTGATTTGTTTTGCAGTAACTAAGCTGTATATTGATGTATACTGTACAGACTTACACTTTGTTTTCTTTTAGTAGGTAGAAACATAGAAGATTGTTGGCAGAGAGAGACCCCCCTAGTCTGCCCTATTTGTATATCCTTTCAGTTATTGCAGATCTACCTACCTCATCTGCTGATAGTTTGTTCAAGCATCTACTACTCTCAATAAAATAATATTTCCTTGTGTTGTTTTTGACCTTTCCCCCAACTAACCTCAGACTGTGTCCCCTTGTTCTTGTATTCAGTCTCTTATTACGACCCCCCTCTTCCTCTTGCCGATATGATATAAGATGGAGGATTCCTCCTCACCAAGCGCATTATTTTACATTTGGAAACACTGAACTACAGAGTCCCTGGCAGATGTGACCCACATGTTTATAATGATACCTTAGGGGTATAAAGGGGGTACCTGATGAGTTTAAGGCCAGGACCAGGGAAAAGCTGGATTTAAAGCACTGATCCCTATAATAACGGTAACAAGAATGTAGATGGGATAAACCACACCTGAGAGGCAACTACGAAGCTGATAATAGGGAGAGCGGGTGGGGAGACACTTCTCATTTCTGAATCCTATAAACTTACTTATGGGTATAGGAGGGCGGCTTATATGTGTACTTCAAGTTTTTTTTTCCATTCGCCTTATGTCTTTTGGTATTATATGTAATCGTGAGACTAAAATGTGTTTCATTTCACGTGCATGCAAGAAAACTGTGACAAACCCGTGGATATCATACACTATGGAGGTCTAGGACAAGGATATCATACACTATGGAGGTCCAGGACAAGGATATCATACACTATGGAGGTCCAGGACAAGGATATCATACACTATGGAGGTCCAGGACAAGCACTCTCTCAACAGTATAAAGGACTGATTGAACCCTTGCACCTCCTTCAAGCGTTGTGCCTTGCTGAGTCCGGCAAAGAACTATAAAGAATAGACAATGGGGGTGAAGGGGAGGTGGATGGGGTTCAAATGGGGGAAAATGTGGAGTTGAGAGTCCATTATATGTGCTGTATTCTTAAAATGTATATATATGTTTTTTTATAACGCTCTATAGACAGATGCTAGGAAAGGCCCCTCCCGCTCTGTTCATGTATTGGAATTCGTTGTTTTAGACTTCTTGCTGTAATCCAAGGTCTTTGGCTTGGGAGTATTTGCCAATAGATAACGACTAGGGAGGATGGGGGGGGGCTAGAACAATGACTTCTTATAAAGAATGTATGAGAAAACCTGTTTCCCCCTCCTCCTCCTTATTCCTCCTCCTACATTTTGAAACTTTCTTGTTAAGATATTAAGGGTTGTTCCCTTAATAAACAGAATCAGCTTGAACACTGGCTTGGTATCATGTGTTTGACTGATGCTCGCGGCAGACTGCAGCTGCCATACTACTTTACCAATTTGGCACGGCCCAGGTATAGCTGAGAGACTTGGATTCTAAGTCTCACCCTAACACAGGGGACCAACGTTCTGCACAGGAAAGGTTGTGTAAAAACCTGGAAACCTCAGAAGATGATGGAAACAACACGGAAATTGACAGGAAACAGCAGGGGCAGCATGCATGGATGCCTCTGCCGCAACATTATGCCTAAATATGAACAACAGCCAGTTGGTGGCCATCAATACAATTTTGCTAACCCAGACCAAGATGGGCAAGGCACATGTGCTGGCACATGTTAGGAAAGATCCCAACTAGGTGCAACTGGGAGGACTTTTGGTGTAGTCTATGGGGTCTGTGTGTACCAGATACCAGGTGCTGTATGTTTTAGAGCACCCGTTACACTGCACAGCCAGGATAGGTGTAGCTGCACTACAGATCCCAGCAAGCCAAGGTACAGCAGCAGCAAAAATGAGTACTGAGAGGACATTGGGCAATTTCTTTGGGGTTTATGTAGACCACGTGCTGTCCCCTTTCTGGCACCAGTCACTCTGCACAGTGTGCAGCCAAGATGGCGGTAGCTGCACTACAAGTCCCAGCCAGAGGCCAAAAAAACAACATGTAGTTGTAGCCCTTAAAAGGACTGTTGGGTTCTTTTTGGACGATTCCTGCCTAACAGACACTATTTTTGAAACCCTAAGGGTCCATTTACACAGAAAGATTATCTGACAAACATTTGAAGCCAAAGCCAGAAACAGGCTATCAACAGAGAACAGGTCATAAAGGAAAGCCTGAGATTTTTCTTCTTTTCAAATCCATTTCTGGCTTTGGCTTCAAATCTTTGGCAGATAATCTTTCTGTGTAAATGGACCCTAACACTCTCCCTGACACACAGCAGCTCTCTGCCTATGCTCATCCAGCCTGCGTCTGAAGCAAGCATCACGGGACCTTATTCTTATATGCCCAGGTCATCTGATCTGGCCAGCCAATCGCTGCTATCGACATGTAGGGTTCTCACGTGATGCTACGAGCTCCCAAAGACTCTCCTGCATGATGATTGGCTAAAAAAAAGCCGCTAAACATGCAGGAAGAGGAAGATGCCATTGTCTTGCGTATCGCGAGATGCTCGTCCGAGTAACGAGCACCATCGAGTACCCTAATACTCGAACGAGTACCAAGCTCGGCCGAGCATGCTCGCTCATCTCTAGACTCTATGGTAGGATACCCAGGAAGACCCCACTTCTGACCCAGAGACATAAAAAAGTCAGGCTGGAGTTTGCCAAAACTTACCTGAGAAAGCCAAAAACTATTTGGAAGAATGTTCTCTGGTCAGATAAGACAAAAGTAGAGCTTTCTGGGAAAAGGCATCAAAATAGAGTTTATAGGAAAAAAAAATGAGGCCTTCAAAGAAAAGAACACAGTCCCTACAGTCAGACATGGCAGAGGTTCCCTGATGGTCTGGGGTTGCTTTGCTGCCTCTGGCACTAGACTGATGACTGTGTGCATGGCATTATGAAGTCTGAAGACTACCAACACATTGTGCAGCATAATGTAGGTCCCAGTGTGAGAAAGCTGGGTCTCCCTCAGAGGTCAGGGGTCTCCCTCAGAGGTCAGGGGTCTCCCTCAGAGGTCATGGGTCTCCCTCAGAGGTCATGGGTCTCCCTCAGAGGTCAGGGGTCTCCCCCAGAGGTCATGGGCCTCCTGTGTGTACGCAATGCATTATACAGAAATAGTTGACATGGTAGCATTATTCTGTAGGTCAGTCCAAACACAACCATATGCAGGTTTACACAGATTATCTTCTGTAATATATTTTATGAAATCCTTTATTTTTTGCAATTAATTATTAATACAATGGTCCTATTGTGACTCTTATTACGGTTTTATATATATAATGTAACAAAAAAAATGTAAATCCTGGCGCTTTTTTCCCTCTATTCATTTACGCCGTTTGCAATGGCGATTGTCATATTTTAATAGATTGGACAATTACGCACGCTACAGTATATAATATGTTTATTTAATTATTTTTATATGTTTTATTTATATAATGGGATAAGGGGGTGATTTTAATCTTTATTGGGGGAGGGGCTTTGGTGTATTTATAAAGATTTTTCCCTTCTTTTTTTTTTTTACACATTTTAAGTTCCCCTGGGGGACTATTACATGCAATACTTAGGGTCCTATTCCACGGGCCGAGGAGAGCCCGATCAACGATGTAAACGAGCGTCGATCTGCTAGATCGCCGCTCGTTTACTGGGCCTATTCCACGGCCCGATGATCGTTGAGCGAGGGCTGCAAGGACATCGTTACCGATGTCCTTGCAGTATCATACATTACCTGTCAGGTCTTCTCCGCGCTGTCTTCATCCCCGGGTCCCGCGCGCTCTATCTTCAGAATGGCCGGTCAGCTGACCGGGCAAACTCAGCCAATCACAGGCCGCGGCGGTCCCGGCCTGTGATTGGCTGAGTGCTCCGTCAGCTGACCGGCCATTTTAAAGATAGAGCGCGGGACCCGGGGATGAAGACAGCGCGGAGAAGACCTGACAGGTAATGTATGATGCTGCAGCCTGTCAAATCGTCGGTCACCCGCCGCGCACCGCTATTCAACCGAAGCGATGCGCAGTGGGGGAACGATGATTTTAGGTCTGGCCCTAAATGAACGATCAGCCGATGACACGATCATTGGCTGATCATTCTCTATTTCACTAAACGATAATTGGCCGAATCGGGCTGTGGAATAGGGCCCTTAGATTGCATTCACTAATCACTAGGCATAGCATTGATCAGTGTAAGGGTACAAACCCACACACTGTATACGCAGCAAATACGCAGCAGATTTGATGGTGAAGATTTGATGCTGTGTTCAGTTATTTAGATCTAATCTGCTGCGTATTTGTTGCGTATCTGCTGCATATACGGTGTGTGGGTTTGTACCCTCAGGGTACAAACACACACACCGTATACGCAGCAGATTTGATGGTGCAGATTTGATGATGTGTTCAGTTATTTAGATCTAATCTGTTGCGTATTTGCTGCGTATCGCAGCAGTAAATACGCTGCGTATACGGTGTGTGTGTTTATACCCTAAGTGTTAGTTTTTTTAGCAGTTGGGGCGGGGGGGAGGCTGCTTTTAACTATTTTTATGTCTGTGGTGGGTCTGTATCTTGCCATTGCGGTGAGCTGTTGCATTTTTATGTGTTTTTGTGTGTTTGCAACTTCAGCCATAACAACGTGCTCCTGCCTAGTGTGAATGGTGTTATAGGAGAGCTGACCAAATTTGTCTTTTTTCTGTGCTCCGGATAGAGGGAGTGGCTGCCTCTAATTGGTCGTGCACTCCACCTATCCCACCAAGGTGGTGTAATTGCAGTGTCCCAGAACAGAGGTTTTCTCTAATTTCTCCTAAAAGTGTATATTGGTGTCAGGATTTGTCTGTATTCTAGTGTTCCTGTTCTGGAAACTATAATGGCCACTGCAAACTGCTGGTACTATGTCGCCCCCCAGTGTTCAAGTCTAGTATTTCTCATGCATATGTATCTGCCTATGGTTTAATGGAGTGATAATGCAATAGGCTTGGTGACATGTGACTTCCCCCTGCTGCCATGGTAACCCCAATAGCCGTGGAGCTTTGGCTGGGGATGCTATGTCACTTCCTGTCTACCTCAGTCCTTTCCTCTACCTTCAAGAGGAAAGGGTGTGTGTGCCTTCTCTCCACCTTCAGGGGAGAAGGAGTTATTCTCTGCTGCTCCAGCGTTACCTCAAAAGTATTCCGGTCCAGTCGGGACCTTCCTAAGTCTCCAAGATTCTCATCTTCAGCAAGATCTGGGTGCCGTTCTCAGTCATTACTCTCCTTATCATTCGTCCTCATTAACAGCAAGTATTTCATTCAGCTTATTCCGCCCAGTATCATATCTCCGGCACTACTACTCCCATCATTCAGTCTCCTCACTTCAAGTAACGCTACCATCACAGCCTATTTCAGCATCACCCATTTCACAGTTATACTCAAGTCTGCCTCAATCCTGGTTGCATCCAGAGAGACTGTTGCTATTGGTTACCACCGTTATAATAAACGCACAACTACCGTTGTTTCTGAACCCTGGCATTGGTCTAGTTATTGGTGCCTTGACTAGGGACAACGAGGAATTGCTTGGGCCCCGCATGGTCAAAATCCAGTGGGTTAGTCAGCTCCCCTCGTGCCAATACCGTGACCTAACATCTGGCAACTGGCTACCCAGGTCCTACCCAGTACTACCACCTACTACTACCCTCAGCGGGAGGCCCCAGCGCATAATTACTTTTGCCGGTATAGGTTGGATCTTGCATGCCCAGAGCATAGGCGTATTTCATGCCATGGAGAGGCCATAATGCAGTGTAGGACTGCCTCGTTATGAGGCCACCGTAACGTGGTGGGGTAGTTTACAACATTTGCAAATGGTAACTTAAAGCCTCATTATTTTTCTGGAAGTTTTTTTTGCAGTTTTTTTTTGGGGGGAGGCTGCTTTTAACTATTTTCATGTCTGTAGTGGGTCTGTATCTTGCCATTGCGGTGAGCTGTTGCATTTTTCTGTGTTTTTGTGTGTTTGCAATTTCAGCCATAGCAACGTGCTCCTGCCTAGTGTGAATGGTGTTCTAGGAGAGCTGACCAAATTTGTCTTTTTTTCTGTGTTCCAGACATCTTAGTGATGAGGTATTATGAGGAGAGATCAGGCAGACATCTTAGTGATGGAGTATTATGAGGGGCGATCAGGCAGACATCTTAGTGATGGAGTATTATGAGGGGAGATCAGGCAGACATCTTAGTGATGGAGTATTATGAGGGGAGATCAGGCAGACATCTTAGTGATGGAGTATTATGAGGGGAGATCAGGCAGACATCTTAGTGATGGAGTATTATGAGGGGAGATCAGGCAGACATCTTAGTGATGGAGTATTATGAGGGGAGATCAGGCAGACATCTTAGTGATGGAATATTATAAGGGGAGATCAGGCAGACATCTTAGTGATGGGAATATTATAAGGGGAGATCAGGCAGACATCTTAGTGATGGAATATTATGAGGGGAGATCAGGCAGACATCTTAGTGATGGAGTATTATGAGGGGAGATCAGGCAGACATCTTAGTGATGGAGTATTATGAGGGGAGATCAGGCAGACATCTTAGTGATGGAGTATTATGAGGGGAGATCAGGCAGACATCTTAGTGATGAGGTATTATGAGAGATCAGGCAGACATCTTAGTGATGGAGTATTATGAGGAGAGATCAGGCAGACATCTTAGTGATGGAGTATTATGAGGGGAGATCAGGCAGACATCTTAGTGATGAGGTATTATGAGGGGAGATCAGGCAGACATCTTAGTGATGGAGTATTATGAGGGGAGATCAGGCAGACATCTTAGTGATGGAGTATTATGAGGGGAGATCAGGCAGACCAGGGCCGTTTCTAGGGGCGGGCAAGCCGGGCCACCGCACGGGGCACCCACAGCTAGGGGGCGCCCTGCGGCACCCGACAGAACCCAGCCCGCAGCCCCCGCATCCTCAGGGCTGGCCGGGGGATCTGGAATTTAAGTTCCAGATCCCCTGGCCAGAGCAACCTTTAGCTGTGCGTACCCTCGCACAGCTAAAGGAAACAGCAGCCGGGGCAGAGACACAGAGGCTTCCTGTGCAGGCGGCCTCTGTATGACAGGTGGCTGCCTGCACCGGAAGCCAGAAGAGGACGGAGGGACCAGAAGAGGAGCTGGAGGCCGCAGGGTGACAGGTGAGTATCTGGTGGGGGAATCCTGCATAGAGGGATATGTCCCGATAATGGCCCCGACCCCCCCCCCCCCCCCCCCCCCTCGCGATAAGCACCCCTCGCGCCAAAGTTTACATGTCATCCAGCTTTCCCAGCATCCTGTATGTCAGTGTAATGGAGGTCACCCAGCTCTCCCAGTATCCTGTATGTCAGTGTAATGGAGGTCATCCAGCTTTCCCAGCATCCTGTATGTCAATGTAATGGAGGTCACCCAGCTCTCCCAGTATCCTGTATGTCAGTGAATAATGGAGGTCACCCAGCTCTCCCAGTATCCTGTATGTCAGTGTAATGGAGGTCACACAGCTTTCCTAGCATCCTGTATGTCAGTGTAATGGAGGTCACCCAGCTTTCCTAGCATCCTGTATGTCAGTGTATAATGGAGGTCACCCAGCTTTCCCAGCATCCTGTATGTCAGTGTAATGGAGGTCACACAGCTTTCCTAGCATCCTGTATGTCAGTGTAATGGAGGTCACACAGCTCTCCCAGTATCCTGTATGTCAGTGTAATGGAGGTCACACAGCTTTTCTAGCATCCTGTATGTCAGTGTATAATGGAGGTCATCCAGCTTTCCCAGCATCCTGTATGTCAGTGTAATTGAGGTCACACAGCTTCCCAGTATCCTGTATGTCAGTGTATAATGGAGGTCACCCAGCTCTCCCAGCATCCTGTATGTCAGTGTATAATGGAGGTCACCCAGCTCTCCCAGCATCCTGTATGTCAGTGTATAATGGAGGTCACCAGCTTTCCCAGCATCCTGTATGTCAGTGTATAATGGAGGTCACCCAGCTCTCTCAGCATCCTGTATGTCAGTGTATAATGGAGGTCACCAGCTCTCCCAGTATCCTGTATGTCAGTGTATAATGGAGGTCACCCAGCTCTCCCAGCATCCTGTATGTCAGTATAATGGAGGTCACCCAGCTCTCCCAGTATCCTGTATGTCAGTGTAATGGAGGTCACACAGCTTTCCCAGTATCCTGTATGTCAGTGTAATGGAGGTCACCCAGCTCTCCCAGCATCCTGTATGTCAGTGTATAATGGAGGTCACCAGCTTTCCCAGCATCCTGTATGTCAGTGTATAATGGAGGTCACCCAGCTCTCCCAGCATCCTGTATGTCAGTGTATAATGGAGGTCACCAGCTTTCCCAGCATCCTGTATGTCAGTGTATAATGGAGGTCACCCAGCTCTCCCAGCATCCTGTATTTCAGTGTATAATGGAGGTCACCCAGCTCTCCCAGCATCCTGTATGTCAGTATAATGGAGGTCACCCAGCTCTCCCAGTATCCTGTATGTCAGTGTAATGGAGGTCACACAGCTTTCCCAGTATCCTGTATGTCAGTGTAATGGAGGTCACCCAGCTCTCCCAGTATCCTGTATGTCAGTGTATAATGGAGGTCACCAGCTTTCCCAGCATCCTGTATGTCAGTGTAATGGAGGTCACTCAGCTTTCCTAGCATCCTGTATGTCAGTGTAATGGAGGTCACCCAGCTCTCCCAGTATCCTGTATGTCAGTGTATAATGGAGGTCACCAGCTCTCCCAGCATACAGTTTGGGACTTTATAAGTGGGAAACGGGGAAGGAAGTTGCTGGAAGTGCAGAGCCTAAGATGTCTGTCTGGCAGGTCCTAAAGAGATGAATTGTAGCTGCAAGAAACCGTTATGGAGGTCTGGGCCGGATGAAGAGGAAAAGGGACCCGTCAGATCAAAGAAGATGTCAACCCGTCAGATCAAAGAAGATGTCACCTGTGAGTCCCTGTATGAAGATTTTGTATTCAGTGGAACATTATTTGGCAGGGGTGCAACACTGTTCTATGCCGCAATACACACACTGCTTCTTTCTAATAACCCAAATCTTGATAAAAGCCCCCCTTCCTTCCCCAGGGCTGAACTGAGTGAGTGAGGGGGGGCGCTTTTATCAAGATCCGCCCTGTTGTCAAAATGACCTAGAAACTGCCCTGAGGCAGACATCTTAGTGATGGAGTATTATGAGGAGAGATCAGGCAGACATCTTAGTGATGGAGTATTATGAGGAGAGATCAGGCAGACATCTTGGTGATGGAGTATTATGAGGAGAGATCAGGCAGACATCTTAGTGATGGAGTATTATGAGAGATCAGGCAGACATCTTAGTGATGGAGTATTATGAGGAGAGATCAGGCAGACATCTTAGTGATGGAGTATTATGAGGGGAGATCAGGCAGACATCTTAGTGATGGAGTATTATGAGAGATCAGGCAGACATCTTAGTGATGGAGTATTATGAGGAGAGATCAGGCAGACATCTTAGTGATGGAGTATTATGAGAGATCAGGCAGACATCTTAGTGATGGGAATATTATAAGGGGAGATCAGGCAGACATCTTAGTGATGGAGTATTATGAGGGGAGATCAGGCAGACATCTTAGTGATGGAGTATTATGAGAGATCAGGCAGACATCTTAGTGATGGAGTATTATGAGGGGAGATCAGGCAGACATCTTAGTGATGGAGTATTATGAGGGGAGATCAGGCAGACATCTGTTAAGGTTAAATTTATATGTTGACCTCTCTCTATGGAGAGAAGCCAAAAACCCAGGTAAAGGATGGTTTTTTAATTATATCTAGAGTTGGAATCCTGCAGTATTACCAGCTCGTTACTTATACGTCATGGACACAGATAAGACAATGTATCATGATTATAAGCCTGGAGAAATGGCCCAAGTTTTATTATAGTAATCACATTTTATAGACAGATAAAATATAGGGTGGTAACAAATGCTAATAAGACATAGATGAGGCGGTGCTAGTGATTTAGATATTCAGTCATGCGCAATGGCATCTATATTAGTATTCATTATTATTATTCAAAAAGGTCAAAAAGGGTAGAACAATACATTCTGTACAAAGATACTTTTTCATGAATCCAAGAGCACAATGTATTTGTTTTCCATAAATTGTTTATAGATAAGAGTCTCTGGGTCCTTGGGGATTGTGTCTACAAATGATAACTTTCCAGGAGTTGTTCTCAGTGACGTGCTTCCAGCATTCCTCTTCTTTATCCAGAACATCTCTCTGTCACCCTCTGATCACGCTCTCATCACGCTCTGATCATCTCCAGTCTCTTAAGAGGGCAATATATATAGGTGTAGTCATATAGGTACGGTGCAGGTAGGTAAAATCGTATCGCTGGCCTTATCATTCCCCCATTTGACATCCGTGGAGCATGGATATGGTTCATCACTGGTGGTTGGGTCGTAGCCGGAGGTTTTAAGGACTCTACCCTCAGCCGCAGGTTGATCAAGGGACCACAGGTGAAAACATCCTCCAAGTACTAGTACAGCATCCAACCTCCAGAAATGTCCAGGCGGCACAGATTCAAGAGAACCGATAAGAGAAAGAAAGCATAGTAACGTTAGTCTCTTATATGAGGGTGAAGCTTCTTCCTGTTTGTCGAGGTTTTATACGAGAGAAAATACACATGAACACTTTTACTGAAAAACAGATCAGTATTGTGCATAAGACCACTTGGAAGAGACCCTGAAGGACTCCCATTAGTTTATGGGCATCACCATAGGATAGACAAAAATAGTACCATACGTTTTATTGAAAGTTATAGATGGCGGAACAAACTTACAGCAGATGTGGTAGTAAGATCTGCAATAACCGAAAAAAAAAACTAAACAATGGGTGAGTCTGTACAGTATACATCAATATACAGCTTAGTTACAACAAAACAAATAAAAGCTTATTATCAATACCCAAACAATCATATATATATGACAAATACCTCTCCGGATTTTATCAAAATAACCAAACCTTATTGTCTCATCACTCCTGTCCCTAAGATTTGTCCCTAATCTTGACTACAGATGTAGCCCCCTTCTCTAGGTCCCTTTACCGTAGAACTGCTTTAAAGGTAAGACAATCCTCCGTCCCGAACCTAACTAGTCTCCTGTCACTCCTACGTCTCCCTGTGACACTGAGTGATCAGACAATAAGTTCTTCACTGTATATAACAGACGTGACTCTATCACAAGGACTCTACCACTTCTGCATCATGTGGGTATTGGAAAGTCACAACAACTAACTTTAAAAAGTTTCTGAAAAGAAAAAATTTTGATGTGAGCAAATCTTATCTCATGGCAAAAGCAAAATGAAAAGTTGATTGATACATAAACCAAAAACAGCATAACAGGTAAATGCAATAAAATCTCCACAATGTGACCTACTATGTAACCACTAGATTCACTTATAATAACCAATTAGTGAATTCACAATCTTCAGTAAGGGATTCTCAAAATTTCCACTTCTTTTTAGTCTTTTTACTTCATTTTGTACCTAGAAAACGTCTTTATGATTAGATCCCACAGGTCTAATGACTGGTCGCATGGTCACATCTCTTCCTGTACATAATCATATAGTATAATACATACACCAATAATATGAAGTAACTGGGCGCTTATTACCGATATAATATTTGGATCCTACTGAATTGTCTCTTGTCTGACTGAGATCATCACATATTACACATAAGATAACCACCATAGAAATAAAAGCAAAGTGTAAACGATACATCACCTAAGGTTTCAAAGACCTTATTATGAGAATAATATATATCATATGATCCTTTTTGTAATAGTAGCATTGGTATGGATCCTTTATCCTTAAGCCCATCTTTTGACTGACAGGCCTCTTTACAGACACTTGGACTCTTGGCCTCAGTTATATCGCTTCTTTTAAGGCCACTAGTATCACCTCAGACATTGGCTTTGTCGTCTCCCATAGTTTTGGCTTGACCTGTAAAGAAGACACCAATACAGACAAGGACATACCTATATGGACCACCTGTGGCAGGTGGATGACGTCCACTTACATTCCCTGAAACAGGCAGGAAGATGACAGACTATGCAGACAGGCACTTTACGGTGTTACTTACAGTAGGTTATGACAGGTGTAGATAATACAGCCGTACACAACCCTCTCTGCTATATTTGTTGACCCCTGGGCCGCCCAATGTGAGGATACTACATCACATTACACATGGCTTCCTTCTGCTGGTTTTGTCAGATAACTTACAGTGGGATACAAGGCAGGTGGCAAACACAGTTACTTACTTACTGTCTGCATGCCATCTTTACCCTGTACCTCTTCTCTCCATCCGCTGGTCTCTCAGCTTGTTGCTGATCGTCTCTGGAAAAGATTTAAAAACAAACAGATCCACATCTCCCCCTCCACCTGTACACTATGTACGGTTACCTCAGGAAGAGACTGGAAACATCTCCCCATTCCCTTGTACGCTTTGTACGCTGTTACCTTGGCAAGAGCACAGAGACCGCAGCATCACCAGCTTTATCCATCATCCATCACCCTTTTTGGCATCAGGGTTTGTCTGCGTGAACGTTGCGTCAGCCGCTCTATGGCAGCTTTTCTTCTTTGAACAGATTTTTTTTTTTTTTTTTTACAAGTGTTTTTGGTAAGCCCAGGGACCAAACAAATCTCTAATTTGCCAATTAACCCATAATGGTGGGCTTCATATAGACATCTGCACAGTTACCCTCAACCATCTTACATGTCTCAGTGATAGTCCTCACCTCCAGCTTATGGCAGGAGCGGTTTCTGCAGTGGAACGTCACACTGCATGGCGGTCACCATATATCCTTGCGTCTTGTGTCATCCATCTTTGAAAAGTTTGGGATAATCTACAATGAAAACTTTTAAACTTTCATTAATATTTGGGCTTTCAATTACATTTTCATCTTTCACAATTTAAAATATCAAACACAATAAGTAATAAAAACATCCTTATTCAAAAATAAAAAATTTGTACGGTGTTTAAAAATTTTTTTTTTTTTTAAAACATTAAAATTGGCTACTCCATTTCCATTTACCTCTATCCCCTCCCCCATTTGAATCTACATCAAGAGTCAACAGATATGCTGGATTCAATGCACTTAACACAAAATATATATATATATATATATATATATATATATATTGGGGGGGCATAAGGAGTGCAGACTGGAGCCATGGATATGGGTGTGGCTTTATAGGGATAAGACAATATATAAAGTCATGAGCTAGTTTGCTATAATCATCACAAAACTGTTACCCCTAAAAATAACAAATAAAAATAATTAAACATTGTACACTCGTCCCATATTAACCTTCTTTTGATAAAAAAATTAAATAAAACACACCTTAAAGATGAAATGTAAAACATACGGTATATAGAATAATTCTTTTTGTCAGAACCTTCAGCTTAATTTGTACCATCATTAGCTGAAATGAATCCATTCCTCTAGTAAGCGTCTCTTATCAGTAAGTAGAATGCTCTGTACCTCACTTCTAACCTTGAGCAGTGAGCAGTAAAATCATAGATACAAGAGTTAAAACTTCTTGGAATTTTTTTTTTTTTTTTTTTTTTTCTAACATCCTTGAAGTTACAGAAGATATCAGCGCTGTGCTCCTATACACCAGACTGTAACCTTGGACAGTGACACACATACTTATAACTTAGTAGGAAAAAAAACCAATTTGCGTAGAACTTATTAGGATAGTTGTGTACACATATATACACATATATATATATATATAAACACTTGTTAAATAAAGTTACATAGAAATATATATATTACAGTAGTAAGTTACTACTCCTTAGAAATATATATATTTTACTGTAGTAAACTACTTCTTTGAAATATCATACGTTGGGGACACACACTTAAAGAAAATCTGCTTACAATATATATTGGGATACATATATATATATACCTACAAAATACTTTTTAAATAAAAATGTGTAAGTTACAGTAATAAGTTACTACAGGCTCCTTATACCATTGGGTTCTTAATAAGTGCACAAAATTCTGCGTTTGATCTTTACCAATTATCACTTTTCTCTTGACATTCCTAATAAAACGTACTTTTTCTCTCTGACTACTGACACTCCTGTATAACAATCTTATACACTAGCAGGTCTACTAGACCTGATTCCTTCAAACAGTCTCTATGCTTTTCCTTTCAACAAACCTTTGTCTAACTTTCTTCACCATCTGGTAATAACATTCATTAATAAATGTGCAAAACAGTTGTTAGACTCTATCGGAGAGTCCTGTGCCCGCCCCCTCAGTGACACTAAGCAATATGGGCGGAGGACAGAAATGCCAGGAGTTAAAATGGCCACCGGACTAGATAACCGGATATAGGGGTGTTGGCTTAGGGCATGGTTTTGAGACGTCACAATTATAATGGAGACGTGGATGATATGGGGAGTGGTTGGCTTTCCGTCGCCATCTTTGAGGGCTGATTACAGAAAAGTGGCGTAGCTAAATAAGCAAATGTTCCACGGTCGGGACAACAGAAAATGATCAACATTTTTTTAACACCTAACATACTTCTAAAGGGAACATCAGCTTAGTAAAACTGGCTGAAATACAGTATAATGTAGGAGAGGACATTACATTACACTAACAGCTCTGATTCTTTTTTTTTTCTAATGCTGCTTGCATGTGATCTGCAGCCCTCAGAGCTGGTTGATGGCCTTGTACAAAACATAACAAATAACACACAAAAAAAAACTTTGTATGCTGCTTCACTACGCAGCATTAATTAACCTCTTTTCAGCTCTCTCAGTACTGTATCTAGCAATGAGCTGGACTGTTCTCCTTGTCTGAGTACGTGGCATTGTACTTAGACACTTACATGGCAATATACACTATTTGAGGTTAGGCTGCCCACCTCCACAAAGGCATTGGTCTTACTATCAGGTAAGGGGCACTTTAAATCAAAGTAACTACTTCAACAGCCGACCAAGGGGAAGATTCCTGCAGAACAAAGGGTCTATACGCCACCATTGGACGTAGGTTGGCTTTTCGCAGGATCTGGGGTTTGTATACAGATATAAACTGGGTACAATGGTGTAACATAATGATGTGGCTTAGGTCTGCCACACACACTACAATATTCTGTCTTATCTAGATAGTGTTGGTCACCGGCACATGACATGTCCACCCAGCTGGACCTGTGCTTCCCACCCATTATCCTAAATGTTTTCCTTCTGTCTGACCCTCTGGCTCTCATCTATCTACTCCACACCCTCCCCTCTTAGAACTCTAATCCTTGATTCCCCCTTAGGGATAGTACTTCGATTAACCCCCAAGGTTCCTGGAAATTCCAAGGACCCATTTGCCCTGCATGTTAAATGTAGGTCTGGTTACCTACCCACAAGGCAAAAATAAGTGTGCACAAGAGTGTAAGGGGTTTCCCAGGTGTTGGTCAGAGAGCCAGAGGTTGGTGGGGCTAAGGCATGTATCTGCCTTCATATCAAACCTCCTACAGATCTGTTCTAGATCTTGCACTGCATCTTCTCATGCCCATCGCTAACTATCTCTTTCTTAGCTTCACATCAGCTTCACATAAACTTCTTGTGGAGACTGGGGATCCCTTCTTTTAGTGAATAACTGTCTCATCCTTGCTCAGCTAATCCCTAGGTAGCGTATTGGGGAACGAAACCTAAACCTTAGGTTTTAACAAGCACAGCCGCTATAGGCCCAGCCGTCACAGTGACACACTATGGCGACGCACTACAGCAACCTACTGTCCCTCGTTGCTAATTCCTCCTAGGGGGCAAGGGGGTATTTCACAGATCTTCTGACCTGCTCTCTACCACAGTACAAGCACAAATAATGGGATCAATACAAGTATTGTTCCCGCTGCTCGAGACAGATATCACTTATCAGGAACCCGTTCACTCCAAAAGTTATGTGCCTGCTGTCTGTGACCTCGCAGCTGTTCTCGATGCCATGCTGTATTACAAGGGTTAAGAATTAATCACAGCCTCCCTGTAAGGACGCAGAAGTGAATAAGTTCGGCAATCCCTTTCCTTAATTCAGCATAAATACAGCAACAGCTTATCTCAATCACACAACAGTTTGCGACGGCAATGCAGCACTTTAACCTTGTCCTATCCTGGGTTACAGAGTTCTTTGTCTAACAAATTAGACTCAGCTTTACAAACATATAGAGAACACAGGTGACGGGAATCTCATTCGATCCGTTCCCCTGAGGCACAGATAGTACGTAAGAAAGGAAAGTCTTTCTTACCTGGCCAGTTATATCTGCGCGTCCGATGACGGATAAATCACCGCATCCCGTCAGTCTGCGTTCTGGTTTGCAAGAGGCTGAGTCCCTGCCAAGGGCGCCAAATGTTAAGGTTAAATTTATATGTTGACCTCTCTCTATGGAGAGAAGCCAAAAACCCAGGTAAAGGATGGTTTTTTAATTATATCTAGAGTTGGAATCCTGCAGTATTACCAGCTCGTTACTTATACGTCACTGACACAGATAAAACAATGTATCATGATTATAAGCCTGGAGAAATGGCCCAAGTTTTATTATGGTCATCACATTTTATAGACAGATAAAATATAGGGTGGTAACAAATGCTAATAAGACATAGATGAGGCGGTGCTAGTGATTTAGATATTCAGTCATGCGCAATGGCATCTATATTAGTATTCATTATTATTATTCAAAAAGGTCAAAAAGGTTAAAACAATACATTCTGTACAAAGATACTTTTTCATGAATCCAAGAGCACAATGTAGTTGTTTTCCATAAATTGTTTATAGATAAGAGTCTCTGGGTCCTTGGGGATTGTGTCTACAAATGATAACTTTCCAGGAGTTGTTCTCAGTGACGTGCTTCCAGCATTCCTCTTCTTTATCCAGAACATCTCTCTGTCACCCTCTGATCACGCTCTCATCACGCTCTGATCATCTCCAGTCTCTTAAGAGGGCAATATATATAGGTGTAGTCATATAGGTACGGTGCAGGTAGGTAAAATCGTATCGCTGGCCTTATCACATCTTAGTGATGGAGTATTATGAGGAGAGATCAGGCAGACATCTTAGTGATGGAGTATTATGAGGAGAGATCAGGCAGACATCTTAGTGATGGAGTATTATGAGGGGAGATCAGGCAGACATCTTAGTGATGAGGTATTATGAGAGATCAGGCAGACATCTTAGTGATGGAGTATTATGAGGAGAGATCAGGCAGACATCTTAGTGATGGAGTATTATGAGGAGAGATCAGGCAGACATCTTAGTGATGGAGTATTATGAGGGGAGATCAGGCAGACATCTTAGTGATGGAGTATTATGAGGGGAGATCAGGCAGACATCTTAGTGATGAGGTATTATGAGAGATCAGGCAGACATCTTAGTGATGGAGTATTATGAGAGATCAGGCAGACATCTTAGTGATGGGAATATTATGAGGAGAGATCAGGCAGACATCTTAGTGATGGAGTATTATGAGGGGAGATCAGGCAGACATCTTAGTGATGGAGTATTATGAGGGGAGATCAGGCAGACATCTTAGTGATGGAATATTATGAGGAGAGATCAGGCAGACATCTTAGTGATGGAATATTATGAGGGGAGATCAGGCAGACATCTTAGTGATGGGAGTATTATGAGGAGAGATCAGGCAGACATCTTAGTGATGGAGTATTATGAGGAGAGATCAGGCAGACATCTTAGTGATGGAGTATTATGAGGGGAGATCAGGCAGACATCTTAGTGATGGAGTATTATGAGGGGAGATCAGGCAGACATCTTAGTGATGGAATATTATAAGGGGAGATCAGGCAGACATCTTAGTGATGGAGTATTATGAGGAGAGATCAGGCAGACATCTTAGTGATGGAGTATTATGAGGGGAGATCAGGCAGACATCTTAGTGATGAGAGTATTATGAGGGGAGATCAGGCAGACATCTTAGTGATGGAGTATTATGAGGGGAGATCAGGCAGACATCTTAGTGATGGAGTATTATGAGGAGAGATCAGGCAGACATCTTAGTGATGGAGTATTATGAGGAGAGATCAGGCAGACATCTTAGTGATGGAGTATTATGAGGGGAGATCAGGCAGACATCTTAGTGATGGAGTATTATGAGAGATCAGGCAGACATCTTAGTGATGGAGTATTATGAGGAGAGATCAGGCAGACATCTTAGTGATGGAATATTATGAGGAGAGATCAGGCAGACATCTTAGTGATGGAGTATTATGAGGGGAGATCAGGCAGACATCTTAGTGATGAAGTATTATGAGGGGAGATCAGGCAGACATCTTAGTGATGGAATATTATGAGGAGAGATCAGGCAGACATCTTAGTGATGGAATATTATGAGGGGAGATCAGGCAGACATCTTAGTGATGGGAGTATTATGAGGAGAGATCAGGCAGACATCTTAGTGATGAGGTATTATGAGGGGAGATCAGGCAGACATCTTAGTGATGGAGTATTATGAGGAGAGATCAGGCAGACATCTTAGTGATGGAGTATTATGAGGGGAGATCAGGCAGACATCTTAGTGATGGAGTATTATGAGGGGAGATCAGGCAGACATCTTAGTGATGGAGTATTATGAGGAGAGATCAGGCAGACATCTTAGTGATGGAGTATTATGAGGGGAGATCAGGCAGACATCTTAGTGATGGAATATTATGAGGGGAGATCAGGCAGACATCTTAGTGATGGAGTATTATGAGGAGAGATCAGGCAGACATCTTAGTGATGGAGTATTATGAGGGGAGATCAGGCAGACATCTTAGTGATGGAATATTATGAGGAGAGATCAGGCAGACATCTTAGTGATGGAGTATTATGAGGAGAGATCAGGCAGACATCTTAGTGATGGAGTATTATGAGGAGAGATCAGGCAGACATCTTAGTGATGGAGTATTATGAGGGGAGATCAGGCAGACATGAGCAGTTTATGAGGGGAATGACTTCTATACATTACAGGATTTCCTAAGGGCTATCCCCTACACCTGATGAATATGTACAGTGTATGTATTATAATTACATTCATCGGTAGAATGAGCCATGCCCCCCTCACAGCAGCACCATATTACCCAGCACACTCCTAACCACGCGCATGTATTTTCCGCGCTCTGATTCGGCCCCTGCAGACTACACACTGTGGGCGGGGTAAGAGATGATATCACGTGATCGGAACATAACTCCTCCTACTGCCATAGCAAATCTCCCGATCTTTAGGAATAAACCCGCCTCCCAACTGCTCCGCGGAAGTGACGTCAGCACATGGTACGGTCTCCATGGCGACGTAGCATTCCGGCAGCACGCTTCTCCTCGCTGATAAGTCACATCCGGTAATGTCTCTGAGGCGATCACCTCGGACTGTGTAAGAGGTGGTGGAGGGGAGTGGTAATGATGGGGGATGGTACTGTCACACTGTACCGCAGCTTCTCCTCTTCCTGTCATTACCTCATGTGTATACAGGAGCAGAGCCAGCAACCTGTCACTCCTCTATATCGCTGCTCCCCTGACTGACTCCTGGCCGCGTATCTCATCTCATGCTTCTAGGTATCTAAGCTTAGATACACAGGTGACCATAGAGAGGGCTGAGACCTCCCCCAATACTACACCCAGTGCTGGAATAGAACTAAAAATCCCAGCATGGTATTACAGAGAAGTAGTGATGTGTGAGGGATCTCCAGAGCTGCACTCACTATTCTGCTATTACATAAGTTTATATTCTCCAGAGCTGCACTCACTATTCTGCATTTACATCCTGTCTCATCCTCCAGAGCTGCACTCACTATTCTGCTGTTACATCATGTCTCATCCTCCAGAGCTGCACTCACTATTCTGCTGTTACATCATGTCTCATCCTCCAGAGCTGCACTCACTATTCTGCTGTTACATCCTGTCTCATCCTCCAGAGCTGCACTCACTATTCTGCTGTTACATCCTGTCTCATCCCCCAGAGCTGCACTCACTATTCTGCTGTTACATCATGTCTCATCCTCCAGAGCTGCACTCACTATTCTGCTGTTACATCCTGTCTCATCCTCCAGAGCTGCACTCACTATTCTGCTGTTACATCCTGTCTCATCCCCCAGAGCTGCACTCACTATTCTGCTGTTACATCATGTCTTATCCTGCAGAGCTACACTCACTATTCTGCTGTTACATCCTGTCTTATCCTCCAGAGCTGCACTCACTATTCTGCTGTTACTTCCTCCAGAGCTGCACTCACTATTCTGCTGTTACATCCTGTCTCATCCTCCAGAGCTGCACTCACTATTCTGCTGTTACATCATGTCTTATCCTCCAGAGCTGCACTCACTATTCTGCTGTTACATCCTGTCTCATCCTCCAGAGCTGCGCTCACTATTCTGCTGTTACATCCTGTCTCATCCTCCAGAGCTGCACTCACTATTCTGCTGTTACATCATGTCTTATCCTGCAGAGCTACACTCACTATTCTGCTGTTACATCATGTCTCATCCTCCAGAGCTGCACTCACTATTCTGCTGTTACTTCCTCCAGAGCTGCACTCACTATTCTGCTGTTACATCATGTCTTATCCTGCAGAGCTACACTCACTATTCTGCTGTTACATCATGTCTTATCCTCCAGAGCTGCACTCACTATTCTGCTGTTACATCATGTCTTATCCTCCAGAGCTGCACTCACTATTCTGCTGTTACTTCCTCCAGAGCTGCACTCACTATTCTGCTGTTGCTTCATGTCTTATCCTGCAGAGCTACACTCACTATTCTGCTGTTACATCATGTCTTATCCTCCAGAGCTGCACTCACTATTCTGCTGTTACTTCCTCCAGAGCTGCACTCACTATTCTGCTGTTACATCATGTCTTATCCTCCAGAGCTGCACTCACTATTCTGCTGTTACATCCTGTCTCATCCTCCAGAGCTGCACTCACTATTCTGCTGTTACATCCTGTCTCATCCTCCAGAGCTGCACTCACTATTCTGCTATTACATAATTTCTTATCCTCAGAGCTCCACTCACTACATTCTGCTGTATACATGATAAGTTTAGGTACCTGGCTATGTAGCTTCACACATGAGGCTTAGATACATGGCTGAGCAGAGAGTATCATACATGATAGGTGTAGATACCTTAGGTTAATAGTTCTGTCTCAGTTATAATGGGATTAGATACACTGGGTCAGTAGCACAATATCACACATGAGGCTTAGATACACAGTACAGGTATCTCTATGGGAGCTATCATGGACAGACACTAAAGGGCTCAGCAATACCCAGCAGCCTGTGCACTGTGGTCGCTCCTTATAGGCCACTCTGACTGCTGGGACTGCGGAGTGCACAAGGGGGTGGCACCTGTGTGTACAATCCCAAGATGGCTGCCCTAATGAGCTGTTACCATGGTGATCACTAGAGATAAGCGAACCCGCTGAGGTTCGGGTTCGTATGAACCTGAACTCTCGGCATCAGATTCCCGCTGTCTGCCCACTCCGTGGAGAGGGTGGATACAGCCGGAGGACCGCCTGGAAAACTGGGATACAGCCTATGGCTCCAGGGGGCTTCCAAGGACAGAGCTGACCCTTCTGATCAGCTAATATGATGGCAGAAGTGCAACAACAAACCCGTAATGATACCCGACCCCTGTCATGTCTGACTTTATCTCTCTGCAGGTAAAGACAACTGGATCTTGTGAATCCCTCCTAATTCTTTGTCGGGATGATACATTACATAAGGCTAGGTTCACACTGCGTTTTCAGCATCCGTTTAACGGATCTGTTTTTTGCAAAAAACGGATTGCAAAAAACGGATGCATTTGTGTGCATCCGTTTTTGATCCGTTTTTCCATTGACTTCCATTATAAAAAAAATGGATCAAAACGGATGCGTTTTTTTTTACGCACAATAAAGTACTGTTGACACTACTTTTTTGACCGCTAAAAAACCCGGATCACTTAAACGGATGCTGAAAACGCAGTGTGAACCTAGCCTAAAATTTGGCAGGAAATGTGACGTGAAAGATGATGGGAGTTAAAGGAGTTTTGTGGCAGGTTTCACACCTGTGCTTTAGGAAAACCTTCCCATACACCCAATGTACTTATGTGTCATATTTGGAATCAAATGATTGAGGTATTTAGATAATCACAACTAGTGAGAGTTGTGTACATCTGGCAGGGTCAGTACCTGTACACAAACCTATGTACCTCTGTGCCAAATCTGGGGGCAAATGATTAAGACAAAAGAAAACTAAAGAGCTGAAACCCAAACCACTCATCTATGGCTGTAATGACCCAACAGGTGTAGACCCACTGTGTCCCCTTCCAGTAGAGGGATGAGGCAGGTGCAGAGTAGCAGTGAAGTAGACCCAGTAGGTGATGCTGGTCAGCTAAAATAAGGTGCAAAAATAGGTAGATACAGCAATACAACAGTCTTTCACCCGATAAACAATACAGAACTGTTAGCCAGGGTACTTGAGCTATCTGTATAGTAGTAGGGAGATATGCTTGGCTTATAAGTAGGTCTTGTGTAGGAAGGCTGTCAAGGGGCCTTGTCTATTTAGTGCAGAACTCTACCGGGGTAATTAAGACTAAATAAGTGACTTTATATGAGAAACTTGCACTCATCGTTGACTACATATATATCACCTTGTGTCAGAAGAGCTCAACAAGTGCCAGGAGTCCCAGGCATGCACAGCAGTATGAAGCTAGCCACTCAAGGTTTCCTGAGTAGGCTGAGCAGATACCAACAGAACTTTATAGGATGCTGAGATGGACAATGGAATGGAGTTATTGTTTTAGGAGAACCCATGGTAGCAGATGTGCAATCATCATGATGTGAGAAGACAAATTGTCGCAAGTGGTTCTCCAAAATGTGGATCACACGTTTAACCTGTGCTTTTGGTGTGCAGATGGTATCCAGACCAACCTGATGTCAAGCAGTATACAAAGTGCTATCCAGATTGCAGATGTGAACTACACCCCACAATGCGATACAATATGGACAGGTAAAGAATGGAGATGGAATATGTGTTCCACACACAAGGTTCAGACCATTGGCAGAGTGCAGTCCAGAGGGTGGGACAAAATGTGTGATTTTAGAGAATTGATCCACCACTTTTCAGATCACGGAACAA
Source organism: Dendropsophus ebraccatus (assembly GCA_027789725.1). Taxonomy (NCBI): domain Eukaryota; kingdom Metazoa; phylum Chordata; class Amphibia; order Anura; family Hylidae; genus Dendropsophus; species Dendropsophus ebraccatus. The sequence goes on along the minus strand of JAQFWZ010000002.1, from coordinate 135,700,420 downwards.
CTTGCTGAAAATGGAAAATCTGTATGAAGTCCATGGTGATATGTTGCCAAGGCAGATCTGAAGTGGGTAGTAGTTTCAGCAGCCTTGCAGGTTTAGTTCCAAAAGCCTTGTTATGGGCACAGGTGGTACAGGCAAATACAAATTTACGGGCAGACTAAGTAGGCCACCAGTAGTGTTGTGAAAGCAGGTCAGTAGTCTTACGGATTCCTGAATGGCCGGCATAGAGCAGTGTCCCCATGTAAGTATATGTTTCCTCTTAGCAGAAGGTACAAAGGTATTTCCTGGGGGAACGTCTTTTAGCAAAACGGGTGCTACAGAGACCAGACGACTGGGATCTATGATGTGCAACCGGTTCCTTCAGGATGATCTGCTGAATCAAAAAACCTGGAAAGGCCATCTACCTTGACATATTTGTCTACTGGGCAAAAGTGTAAAAGGAAGTGGAACCATTTACCTCTATCCCCTCCCCCATTTGAATCTACATCAAGAGTCAACAGATATGCTGGATTCAATGCACTTAACACAAAATATATATATATATATATATATATATATATATATTGGGGGGGCATAAGGAGTGCAGACTGGAGCCATGGATATGGGTGTGGCTTTATAGGGATAAGACAATATATAAAGTCATGAGCTAGTTTGCTATAATCATCACAAAACTGTTACCCCTAAAAATAACAAATAAAAATAATTAAACATTGTACACTCGTCCCATATTAACCTTCTTTTGATAAAAAAATTAAATAAAACACACCTTAAAGATGAAATGTAAAACATACGGTATATAGAATAATTCTTTTTGTCAGAACCTTCAGCTTAATTTGTACCATCATTAGCTGAAATGAATCCATTCCTCTAGTAAGCGTCTCTTATCAGTAAGTAGAATGCTCTGTACCTCACTTCTAACCTTGAGCAGTGAGCAGTAAAATCATAGATACAAGAGTTAAAACTTCTTGGAAGTTTTTTTTTTTTTTTTTTTTTTCTAACATCCTTGAAGTTACAGAAGATATCAGCGCTGTGCTCCTATACACCAGACTGTAACCTTGGACAGTGACACACATACTTATAACTTAGTAGGAAAAAAAACCAATTTGCGTAGAACTTATTAGGATAGTTGTGTACACATATATACACATATATATATATATATAAACACTTGTTAAATAAAGTTACATAGAAATATATATATTACAGTAGTAAGTTACTACTCCTTAGAAATATATATATTTTACTGTAGTAAACTACTTCTTTGAAATATCATACGTTGGGGACACACACTTAAAGAAAATCTGCTTACAATATATATTGGGATACATATATATATATACCTACAAAATACTTTTTAAATAAAAATGTGTAAGTTACAGTAATAAGTTACTACAGGCTCCTTATACCATTGGGTTCTTAATAAGTGCACAAAATTCTGCGTTTGATCTTTACCAATTATCACTTTTCTCTTGACATTCCTAATAAAACGTACTTTTTCTCTCTGACTACTGACACTCCTGTATAACAATCTTATACACTAGCAGGTCTACTAGACCTGATTCCTTCAAACAGTCTCTATGCTTTTCCTTTCAACAAACCTTTGTCTAACTTTCTTCACCATCTGGTAATAACATTCATTAATAAATGTGCAAAACAGTTGTTAGACTCTATCGGAGAGTCCTGTGCCCGCCCCCTCAGTGACACTAAGCAATATGGGCGGAGGACAGAAATGCCAGGAGTTAAAATGGCCACCGGACTAGATAACCGGATATAGGGGTGTTGGCTTAGGGCATGGTTTTGAGACGTCACAATTATAATGGAGACGTGGATGATATGGGGAGTGGTTGGCTTTCCGTCGCCATCTTTGAGGGCTGATTACAGAAAAGTGGCGTAGCTAAATAAGCAAATGTTCCACGGTCGGGACAACAGAAAATGATCAACATTTTTTTAACACCTAACATACTTCTAAAGGGAACATCAGCTTAGTAAAACTGGCTGAAATACAGTATAATGTAGGAGAGGACATTACATTACACTAACAGCTCTGATTCTTTTTTTTTTCTAATGCTGCTTGCATGTGATCTGCAGCCCTCAGAGCTGGTTGATGGCCTTGTACAAAACATAACAAATAACACACAAAAAAAACTTTGTATGCTGCTTCACTACGCAGCATTAATTAACCTCTTTTCAGCTCTCTCAGTACTGTATCTAGCAATGAGCTGGACTGTTCTCCTTGTCTGAGTACGTGGCATTGTACTTAGACACTTACATGGCAATATACACTATTTGAGGTTAGGCTGCCCACCTCCACAAAGGCATTGGTCTTACTATCAGGTAAGGGGCACTTTAAATCAAAGTAACTACTTCAACAGCCGACCAAGGGGAAGATTCCTGCAGAACAAAGGGTCTATACGCCACCATTGGACGTAGGTTGGCTTTTCGCAGGATCTGGGGTTTGTATACAGATATAAACTGGGTACAATGGTGTAACATAATGATGTGGCTTAGGTCTGCCACACACACTACAATATTCTGTCTTATCTAGATAGTGTTGGTCACCGGCACATGACATGTCCACCCAGCTGGACCTGTGCTTCCCACCCATTATCCTAAATGTTTTCCTTCTGTCTGACCCTCTGGCTCTCATCTATCTACTCCACACCCTCCCCTCTTAGAACTCTAATCCTTGATTCCCCCTTAGGGATAGTACTTCGATTAACCCCCAAGGTTCCTGGAAATTCCAAGGACCCATTTGCCCTGCATGTTAAATGTAGGTCTGGTTACCTACCCACAAGGCAAAAATAAGTGTGCACAAGAGTGTAAGGGGTTTCCCAGGTGTTGGTCAGAGAGCCAGAGGTTGGTGGGGCTAAGGCATGTATCTGCCTTCATATCAAACCTCCTACAGATCTGTTCTAGATCTTGCACTGCATCTTCTCATGCCCATCGCTAACTATCTCTTTCTTAGCTTCACATCAGCTTCACATAAACTTCTTGTGGAGACTGGGGATCCCTTCTTTTAGTGAATAACTGTCTCATCCTTGCTCAGCTAATCCCTAGGTAGCGTATTGGGGAACGAAACCTAAACCTTAGGTTTTAACAAGCACAGCCGCTATAGGCCCAGCCGTCACAGTGACACACTATGGCGACGCACTACAGCAACCTACTGTCCCTCGTTGCTAATTCCTCCTAGGGGGCAAGGGGGTATTTCACAGATCTTCTGACCTGCTCTCTACCACAGTACAAGCACAAATAATGGGATCAATACAAGTATTGTTCCCGCTGCTCGAGACAGATATCACTTATCAGGAACCCGTTCACTCCAAAAGTTATGTGCCTGCTGTCTGTGACCTCGCAGCTGTTCTCGATGCCATGCTGTATTACAAGGGTTAAGAATTAATCACAGCCTCCCTGTAAGGACGCAGAAGTGAATAAGTTCGGCAATCCCTTTCCTTAATTCAGCATAAATACAGCAACAGCTTATCTCAATCACACAACAGTTTGCGACGGCAATGCAGCACTTTAACCTTGTCCTATCCTGGGTTACAGAGTTCTTTGTCTAACAAATTAGACTCAGCTTTACAAACATATAGAGAACACAGGTGACGGGAATCTCATTCGATCCGTTCCCCTGAGGCACAGATAGTACGTAAGAAAGGAAAGTCTTTCTTACCTGGCCAGTTATATCTGCGCGTCCGATGACGGATAAATCACCGCATCCCGTCAGTCTGCGTTCTGGTTTGCAAGAGGCTGAGTCCCTGCCAAGGGCGCCAAATGTTAAGGTTAAATTTATATGTTGACCTCTCTCTATGGAGAGAAGCCAAAAACCCAGGTAAAGGATGGTTTTTTAATTATATCTAGAGTTGGAATCCTGCAGTATTACCAGCTCGTTACTTATACGTCACTGACACAGATAAAACAATGTATCATGATTATAAGCCTGGAGAAATGGCCCAAGTTTTATTATGGTCATCACATTTTATAGACAGATAAAATATAGGGTGGTAACAAATGCTAATAAGACATAGATGAGGCGGTGCTAGTGATTTAGATATTCAGTCATGCGCAATGGCATCTATATTAGTATTCATTATTATTATTCAAAAAGGTCAAAAAGGTTAAAACAATACATTCTGTACAAAGATACTTTTTCATGAATCCAAGAGCACAATGTAGTTGTTTTCCATAAATTGTTTATAGATAAGAGTCTCTGGGTCCTTGGGGATTGTGTCTACAAATGATAACTTTCCAGGAGTTGTTCTCAGTGACGTGCTTCCAGCATTCCTCTTCTTTATCCAGAACATCTCTCTGTCACCCTCTGATCACGCTCTCATCACGCTCTGATCATCTCCAGTCTCTTAAGAGGGCAATATATATAGGTGTAGTCATATAGGTACGGTGCAGGTAGGTAAAATCGTATCGCTGGCCTTATCACATCTTAGTGATGGAGTATTATGAGGAGAGATCAGGCAGACATCTTAGTGATGGAGTATTATGAGGAGAGATCAGGCAGACATCTTAGTGATGGAGTATTATGAGGGGAGATCAGGCAGACATCTTAGTGATGAGGTATTATGAGAGATCAGGCAGACATCTTAGTGATGGAGTATTATGAGGAGAGATCAGGCAGACATCTTAGTGATGGAGTATTATGAGGAGAGATCAGGCAGACATCTTAGTGATGGAGTATTATGAGGGGAGATCAGGCAGACATCTTAGTGATGGAGTATTATGAGGGGAGATCAGGCAGACATCTTAGTGATGAGGTATTATGAGAGATCAGGCAGACATCTTAGTGATGGAGTATTATGAGAGATCAGGCAGACATCTTAGTGATGGGAATATTATGAGGAGAGATCAGGCAGACATCTTAGTGATGGAGTATTATGAGGAGAGATCAGGCAGACATCTTAGTGATGGAGTATTATGAGGGGAGATCAGGCAGACATCTTAGTGATGGAATATTATGAGGAGAGATCAGGCAGACATCTTAGTGATGGAATATTATGAGGGGAGATCAGGCAGACATCTTAGTGATGGGAGTATTATGAGGAGAGATCAGGCAGACATCTTAGTGATGGAGTATTATGAGGAGAGATCAGGCAGACATCTTAGTGATGGAGTATTATGAGGGGAGATCAGGCAGACATCTTAGTGATGGAGTATTATGAGGGGAGATCAGGCAGACATCTTAGTGATGGAATATTATAAGGGGAGATCAGGCAGACATCTTAGTGATGGAGTATTATGAGGAGAGATCAGGCAGACATCTTAGTGATGGAGTATTATGAGGGGAGATCAGGCAGACATCTTAGTGATGAGAGTATTATGAGGGGAGATCAGGCAGACATCTTAGTGATGGAGTATTATGAGGGGAGATCAGGCAGACATCTTAGTGATGGAGTATTATGAGGAGAGATCAGGCAGACATCTTAGTGATGGAGTATTATGAGGAGAGATCAGGCAGACATCTTAGTGATGGAGTATTATGAGGGGAGATCAGGCAGACATCTTAGTGATGGAGTATTATGAGAGATCAGGCAGACATCTTAGTGATGGAGTATTATGAGGAGAGATCAGGCAGACATCTTAGTGATGGAATATTATGAGGAGAGATCAGGCAGACATCTTAGTGATGGAGTATTATGAGGGGAGATCAGGCAGACATCTTAGTGATGAAGTATTATGAGGGGAGATCAGGCAGACATCTTAGTGATGGAATATTATGAGGAGAGATCAGGCAGACATCTTAGTGATGGAATATTATGAGGGGAGATCAGGCAGACATCTTAGTGATGGGAGTATTATGAGGAGAGATCAGGCAGACATCTTAGTGATGAGGTATTATGAGGGGAGATCAGGCAGACATCTTAGTGATGGAGTATTATGAGGAGAGATCAGGCAGACATCTTAGTGATGGAGTATTATGAGGGGAGATCAGGCAGACATCTTAGTGATGGAGTATTATGAGGGGAGATCAGGCAGACATCTTAGTGATGGAGTATTATGAGGAGAGATCAGGCAGACATCTTAGTGATGGAGTATTATGAGGGGAGATCAGGCAGACATCTTAGTGATGGAATATTATGAGGGGAGATCAGGCAGACATCTTAGTGATGGAGTATTATGAGGAGAGATCAGGCAGACATCTTAGTGATGGAGTATTATGAGGGGAGATCAGGCAGACATCTTAGTGATGGAATATTATGAGGAGAGATCAGGCAGACATCTTAGTGATGGAGTATTATGAGGAGAGATCAGGCAGACATCTTAGTGATGGAGTATTATGAGGAGAGATCAGGCAGACATCTTAGTGATGGAGTATTATGAGGGGAGATCAGGCAGACATGAGCAGTTTATGAGGGGAATGACTTCTATACATTACAGGATTTCCTAAGGGCTATCCCCTACACCTGATGAATATGTACAGTGTATGTATTATAATTACATTCATCGGTAGAATGAGCCATGCCCCCCTCACAGCAGCACCATATTACCCAGCACACTCCTAACCACGCGCATGTATTTTCCGCGCTCTGATTCGGCCCCTGCAGACTACACACTGTGGGCGGGGTAAGAGATGATATCACGTGATCGGAACATAACTCCTCCTACTGCCATAGCAAATCTCCCGATCTTTAGGAATAAACCCGCCTCCCAACTGCTCCGCGGAAGTGACGTCAGCACATGGTACGGTCTCCATGGCGACGTAGCATTCCGGCAGCACGCTTCTCCTCGCTGATAAGTCACATCCGGTAATGTCTCTGAGGCGATCACCTCGGACTGTGTAAGAGGTGGTGGAGGGGAGTGGTAATGATGGGGGATGGTACTGTCACACTGTACCGCAGCTTCTCCTCTTCCTGTCATTACCTCATGTGTATACAGGAGCAGAGCCAGCAACCTGTCACTCCTCTATATCGCTGCTCCCCTGACTGACTCCTGGCCGCGTATCTCATCTCATGCTTCTAGGTATCTAAGCTTAGATACACAGGTGACCATAGAGAGGGCTGAGACCTCCCCCAATACTACACCCAGTGCTGGAATAGAACTAAAAATCCCAGCATGGTATTACAGAGAAGTAGTGATGTGTGAGGGATCTCCAGAGCTGCACTCACTATTCTGCTATTACATAAGTTTATATTCTCCAGAGCTGCACTCACTATTCTGCATTTACATCCTGTCTCATCCTCCAGAGCTGCACTCACTATTCTGCTGTTACATCATGTCTCATCCTCCAGAGCTGCACTCACTATTCTGCTGTTACATCATGTCTCATCCTCCAGAGCTGCACTCACTATTCTGCTGTTACATCCTGTCTCATCCTCCAGAGCTGCACTCACTATTCTGCTGTTACATCCTGTCTCATCCCCCAGAGCTGCACTCACTATTCTGCTGTTACATCATGTCTCATCCTCCAGAGCTGCACTCACTATTCTGCTGTTACATCCTGTCTCATCCTCCAGAGCTGCACTCACTATTCTGCTGTTACATCCTGTCTCATCCCCCAGAGCTGCACTCACTATTCTGCTGTTACATCATGTCTTATCCTGCAGAGCTACACTCACTATTCTGCTGTTACATCCTGTCTTATCCTCCAGAGCTGCACTCACTATTCTGCTGTTACTTCCTCCAGAGCTGCACTCACTATTCTGCTGTTACATCCTGTCTCATCCTCCAGAGCTGCACTCACTATTCTGCTGTTACATCATGTCTTATCCTCCAGAGCTGCACTCACTATTCTGCTGTTACATCCTGTCTCATCCTCCAGAGCTGCGCTCACTATTCTGCTGTTACATCCTGTCTCATCCTCCAGAGCTGCACTCACTATTCTGCTGTTACATCATGTCTTATCCTGCAGAGCTACACTCACTATTCTGCTGTTACATCATGTCTCATCCTCCAGAGCTGCACTCACTATTCTGCTGTTACTTCCTCCAGAGCTGCACTCACTATTCTGCTGTTACATCATGTCTTATCCTGCAGAGCTACACTCACTATTCTGCTGTTACATCATGTCTTATCCTCCAGAGCTGCACTCACTATTCTGCTGTTACATCATGTCTTATCCTCCAGAGCTGCACTCACTATTCTGCTGTTACTTCCTCCAGAGCTGCACTCACTATTCTGCTGTTGCTTCATGTCTTATCCTGCAGAGCTACACTCACTATTCTGCTGTTACATCATGTCTTATCCTCCAGAGCTGCACTCACTATTCTGCTGTTACTTCCTCCAGAGCTGCACTCACTATTCTGCTGTTACATCATGTCTTATCCTCCAGAGCTGCACTCACTATTCTGCTGTTACATCCTGTCTCATCCTCCAGAGCTGCACTCACTATTCTGCTGTTACATCCTGTCTCATCCTCCAGAGCTGCACTCACTATTCTGCTATTACATAATTTCTTATCCTCAGAGCTCCACTCACTACATTCTGCTGTATACATGATAAGTTTAGGTACCTGGCTATGTAGCTTCACACATGAGGCTTAGATACATGGCTGAGCAGAGAGTATCATACATGATAGGTGTAGATACCTTAGGTTAATAGTTCTGTCTCAGTTATAATGGGATTAGATACACTGGGTCAGTAGCACAATATCACACATGAGGCTTAGATACACAGTACAGGTATCTCTATGGGAGCTATCATGGACAGACACTAAAGGGCTCAGCAATACCCAGCAGCCTGTGCACTGTGGTCGCTCCTTATAGGCCACTCTGACTGCTGGGACTGCGGAGTGCACAAGGGGGTGGCACCTGTGTGTACAATCCCAAGATGGCTGCCCTAATGAGCTGTTACCATGGTGATCACTAGAGATAAGCGAACCCGCTGAGGTTCGGGTTCGTATGAACCTGAACTCTCGGCATCAGATTCCCGCTGTCTGCCCACTCCGTGGAGAGGGTGGATACAGCCGGAGGACCGCCTGGAAAACTGGGATACAGCCTATGGCTATGGCTGTATCCCAGTTTTCCAGGCGGTCCTCCGGCTGTATCCACCCTCTCCACGGAGCGGGCAGACAGCGGGAATCTGATGCCGAGAGTTCAGGTTCATACGAACCCGAACCTCGGCAGGTTCGCTCGTCTCTAGTGATCACCCCATAACATAATGACTGAATTTACAGCCATGTGAGATTTATTACATATCTGGTTATACCTCCACCCTCCCTGCTGTAATATGACTTATCTCCATGGTGATAGCTCCTCGATAAGGGGATGGGGGGTGATGGGGTATAAGAGTATGGGGGGGGGGGGGGCATAGGGCAGTCATTGGGGGCAGAGTACAATATGGGGAGCACAAATAAATATGGGGGGTGGGTGATGGGGGTATAAGAGCACGGGCGGCATAGGGCAGTCACACTCTCCTTTATCTGTGAGCAGCATTCGGTGTGGGCTCGGTGCAGTCTCTTCAGTCTGATGGTTTTCATGCTGCGGCTTTCACCTCACCCCCCCTTCCCTGCGCCGCCTCCTCTTACCTAGGTAACACCCTGCAGCTCTGTGGGGACACTGCAACTGCCAGGGCATGTTGGGGGTATTAGTCCTGCTACAGATTACGGCGCACTGACCTGCATTAACCCCTTAAGGACAGGGCCTGAAATGGCCTTAAGGACAGGGCCAATTGTCACTTTTGCATTTTCATTTTTTCCTCCTCGCCTTCTAAGACCCATAACTCTTTCATTTTTCCACCTACAGGGCCATGTGAAGTCTTGTTTTTTTCAAAAGCAGGTGTATTGTGTAATGGCATCTTTCAATCTGCCATAAAATGAATGACTGAACCCCTAAAATATAATTTATGGGGTCATTTGGGTCAAAGAATGCAATTCCGCAAATATTTGGGGGGTTCCATGTTTACGTAATGCACTTTGCGGTAAGACTGGCATTTTTTTCTTTATTCCATAGGTCGGTCTGAGAACAGCGATATGCAGGTTTACTAGGTTTTCTAACGTTTTACTATTTTTATTAGCAGTAAAAAGAAATTTGCAAGTAGGTGTATTTATAATGGCCCTATTGTTACTCCTGTAGCACATTTATTTTTTCACCTACAGGGTCGTATGGGGCGTAATTTTTTGCGTCATGATCTCTAGTTTTTATTGGTAACATTTTTTCTAGATCAAACGTATTGATCGCTTTTTATTAATTTTTTTTATACATAAAATGTCATTAAAAAAAAAGTAATCTCTGCGGTTTTTTTTACCGCTTTTTGTTCACCGTGCAGGAATAGTATTGTTTTATTTTAATAGATCGGACGATTACGCACGCTACGGTATATTATATGTTAATTAACTTTATTACCATAGCATAGCAGGGATCAGTGTTATCTGTGATCTTCTGATTCAGCCTGCCTGTGGCCTGTGGCAGGCTGAATCAGAAGACCGAAAAGAGAAGACGGCACCGAGGTAAGCAGCAGACCTCCGGCAGTCAGGAAATGTGATTGGGACCCCTGCAGACACGCTGCAGGAGTCCTGATCGCTAAGTGACCAGAGATGCTCCGGTCACTTATACTTACAAGGCGTGATTGTGGCGTTTAAGGGGTCAATGGCGGGCGGCCGCGTGATCGCGGCGGCCCGCCATTGAGGGTGAGGGCCTGGCTGCAGATAGCATCCGGTCCTCACCCGCTATGGGGCGGGCTCAGTTCGTGAGCCCGGGACCGCGCCAGGGCGTACATTTACGCCCTCCTGCGTTACGGCCCAGGCAGGGGGGGGGGGGCGTAAATGTACGCCCTGTGTCGTTAAGGGGTTAAAGCACCCAACCATAACCCCCCCCCCCCCCCCAAAAAAAAAAAAAGGTACCGTTAGTTAGCTGACATCAAGAACTTTCCATTTCCGGGGTTCAAATTGGCCCTCGTGCCGCCTTTGGGGGTACAAATTTGTAATCCGGTGGAGGGATGACAATAAGGCCGGGCCTAGAGCGTTCGTGCCCTAGGCCTGTGAGGGAGGGAGATTTATACTCCTCAGTCTCTGTAAATTGACAACTAACTTTATTTATACACCACCATATCCTCAGCTTTATTATGTTTTGTTAATAATCATACATGAACGATAGCTTTACTGGAAGCGTCCACTGACTTTTCAGATTTGTGCTCCAGCACCGTGTAAAGTGATGAGGTAAGATCAGATAATCCTTTAATAATCCCACCATGCAGAAATTTAGTGTGTTACAGCAGCAGAGATATTACACATACAAAAAGCTAAAAGGTAAAGTAAAGGCATTACGATTAAAGTAGAAAGAGAGAAGAAAAGGTAAAAAGATACAATAAAACATTAGACTATGTAAGTTCTCTTTATGGAGTGATCTCTGCATAGGTGGGTGTTGGTTGTACAGCCTGACCGCTGCAGGAAGGAAGGACGTCCGATATCCCTCCTTTCCACACTTAGGGTGAATTAAACGGTCACTGATAGTACTGCCCAGTGCTATCACGTCTCGGGCATAGGATGGGAGTCATTCTCCAGTATGGAGCTGACCACTGACAAAATCCATCACTTCCCCACCACCTGCACCGGTTCCAGGGGGCTTCCAAGGACAGAGCTGACCCTTCTGATCAGCTAATATGATGGCAGAAGTGCAACAACAAACCCGTAATGATACCCGACCCCTGTCATGTCTGACTTTATCTCTCTGCAGGTAAAGACAACTGGATCTTGTGAATCCCTCCTAATTCTTTGTCGGGATGATACATTACATAAGGCTAGGTTCACACTGCGTTTTCAGCATCCGTTTAACGGATCTGTTTTTTGCAAAAAACGGATTGCAAAAAACGGATGCATTTGTGTGCATCCGTTTTTGATCCGTTTTTCCATTGACTTCCATTATAAAAAAAATGGATCAAAACGGATGCGTTTTTTTTTACGCACAATAAAGTACTGTTGACACTACTTTTTTGACCGCTAAAAAACCCGGATCACTTAAACGGATGCTGAAAACGCAGTGTGAACCTAGCCTAAAATTTGGCAGGAAATGTGACGTGAAAGATGATGGGAGTTAAAGGAGTTTTGTGGCAGGTTTCACACCTGTGCTTTAGGAAAACCTTCCCATACACCCAATGTACTTATGTGTCATATTTGGAATCAAATGATTGAGGTATTTAGATAATCACAACTAGTGAGAGTTGTGTACATCTGGCAGGGTCAGTACCTGTACACAAACCTATGTACCTCTGTGCCAAATCTGGGGGCAAATGATTAAGACAAAAGAAAACTAAAGAGCTGAAACCCAAACCACTCATCTATGGCTGTAATGACCCAACAGGTGTAGACCCACTGTGTCCCCTTCCAGTAGAGGGATGAGGCAGGTGCAGAGTAGCAGTGAAGTAGACCCAGTAGGTGATGCTGGTCAGCTAAAATAAGGTGCAAAAATAGGTAGATACAGCAATACAACAGTCTTTCACCCGATAAACAATACAGAACTGTTAGCCAGGGTACTTGAGCTATCTGTATAGTAGTAGGGAGATATGCTTGGCTTATAAGTAGGTCTTGTGTAGGAAGGCTGTCAAGGGGCCTTGTCTATTTAGTGCAGAACTCTACCGGGGTAATTAAGACTAAATAAGTGACTTTATATGAGAAACTTGCACTCATCGTTGACTACATATATATCACCTTGTGTCAGAAGAGCTCAACAAGTGCCAGGAGTCCCAGGCATGCACAGCAGTATGAAGCTAGCCACTCAAGGTTTCCTGAGTAGGCTGAGCAGATACCAACAGAACTTTATAGGATGCTGAGATGGACAATGGAATGGAGTTATTGTTTTAGGAGAACCCATGGTAGCAGATGTGCAATCATCATGATGTGAGAAGACAAATTGTCGCAAGTGGTTCTCCAAAATGTGGATCACACGTTTAACCTGTGCTTTTGGTGTGCAGATGGTATCCAGACCAACCTGATGTCAAGCAGTATACAAAGTGCTATCCAGATTGCAGATGTGAACTACACCCCACAATGCGATACAATATGGACAGGTAAAGAATGGAGATGGAATATGTGTTCCACACACAAGGTTCAGACCATTGGCAGAGTGCAGTCCAGAGGGTGGGACAAAATGTGTGATTTTAGAGAATTGATCCACCACTTTTCAGATCACGGAACAACTTGCTGAAAATGGAAAATCTGTATGAAGTCCATGGTGATATGTTGCCAAGGCAGATCTGAAGTGGGTAGTAGTTTCAGCAGCCTTGCAGGTTTAGTTCCAAAAGCCTTGTTATGGGCACAGGTGGTACAGGCAAATACAAATTTACGGGCAGACTAAGTAGGCCACCAGTAGTGTTGTGAAAGCAGGTCAGTAGTCTTACGGATTCCTGAATGGCCGGCATAGAGCAGTGTCCCCATGTAAGTATATGTTTCCTCTTAGCAGAAGGTACAAAGGTATTTCCTGGGGGAACGTCTTTTAGCAAAACGGGTGCTACAGAGACCAGACGACTGGGATCTATGATGTGCAACCGGTTCCTTCAGGATGATCTGCTGAATCAAAAAACCTGGAAAGGCCATCTACCTTGACATATTTGTCTACTGGGCAAAAGTGTAAAAGGAAGTGGAACTGTGCAAAGAAGAGTGCCCACCCTGCTTGTCAAGAATTCAAGTGTTGAGCAGTTTACAGATAGATCCAGTTTTTATGATTAGTCAATATGACCACAGGATGCAGAGTACCCTTTAGCACAGTGCTTCTCAAACTGTGAGGCGGGCCTCACCAGTGAGGCGCCCTCTAGTTGTTGGTGGGGCCCAGCTGGGGAGGCAGTTTTCACAAAAGTAACTATGATCTGCACAGTCCTCTGCTGTTTGCTAAAATCCCCATTATAGCAATATTATTAATTTATTTTGTACTTACTTTATTATTATCTAGAGCTTGGGAGACGGGTGAAAGCTAGCCCTAGCATTATTTTCAGCTTTTATATGGACTTTCACCACATCCTCTTGGTCAGTGTGGTGAGGCCCAGGCAGAGCTGATGAAGGCAATATGCCGAAACGCTTCCTCCTGTACTGTGTGATGCTTTGCACATAATAAATAAGCATATATTTTAATTGGTGAAGTGCCGGGACTTTCTTCTACATTACGTCTGGGACGCCATCCCACCGCGAGCACCACAGCCGCAGCAGTGCTGTCTCCACCACTACTTCAGGCATTGCCTTGGTCTGTTGGGTGAGGCTCCAGTAGATAAAGTTTGAGAAGCGCTGCTTTAGCAGATGTCTCTATTCCTCAAGACAACTTAAAGAATGAGTCTGGCGAGTACGTGAAGGGGAACATAATAAAGAAAGTATGCTTACCAGACCCTGTGTCGGCGCTGCGACGCATCACTGAGCTTTCATACCACGCCAAATCTCATTTTCTTCCCGCTTTGGGGTACGTCATGAAATGTCAGGAAAGATTGGGATTTAGCCTGCCCAGTCAGTCAGTAACTGCAGCAATGTCACACTCCAGTCACTGCCTGGCTGAACGGGGCATCCATCAGCCATGTCATGACGTAGCAGGAGGAAAGATGTGAAGACTGCTGGCAGGGGTCCAGGAGCGAGATGGGGGCTATATGGGCACCAACACAGGTAAATATGCCTTCTTTATTATGTTCCCACTTCCTGCCCCAAATTATTGCCCCACCATCCCTCCAGACTTCTCCTTTAATAGTGAGTAGCTCTTTCCCCAGTGGTGTAGTTCTTTTCAGCTAGAGAAAATAGGTTGAAGAAGAAACTGCACGAGTTGTTGGTGGGGCAGGTGTCTGGGTGATGGAGGGCAGGAGCAGCAGAAAACAGCCTTTTAACTGTACGAATACAATATAAAGGTGTTCCGGGAGTAACCAAAATGTTTGCAATTGTAATGGCTTATTCACATCTAGAGATATATTACAGGAGTAATATAGTAGTAATTGCTTAATGTGAATAAATGTCACGGCCGCGGCGGCATCCCGTGTTCCGGGCCGCCGCCGCAACCTCCTCCTGCCCCATGCAGCCGCCGGGGTCCTTGTGCAGGGACCCGGCGCTGCTGCTAGTTGGGTGCCTCACCTTCTCCGCTCCTGTCTCTCACTGTGCCGGCCGGCGCGCGCGTCCCCGCCTCCAAGGGAGCGCGCGCGCCGGCTGTCTCAGATTTAAAGGGGCAGTGCGCTCCTAATTGGTCCACATGTCAATCACTCCCCTATAAGTTCCAGCTCTGCCCCCTTCCAGGGGTTGGAGCCTCTACATGCTTCCCATAGCGTTTGGCCCAGCTCCCTGTTGTTCCTGACCTTAGTCCGTGTCCCTTGTTCCTGTCTTCAGTCCTTGTCCCTAGTCCTTGCCACCTGCCTTCCCATTGTTCCTGAGTCCTGTCCGCCATCTGCAATCACGTCTACAGTCCTCTGCCTACTCCTGCCTACTGCTCCTGCCACGCCTCGCCTGCCGTCACTAGCAACCAAGCCAGGGGTAGCGACCTGGGGGTCGCCTGCCGCAGCAAGTCTATCCCGCCTTGCGGCGGGCTCTGGTGAAAACCAGCGGCCCCTTAGACTCCGCTCCCTGGTGAGGTTAGTGCTATCGCTGGTGACGGTCCAGTGGATCCACTACTCCAGGCGTTACAATAAACCACTAAGATTGCAAGAATTTTGGTGAGTGCCGGGAATTGTATGCTGTTTTGTTTGGTTCTCATGGAGCACCCTTGTGCATAGATGTCTGGTGTATAAACCCTCTTACCTGTTTCCTTCTCATCCTCTTGTTTGGTTTCTGGATCATAGGAGAGGTGTTATATCTGCCAGGTCCTCCATGTTGTGTCTGTGTGTGACTACTTACTGCAGCAGGTTGGGCTTTGGAGGAGGTAAAGAACACGCTCATTTACAGTGAGAAAATATGTTTATTTATGGCAAAGACATGATACTAATAAACTGTATAACCAGTCTACACTCTATAACCTATATACAATAGCATTACATAGAAGGAAGACATAAGTATCCTCAAAGTAACATAAAACACTGGTCTGGCTCTACAAATTTACCCACATTATGTTGAACTGGGAATACTGGGAAATCTTCTGATACATTACTATGATCTGTACGATCTACAAATATGATCTATGATTATTACAAAGATGGCATCCTGAGGATCTAGAGGCTTCCATGGACGCTCTGCTGTTGGGACATGGGGATCCTGATCATTGTAACAAAAAGACACTGAGCGGATCACACAGTCATATAATACAGCTTGTATGTTATATGGAGCTTCTACCACAACACGGAGATCACTGGATACCAGCCTACCCATCCCTACACCATACCAGCCTACCCAACCCTACACCATGCCAGCCAGCCCAACCCTACACCATGCCAGCTCGCCCATCCCTACACCATGCCAGCCTACCCATCCCTACACCATGCCAGCCTACCCATCCCTGCAGCATGCCGGCCTATGCATCCCTACAGCATGCCAGCCTACCCATCCCTACACCATGACAGCCAGCCCAACCCTACACCATGACAGCCAGCCCAACCCTACACCATGCCAGCCTACCCATCCCTACACCATGCCAGCCAGCCCAACCCTACACCATGCCAGCCTACCCTTCCCTACACCAAGCCAGTCTGCCCATCCTTACACCATCCCAGCCTACCCATCCCTACACCATGCCAGCCTGCCCATTCCTACACCATGCCAGCCTACCCATCCCTACACTATGCCAGCCTGCCCATCCCTTCACCATGCCAGCCTGCCCATCCCTACACCATGCCAGTAGATATAAGACATACTTCTCCCCTGATTACTGTCACCACTTACAGAACTGTTGGGTAAATGTCATGGCTGAGCCTCCAGTCATAGTGCAGCGGTCTATACAGCTGGGCGCTCTCTTGAGAAAGTAAAGACCGTTTCATTAAGCTTTCCACAGTTTTTCTCAATTTACACAGTGCTTACTATTCTCTGTGCATATACAGCAGGGGGTGCTGCAGAGTCATGTCTTCAATTGGTCCTGGTCAGATCATGTGATCACCAGTATGCTCATTATATAAAGGTTAGAAATAGTAAGAAATTAAAAGATAAAATAAATAAAACCTGTGACCTGTAGTTTACAATGTGCAGGGTCCTCCTGGGTGACAGCCCTTATTATACTGTACAGGATCCTCTGCTCCGGAGATCACTGCTACTGCCCATAGTCCTGGGATAGGAGCATTATGCAGGACCCTCTGCTCCGGAGATCACTGCTACTGCCCATAGTCCTGGGGATAGGAGCATTATACAGGACCCTCTGCTCCGGAGATCACTGCTACACCCCATAGTCCTGGGGATAGGAACATTATACAGGACCCTCTGCTCCGGAGATCACTGCTACACCTCATAGTCCTGGGGATAGGAGCATTATACAGGACCCTCTGCTCTGGAGATCACTGCAACCCCCACAGTCCTGGGGATAGGAACATTATACAGGACCCTCTGCTCCAGAGATTACTGCTACACCCCATAGTCCTGGGGATAGGAGCATTATACAGGACCCTCTGCTCCGGAGATCACTGCTACACCCCATAGTCCTGGGATAGGAGCATTATACAGGACCCTCTGCTCTGGAGATCACTGCAACCCCCACAGTCCTGGGGATAGGAGCATTATACAGGACCCTCTGCTCCGGAGATCACTGCTACAGCCCATAGTCCTGGGGATAGGAGCATTATACAGGACCCTCTGCTCCAGAGATTACTGCTACACCCATAGTCCTGGGATAGGAACATTATACAGGACCCTCTGCTCCGGAGATCACTGCTACACCCCATAGTCCTGGTGATAGGAGGGATATACAGGACCCTCTGCTCCGGAGATCACTGCTACCCCCATAGTCCTGGGGATAGGAGCATTATACAGGACCCCCTGCTCCGGAGATCACTGCTACACCTCATAGTTCTGGGGATAGGAGCATTATATAGGACCCTCTGCTCCGGAGATCACTGCTACACCCCATAGTCCTGGGGATAGGAGCATTATACTGGACCCTCTGCTCCGGAGATCACTGCTACACCCCATAGTCCCGGGGATAGGAGCATTATACAGGACCCTCTGCTCCGGAGATCACTGCTACACCCATAGTCCTGGGATAGGAGCATTATACAGGACCCTCTGCTCCGGAGATCACTGCTACAGCCCATAGTCCTGGGGATAGGAGCATTATACAGGACCCTCTGCTCCAGAGATCACTGCTACACCCTATAGTCCTGGGAATAGGAGTATTATACAGGATCCTCTGCTCTGGAGATCACTGCTACAGCCCATAGTCCTGGGGATAGGAGCATTATACAGGACCCTCTGCTCCGGAGATCACTGCTACACCCCATAGTCCTGGGGATAGGAGCATTATACAGGACCCTCTGCTCCAGAGATTACTGCTACACCCCATAGTCCTGGGGATAGGAGCATTATACAGGACCCTCTGCTCCGGATATCACTGCTACACCCCATAGTCCTGGGGATAGGAGCATTATACAGGACCCTCTGCTCCGGAGATCACTGCTACACCCCATAGTCCTGGGGATAGGAGCATTATACAGGACCCTCTGCTCCAGAGATTACTGCTACACCCATAGTCCTGGGATAGGAGCATTATACAGGACCCTCTGCTCCGGAGATCACTGCTACTGCCCATAGTCCTGGGATAGGAGCATTATACAGGACCCTCTGCTCCGGAGATCACTGCTACTGCCCACAGTCCTGGGATAGGAGCATTATACAGGACCCTCTGCTCCGGAGATCACTGCTACTGCCCATAGTCCTGGGGATAGGAGCATTATACAGGACCCTCTGCTCTGGAGATCACTGCTACACCCCATAGTCCTGGGGATAGGAGCATTATACAGGACCCTCTGCTCCAGAGATTACTGCTACACCCATAGTCCTGGGATAGGAGCATTATACAGGGCCCTCTGCTCCGGAGATCACTGCTACACCCTATAGTCCTGGGGATAGGAGCATTATACAGGACCCTCTGCTCCGGAGATCACTGCTACACCCCATAGTCCTGGGGAAAGGAGCAGTATACAGGACCCTCTGCTCCGGAGATCACTGCTACAACCCATAGTCCTGGGGATAGGAGCATTATACAGGACCCTCTGCTCCGGAGATCACTGCTACACCCCATAGTCCTGGGGATAGGAGCATTATACAGGACCCTCTGCTCCGGAGATCACTGCTACACCCCATAGTCCTGGGGATAGGAGCATTATACAGGACCCTCTGCTCCAGAGATCACTGCTACACCCCATAGTCCTGGGGATAGGAGCATTATACAGGACCCTCTGCTCCGGAGATCACTGCTACAGCCCATAGTCCTGGGGATAGGAGCATTATACAGGACCCTCTGCTCCGGAGATCACTGCTACACCCCATAGTCCTGGGGATAGGAGCATTATACAGGACCCTCTGCTCCAGAGATTACTGCTACACCCATAGTCCTGGGATAGGAGCATTATACAGGACCCTCTGCTCCGGAGATCACTGCTACAACCCATAGTCCTAGGGATAGGAGCATTATACAGGACCCTCTGCTCCGGAGATCACTGCTACACCCCATAGTCCTGGGCATAGGAGCATTATACAGGACCCTCTGCTCCGGAGATCACTGCTACACCCCATAGTCCTGGGGATAGGAGCATTATACAGGATCCTCTGCTCCGGAGATCACTGCTACCCCCCATAGTCCTGGGGATAGGAGCATTATACAGGACCCTCTGCTCCGGAGATCACTGCTACACCCCATAGTCCTGGGGATAGGAGCATTATACAGGACCCTCTGCTCCGGAGATCACTGCTACACCCATAGTCCTGGGGATTGGACCATTATACAGGACCCTCTGCTCCGGAGATCACTGCTACACCCCATAGTCCTGGGGATAGGAGCATTATACAGTGTTTAGTTACTGGACATATCATTGGTCGGGATAGAGCATTACCCATAATACACCAAGATACCTTCCTAATACTGGACCCCTGTCATCTGCTCATCTTATCAGGCCTCTTCTTTGTTCAGTTTAAAAATATCTTCAGGTTTGGTTTGTCTGTTTCCAGCTTTTTTATTTCTTCCTCTTCTGACTCCGACAATTTAATGCTCCCTATCCTGGAACAGAACCGGCAGTGTTAGTGACTTTGTATTTTAAGGATTGTGAATACTGATCAGTCAGTGAATGGATCATCCTGAGGATGGGATCTGTACATTCTCCAGGCCTGGTGACACTGGGGATTTATTAATACAATGACTCCTGTTTCCTGGAGGTTACATGACTAACAGGCGCTGTGAGTGTCTGGGATCAGTGGTGCCGCTTGTGTCTGAGATCAGTGGTGCCGCTTGTGTCTGGGATCAGTGGTGCTGCTTGTGTTTGGGATCAGTGGTTCCGTTTGTGTTTGGGATCAGTAGTGCGGCTTGTGTCTAGAATTAGTGGGATCAGTGGTGCGGCTTGTGTCTGGGATCAGTAGTTCCGCTTGTGTCTGGGATCAGTGGTTCAGCTTGTGTCTGGGATCAGTGGTGCCCCTTGTGTCTGGGATCAGTGGTGCCCCTTGTGTCTGGGATCAGTGGTGCCGCTTGTGTCTGGGATCAGTGGTGCCCCTTGTGTCTGGGATCAGTGGTGCCACTTGTGTCTGGGATCAGTGGTGCCGCTTGTGTTTGGGATCAGTGGTTTTGTTTGTGTTTGGCATCAGTAGTGCGGCTTGTGTCTGGAATTAGTGGGATCAGTGGTGCGGCTTGTGTCTGGGATCAGTGGTGCCCCTTGTGTCTGGGATCAGTGGTGCCCCTTGTTTCTGGGATCAGTAGTGCTCCTTGTGTCTGGGATCAGTGGCGCTTCTTGTGTCTGGGATCAGTGGTGTCCCTTGTGTCTGGGATCTGGTGCGGCTCATATCTATTTCTATTGATCATCTTTCAGATGTTTTTACATATTGTTTGAATTCTACCTATGGTAAATTTTGTTGACTGGACATTATTTGTACTTTAGAGTTGCCAATGGTCATGCATACTGTCTATGGTCATGCATACTGTCTATGGTCATGTATACTGTCTATGGTCATGCATACTGTCCATGGTCATGCATACTGTCTATGCAGAAAATTTTCTACCAAGGAGGGTCTTCACAGGTTGGTTAAAGGGGTATTCTCTTCTTAACTAATATAGTTACTCATGTAGGACTCATCAAGTTGAATAGTTTATGGATGAATGAAATTTGTTGCACTAAAGCTGAACTAATTAATTTTTCCATTTATGTTACTAGTACAAGAAATGAGTGTGGCTAGCCAGATCGAGCAGTTTATCACATAAACATAACTATATGGCAGAGCATAAAATAGAATATGGTATAACGCTTATACTCACCGTAATGTCTGTAAGCTGCAGGCTGGACTGGACAGAGCTTCCACCAAGTCATGGAAGCAAGGACCAGATAGTTGGTTACCATCCAGGACAAGTCTCTTCAGGGAGGGGTTATTCCTTATTATAGATGCCAACTGGGTGCAGGAAGTGTGTGGTAGGTTATTACCGGCCAATCTGTAGGAATAAGAAAATAAGATATAGCTGACGCGTCCACAGAGCGTTGGTATAAAATCTGTAGATTGTGAATGTGGAGAGAAATACAGAGAATAAGACGACCATATGATATGCTAGGATTAGATACATGGCTTGGTACAGACTATCACCAGCGATAGGAGTGGATGCAAAGGCTCAGAAGGTAGTATGTATAACAGGATTAGATTTACTGTCTCACCAAACGGTAGTAAAGAGAAATGATATGAGGAGACGAGACAGTCAGACATCAGTAGAGATGTCACATATAAAGATTTTCATCACAGAGTCATAACAATAATGCGGAGCATAAAATAGAATAAAATCCTTGTATAACTTGT
The DNA here is from genome assembly GCA_027789725.1 of Dendropsophus ebraccatus. Classification (NCBI taxonomy): domain Eukaryota; kingdom Metazoa; phylum Chordata; class Amphibia; order Anura; family Hylidae; genus Dendropsophus; species Dendropsophus ebraccatus. The sequence goes on along the minus strand of JAQFWZ010000002.1, from coordinate 135,678,633 downwards.
TCCGCACATGACTCAGTCCTGTACTGTGCCAGTCACTCCCCCCATGCCAGCCACTACACTGGCTCCCTAAAAAGCACAGAATACAATATAAACTCCTCCTCACCCACAAAGCCACCACAGTGTTGCACCTCCCTACATCTCCCTCATCTCTATCTACCGTCCTACACGTACTTTACACTCTGCTAATGACTTAGGCCTAACATCCTCCATAATTCCCACTTCTCACTTCCGTCTTCAGGACTTCATCCAAACTTTACCCCTTCTATGGAATGCATTACCTAAGAATGTAAAACCTGTAATACCCAATACTTTAAACGTGCCCTCAACACTAATTTTTTCAAACAGGCTTATCTCCCCGCCCCCCAACACAAACTCCTAACACTTTGACCTGTACACACAGGCATTGGTTGGTGAGTGATTCACCCACCTTTACATGGACTGTCCTATTTATAATTATGGCTAAACCATTGTAGCAAAAAAACACTTTTGCCCCTCTGCCTCTCGTCTCCACCCTCTCCTCATAGTCTGTAAGTTCTTGTTTTCAAGGCCCTCACTCCTTATGTATGGCATGATAATTATATGTAGATCTCTTAAATGTCTGATTTAATCTTTGTATGTACCGCCAGAATTGTAAAGTGCTGCGGAATCTGTTGCCGTTATATAAATAAAAATTATCTCCTCCTTTACTCACCGTAATAACTCTACCCTGCAGTCATGACTAGACAGAGCTTCCACCAATTCATTGAAGTTTTCACCATAAAGATCGTTATCAGACAGGACAAGACACTTAAGGGATAGGTTATTCCTTATTACAGATGCCAACTGGCTGCAGGAAGTGTGTGGTAAATGATTATGATCCAACCTGTAATAATAAGATGAGATGTGGGTGACGCATCCACAGAACGTTATTATAAAATCTGTAAATTGCGAATGTGGAGAGAAAATGTCCTTGGCTGTTAGTAACATCCATAAATGTCATCACTAGAAGCCGCCTCTTGTGTGTGCTGGATGATAGGCTTAGATACACTGTTAGTAACATCCATAAATGTCATCACTAGAAGCCGCCTCTTGTGTGTGCTGGATGATAGGCTTAGATACACTGTTAGTAACATCCATAAATGTCATCACTAGAAGCCCCCTCTTGTGTGTGCTGGATGATAGGATTAGATACAGTTAGTAACATCCATGAATGTCATCACTAGAAGCCATCTCTTGTGTGTGCTGGATGATAGCATTAGATACACTGTTAGTAACATCCATAAATGTCATCACTAGAAGCTGCCTCTTGTGTGTGGTAGAGCATAGGATTAGATACACTGTTAGGACCATCCATAAATGTCATCACTAGAAGCCGCCTCTTGTGTGTGCTGGATGATAGGATTAGATACACTGTTAGTAACATCCATAAATGTCATCACTAGAAGCTGCCTCTTGTGTGTGGTAGAGCATAGGATTAGATACACTGTTAGGACCATCCATAAATGTCATCACTAGAAGCCGCCTCTTGTGTGTGGCGGATGTCAGGAATGGTGGCAGCTATATGATATGTCCACTGACACCAGATCTATAATCCATACAAAATTACAATCTCTCAGTAACATCCTTATTTTATGGAATGTCATAAATAAGGGAGTATTGCAGCACCTGGAATCTACAATAGTCATAAAGCAGATGGAAAAAACGATCTTACCACTCCATCAGGAATACCAAAATAAGTTAAGTGTTTGCAAAAGAGTCCTTGCATAGCTATTCCCTCTCTTAGCTAGGTTATTCTTCCCCTTGATGCAGTCTGCACACTAGCCTAAGCTAAGCTCTCTAGAAAGCGATGGTCGGACTTAGGAGACCAACCTTCAGCACATTCTTGAAGCTTCTAGGAGAAGCAATTCCAAGGGAAAGTCATGTGACCAAAAATACCAGTGATGGCAGTACAGAGAAAGTGTTAACTCCTATTATCTAACTGTATGCAGGAGTAGCAATGTAACAGACAATATGATAGATTATACATGTTAGACTCATGATAGCCAAAAATGCAATTGTATAGACTCCATAGCCACACAACAACCTTAGATGATAGGCAGCTGTGGCACAGGTAGCAGGACACTGCAAACTCCCCATCTATAAAAAAAAGCTTACCACAGCTATAGGTCAGATGGTGGTGGTAATGCAGAGAAACAAGTTGTGTATTAAAGTGTATGTCCTAACAGGTTTTTTTTTATTTAGGCCATGTTCACACATCTAAAAGCCAAATACTGTACAATAGTAAAATGGGTCATATTCTGAACCTAGTAATGTGCTACAATAAAGTCTATAGGATAGTGTCAGTATGTGCACACATTGCCAAAAACTATATATTTTTTTACTGTGTGCAAAGACTGTCATTTTTCCATAGACTTTAATGGAGTGCATTATTACATTCAAAATACGGCTACATTTTATACCCATTTTACTATCATATTTGGCTTTTATTTTACTGTGTGTTAACATAGCCTTATAGTTTTAACTGGATCTGGAATTAAGGCCAGTGTAATAATAAGTAATAATATCAAGGTTTAGAGCCTAAGAGAATGTCCAAAGAGAGCCTGTGCTTAACATTTTGTCCATGAATGTCTCCTGCAGCATTGGGCACATCAGAGGTACATCCGCAGAAACACAGCAGCATCTCATTTTAACAGCATCACGTCTTGGAATCCTCATCAAGTAACAATGATCAAAATATAAAATCTTCTCTTATCTGAAGGAATGGTATGTTATCTCTACAAATGTCTGTACAGTTCAGCTACTCACAGACAGTCCAACATTATTAGAGACATCACATATGAAGGTGCAGTCAGTAGTATCTCATAGACATAACAATGATGTAGAGCATAAAATAGAATAAAATCCATGTATAAAACTTGTGCCCCACTTGACTCCTGTACACATCTCTTATACTTACTGTAATTTCTCTACTGTGCAGTCTGGATTAGACAGAGCTTCCACCAAATCGCTGAAGTGAGGACCATACAGACGGTTACCATCCAGGTCAAGCGCCTTTAGGGATCGGTTATTCCTTACTACAGATGCTAACAGGGTGCAGGAAGTGTCTGGTAAGTTATTACCACCCAATCTGTAATAATAAGAAGATAAGATGTGGTAAAATCCATAAATGTCATCACTAGAAGCCGCCTTTTGTATGTGGTTGATGTCAGGAATGGCAGCAGATTTTGAAAGTTTTCCCACCTCCTCATAATGGAGAGGTGTGTAATTTTATTGCATGTGCACTTCATCTGTGAGAGACAGAATCTATAAAAAAAAATTCCATAAAATCACATTACATGATTTTAAATTATTAATCTGCATTTTATTGCATGAAATAAGTATATGATCACTGACCAACCAGCAAGAATTCTTCCTCTCACAGAGCTGTTAGTTTTTCTTTAGTAAGCTCCTCCTACTCTGTCCTTATTACCTGGATTACCTGCACCTTTTTCATCTCATTACCTTTATAATAATCACCTGTCCACACACTCACCACACTGCAACCTCTCCACCATATCCAACATTAAAGAGCTGCCTAAGGACACCAGGGACAAAATTGTAGACCTGCACAAAGCTGGGATGGGCTACAGGACAATAGGCAAACAGCTTGGTGAGAAGGATACAACTTTTGTTGCAATTATTAGAAAATGGAAGAAACACAAAATGACTGTCAATCTTCCTCAGTCTGGGGCTCCATGCAAGATCTTGCCTCATGGGTAAGAATGATTCTTAAAAAGGTCAGGAAACAGCCCAGAACTACACTGGAGGACCTGGTCATTGACCTGAAGAGAGCTGGGACCATATTTTTATAGATTACTGTTAGTAACACACTACGCCGCCATGGATTATAATCCTGCAGGACACACAAGATCCCCCTGCTCAGTACAATCACAGCATCTATAAGGCAGAACAGGGAAAATTCTCCTGCCTCACAGCCCCAATGGTAGCTTTGATATATAATCCCCAAATAATTTGCATACAGTTATCTCTTGGTGCATTCCTGTAGAGTACTGTACATCTTGTTTGTATAAGGAGTCAACTTGAAAACATGTTTTAGTGGAAAATTTTAGCTTAAGCTCTAAATATGGCCCTGGTTGGTTGTTATTACATTGTTTTATTCACGCTATTCTGTTTGCTCTCAACGACCATGGACTTTGGTAGCTCAGTCACTATTTTGGCGTGTATACCAATGCAAAATAACTTCCCATTAAACCAAGAAAGCTCTGGCTGTCCAAAAACTGATCTGTTCACATCCAGATCTATTATTTAATCATTGGTTTTGTATGTGTTCCTGTACAACAAGCCAGTATATACCGACAGTCCAGACTATACCTGGGGTAAAAGTTGCCTAGGCTAGATTATACCCCAGAGTATTTATTAGCCTTGGCAAATTTATATTCCTTAGGCCATATTATATCCCAAGGAAATCAGGAGCATTGTGTATATCACTGAAGAATTACTTTATTTTTCATTATTTTATTGGTGATTCAGATTTGACTGGTAAGTTAAGTTAGAAACGAATGGATGTAAATCTTAAAACTCTCCGTCCTGTCCTCCTGTACCCTAGCTGTGATGTTATAGCTCCTCCCCTCTCCCTCCTGTACCCTAACTGTGATGTTATAGCTCCTCCCTTCTCCCTCCTGTCTTCCTGTCCTCTAGCTGTGATGTTATAGCTCCTCCCCTCTCCCTCCTGTCTTCCTGTCCTCTAGCTGTGATATTATAGCTCCTCCCCTCTCCTTCCTGTACCCTAGCTTTGATGTTATAGCTCCTCCCCTCTCCCTCCTGGCTTTCTGTACCCTAGCTGTGATGTTATAGCTCCTCCCCTCTCCCTCCTGTACTCTAGCTGTGATGTTATAGCTCCTCCCTTCTGTCTCCTGTACTTCTGTCATCTAGCTTTGATGTTATAGCTCCTCCCCTCTCCCTCCTGTCTTCCTGTATCTTAACTGTGATGTTATAGCTCCTCCCCTCTCCCTCCTGTCTTCCTGTACCCTATCTGTGATATAGCTCCTCCCCTCTGTCTCCTGTATCCTAGCTGTGATGTTATAGCTCCTCCCCTCTGCCTTCTTTATTCCTGTCCTCTAGCTTTGATGTCATAGCTCCGCCCCTCTCCCTTCTGTCTTCCTGTACCCTAGCTGTGATGTTATGTGATGTTTCCTGTCTGTGATATTATAGTCTTCCCTCTCCCTCATGTATCCTAGCTGTGATATTATAGCTCCTCCCCTCTCCCTCCTGTACTCTAGCTGTGATATTATAGCTCCTCCCCTCTCTAGTGTCCTCTAGCTGTGATATTATAGCTCCTCCCCTCTCCCTCCTGTACTCTAGCTGTGATATTATAGCTCCTCCCCTCTCTAGTGTCCTCTAGCTGTGATATTATAGCTCTGATGTTTAGTCCCCTCTCCCTCATGTTGGCATTCATTTTCTCCTACTCTTCTCTACAGGCTTTCTGTATCCTGCTGTAGACCCTGGTCATTATATATTCTTTTCTCACCATTCTATCCACCAATTCTACAAGATTCTGCCTGGAATAAACCTGGAATCTTCCCACATGCCTCTGCAGTGGAGTTGAGCTATCTGACAATAGGTGGATTAGTGTAAGTACTGACAGAATACAGATACAGGGACTTATAAACCACACACTTACGGCCTGATTATTGAGTCAGAATACATTTAGTCTAATAATGGTATATTTTTTCTGTGTTCCTTCTTTTACTGTATGGTTGTTTTGTGTGAAATGTATCTATTCTGCGCAAAAACCTTGGTGCATTTGCACAATTATTCTCAGTTGTGCAAAAAATCAAACTCAAAAATTCTAATTTTACACTTGGTCAGGAGGCGGTGCACGACGGCACAAAAAAATTTGCAATTTATACATTTTTGAGCAACATTAAATTAGTCTTATACTACCACACAATGTAAAAAAAGGCTTAGGTGAATAGTAAAATAATCGAAGCCAAAAAAAATTTGACCGCTGAATAATCCTTTATAAATACCGCTATGTCAGTGGGTACAAATCAAGTGTATTCACCCTAAAAAAGGCGCAAAAAGCATGATAAATATGGGCCATGTTCTTTTATTACTTAAACCAGAAAAACTTGACTGTTCATAATATCATGAAAGTCATTACACAAGGCGATGCTTATGGGTCCACCCGATCAGCTCATGACGTGTACTACATACGGAAGCCTTGCAGAGATAGGGGAAAGCAAAAAATTCAAATGCTGCATCCAGAGAAGCAAGAAATGGTGGCTGGAGGAGACATGGAGGAGGACCAGGACATGCTGGGTGGTATGTGTTTTTCTTTTTTCTCAGTGATTTCTTGTAGGCCATGAGTCACTTATCACCCAATGCAAGGGACAAGCGGGACAGTAAACATGGAAGCCATTGTGTGTCTGAGTATAGAAAAAAATTAGAGACTGGGTGAGAGAATCAGTAAAGTGATACATTATGGTCTGGAGGGATATAGTCTGGCCTAGGCTATGTTACACTCCCTGGTATAGAGTTTATTTTATCCCCTGGGAGGTAAACTGTGGTCTATATCTGGTTTCCATGTTAGATGGGTATATTACATGTTAGATGGGTTATAGTTTGGTTCAGGCTGTTTTACACCCCAGAGTATAGTTTGGCCTAGGACCATGAATCCCCCCGGGTGTACTCTGGCTTAGGCTAATTTATATCTACATTTAATCTGGGAAGGGGTTAATTTGACTGCTATGCTGGAATGTAAGATTTAGGAACAATAGTATGATTTATTCCATTTATTTACCTAATATATGGATGTGACTGTACACGGCAACAGCAATTATCGGGTTGTCTGCTATCATTAAACATATAGACTTTGGAGATGCTTACATTACATTTATCGGCTGTTGGTGTCGGGTGTATGGGGCCCTCCAGACGACCACTGACAGATAATGTAGGTGAAGATGGAAAATTACCACCCGACCCCTTTGTTCTGAGACAGATAAGCCAGAGCTGAACGTTTCTGTGTATGGGGAGGACGGGAGCTGGACAGGAGAGATAACTAACAGCTGAACAACCTTCAGTTATTGAAGGTTTATAGCCATCTTAACTAGAGATGAGCAGATCTGCAGTAGGAACAAAGCAAAGCACTTTGTTTCTATCTGCATTCTGCTTATCAGGCTGCGGTCTTTGAGGTCTGCTTCTCTCCATGCTGCTCCTCCCCAGGTGCTGGGAAAAGATGGATCCAGTCCTGGGAAACTTCTGCTAGTTTCCCAGGACTGGATCAAGCTTTTTTTTCCAGAATCCGGGAATAAGTGGTACAGAGCGGAGCAGACTTTGAAGTCCACAGCCTGATGAGCAGAGTGCAGAGAGGAACGTCGTTCTTACTGTAGATTCACTCATCTCTAATCTTAACAAATACAAAGGAGCTATGTGTCTGTCTTTTTGCCAAGATTAACCCTTATTCCTCAGAAGGATATTCAAGAATTAAAAGCACATACACAATATGGTGAGATCTCAGGACATTGGGACCATAACTAATAATTAATATGACAGCTATATGTCACTTTAATGGTATTTTCTACATTTTTCCATGTAGGGGGCGCTATAAGATGATATACAGAATATTTTTGAATCTCATTTACATTTACAAGATCATTAGTCCTCTCCTTTCTAACATTACCATAGGAATTTGACCTACTTTATTATAGAACACAAACGAACAGGCACGAAGTATAAGGACGGGAAAGATAAAATAGAATAGCAATTTACCTCAGATCCTGCAGTTTATATGAAGCTGGTGCAAGTCTTTCTAATCCTTCAGTGTCTAACGAACATCCATATAAATTAAGTTCCTTTATATTTGGGCAGGTTTCCATGATAAATGCTAACACTGTGCAGTCTAGCGCCGACATGTGAATACGAGAAAAATCTAATTTTGTAAGTGTTTTTAGTGATTTCTGCACTAGAGCTTTATTCCGGGTTTCAAAAAGACAGAAAAATATCCTGACAAGTCGTCGCTTCTTGTCTGCATTCTCTTTTTTATTCTTCTTTTCTCCTCGAATAAGGTTCCTCAGCCAAGTGATGACATCTGTTGAGACCTGAGCTGCTTGTGGGTCCAGGTATCCAGTTAGTAGTGACCTTGTGCAGCCGTCTGATAGACCACACAGGAAGCGGAGGAATATTTCACCACGTCCATCACGATAGGATATGGCTCTATTTAGTGATTCCTGTAACTTCTTAGGAGAATAATCAGCATAATGCACCAAGGCAGAGAGGAATTCCTGAACAGTGAGATGTAAGAAGGAATAGGTCACAGGTTCCTCCGACTCCATTAGAAAACTTGATAAGAGCTTTGTCTTATTGTCCACATAGAAAGATCTCAGATCTCGATCATCAAAAATAATCAGGTGATTCATGACCCCATATTCTGCCATCCATCCGATGGACTGCAGGACCTTCTGAGCGTCACTTTTCTCCAGGCTGTGATTGGTCAGGATGTTGGAGACAAATATGGCAAAGAGCTGGGTGACTGTTTTGGGTAATAATGACTCTGGCTGATCACTACTTGTTGTCTGGAAGCTCCTGGATAACACTGTACAGATGATCCAGCAGTAGGACGGGAGGTAACAGAACGTGTACAATATATCGTTCTGCTTCACATAAGTAAAAGCCTTTTCTGCCCGTTCAGGGTCATTGAAGAAATTCTCAAAGTATGTCTGTCGTTCTTCAGGGAAAAACCCGGTGATCTCTACTATTCTCTGGAAAACCTTACAATCAATTAATGCCAGTCTGGTGGGACGACTGGTCATTAGAACAGAACAACCATTAAGAAGAGACTTTCTCACCAAACTAACCACAATCTGACCACAATGTCCGCGCTCTCTAGGATTAGAGCACAAGTGACCGGATGTGAAATCCATTGTATGATTGCTTTCATCTAATCCATCAAATATGAAGAGAAGTTTCTTTGGGTCTTGTAAGATGTTCTCAATCTGCGGCTCCAGATACGGGTATTGTTGGAGGATCATGGTCTCCAGACTAACCTCATCCAGTCTGTTCAGCTCCCGGAATTTAAAGAAGAAGACAAAAGAGAATCTTTGATAGAGATGGCCCCTCACCCAGTCATAGACAAACTTCTGCATCAGCGTGGTCTTTCCTATACCCGGCACTCCGCTCACCATTACTATATGGGGCACAAGTCTGGATCGGTGACACCAGCGAAACATCCTGTTGGGGGAAATGCGTTGTGATTCATTTTGGGTTTTCTTGGAATATTCCTCATGTTCTACCCCAGTCTCTATGAGCTCATTCCCAGAGCGTTCCCTAAAGTGATAAGTGGAGACAATGATGAGGTTGACATAGCGTGTACACAATGAGAAGCTTTCCTCTTCTTGGTTACATTTTGGAGGTTTCTTCTCTATAAGTTTTTCAGTTTTTTCATATAAATATTTTTTGTGATCGTTCTGGACATCTGTAGAGCATAAGAAGATTAAATATAAGAGACTGAAACAAAACAATATATTATATAACACTTTAATTGTGAAAGCATTTTGCTTGGTAAATATCCCCAATGGGGTATGCCATTACATATGTAACAATTTTGCTGTAGACGATTGTCCCTGGCCATGAAACGTGTCAGACTACAAAAAAATAACAGCCAACACTATAGATTTTTCAGTTGAAAGACCACACAAGTAGTGAGTTTTGGTGTTACTCGAATAATTCACGGTGGTCCCCCAACATACAATTCTCCCAACATACAATAGATTTAAGTACTGATTACTTCTCAGAGACCTTCACAGTCACAGACTTTACTGATAATACTAGCTCTGCATTATCAATGTAGGCTTCCTACTTCCTGGAGTTTAAGGAACTTTGATGACATCATTGAAGGTCCTTAAACCTCAGGAAGTACAGGCTATGATCTCCCAGGTCCTTATGCTAGGGGGCAGTGTAAAAGAAGAAGCACAGGGGAGAAGGAAGAGACTCCCTCCTTTATGGTTTGTCTATCTGTGCGTGTTTCTTTCTATTTGTGTGTATGTGCCTGCTGTCTGTCTAATGCTGCTGTCTAATAAAGGTTCTGTACTCATTCAAAGATTTCAACATACAATGGCCCTCACAGAACCAATTATTATCCTATGTTGAGGGACCACTGTATATATAACTTGACTTTAACATGATTTATGATGAGCCTTAAGTGATATTATCTACTGGAAAATGTGTACACCATCGTGGATGACGAGTCTTGCAAAGTCAGAACTCTTTGATCAGTTTAGCTTACGGGGGGGCCTTACCCATATATCTTGGGTGCTTGTAGTCGTATTACAGAGGTCTCTGGTAGAGGGGCAGATGACATAGAAGCTTCTCCCAAGGGCAATCTGGAGATACCCTTGCCAAAATTTGTTTTTTTTTTTTAAACTCTTTTTATTGAAGGATATACATATTTCACATAAGAATTATACATTGTCGAGGCAGAGTATTATCAGGACATGAGAGTACAGTGGCATATGAAATAAAAAATCGCATGTGTCAAAGACTGTAATATATGTGCCAACCGCAGGGCAAAACATTCTTATGTGAACTAACATGTTGAATGAACGTAACAAAGAGAGGGTACAACATATTGCCAACCGGCATCGCCGGATCCGCCAACACTTTCACAGACCAATAGGAACGTAGTCGGGTCCACTACACAAGTGCACTCATCTTAGACACCTTAGGTTTCCCTCACGGTATGGGTAAGTTGTCAATGTCCATCCCTGCGAATCTGTTCGGTTGGAAGGCCGTCAATGGTGAGTCACACCACCATCCCCATACCTTCCTAAATTTACCGGCACAACCTCTATGTTTAAACACTATATATTCATATGATAGAGTGGAGTTGGTAAGTTTAATCCATTTGCCTAGCGTGGGGGGTCTGATGTCCATCCACCTCATAGCTATTACTTTCCGCGCCATGAATAAAGATTCCCTCAAAAATATTCTATGGTAATGTGGCCAGGTTTCCTCATCTAGGAGTCCAAGTATGCAAATTTTAGGCGTGCAGGGTACGTTTATACCTAGCATTTGCGTCAAATGGTTCACGACTGCATGCCAGTAGTCCGCAATCGCCGGACACATCCATATCATATGCCAAAAGTCAGATCTAGTATATCTGCATCTGTGACATTCTGTATTAGGGTATCTACCCATCCTGAATAGCCGGGCCGGTGTCAAGTAGCTTTGGTGTAAGATAAACAGTTGTATCAACTTATTATTAACGGCCGGTGATACATAGAGGTGAGAGGACAGAGCATCAGACCACTCCTCGTCATCCAAATCATCTATACATTGTTTCCATTTAATTTCTGCCAATACAGGGTTAGATTCCATTCTCGCTTGAATTAGGAATGAATATAGTGCCGAGATTATACCTCTGGGTCCTTGGGACTTGAAAATACCAATCAGTGGATAATTAGAGAAGGGCACCGTGGGAGCTGGGAACTGGGCATGGAAGGCATGTCTAAGTTGTAGGTAACGGAACATAGACCCCCTAGGAAGGTCGTACTTATCCTGGAATTGCTGGAAGGAGAAAAATGCACGAGCATCACACACATCACCTATCTTACATACTCCCCTCCCTATCCAGAACCGTGGCTCCAGGTTTTCAGAGAAGTGGGGAAGTCCAGGGTGGTACCAAATAGGAGTCTCCAGCATTGTGTCTCCAAATTGTGTCAGTTTCTTAACTGCTTCCCAGACCTGGTGGGCCAACTTGTGTAAAGGTAGCAATTTAGCCTGCCTAATAAGGCCTCCCTCCAAGACAGGCCAGAGATGTTTCAGATCCAGAAAATGTGCCAGGTGGTGCTCCCTGTTCGGGAGAACCCCAGCCTCCGCCCATTTACTGAGATAACGCACTTGGCCTGCCAAGTAGTATAAGTATACATCCGGGAGGGACATGCCTCCGCACGTTTTAGGGCGTTGTAGAGTCTGTAGACTAAGCTTGGATCTAGAGGCCCCCCAGACAAAGGACGGGAATAGTGAGTGGAGCTGCCTAAAGAAACTCATGGGGACTGGTGCAGAGGAATGTTCCAACATGTAGAGGCACTTAGGCAGGATTATCATTTTAATAAGGTTTATCCGTCCAGGGACAGCTAAAGGCAGAGTCGCCCATATTTTGAATTTCCGTTTGATATAATCTAACAAGGGTAGAACGTTCCTCTGCAGGTCCTGTGAGTAACGGCGATTTATCACCACCCCCAGGTATTTAAAGGAATCTACCACTGGTAAACCATGTTCGTTATCCGACCACCCTTCAGGACATAGAGGCATGAAGACAGACTTGAACCAGTTGATATGGAGGCCGGAGTATCTGCCGAAGGTATTAATAAGTGAAATAGCTAACGGCAGAGTTTCCGTAGGTGAGGACATGAAAAGGACAGCATCGTCTGCGTATAGGCCTATTCTGTCCTCTCTATCTCCGATCACTACCCCCTTGTACAGTGGATGATGCCTAAGTTTAAGGGCCATGGGCTCCATTGCAAGAGCGAATAATAGGGGTGACAGGGGGCAACCCTGCCGTGTACCCCGAGATAACGGGAAGTATGCAGAAAAAATGCCATTTACCATAATCCTCGCTTTAGGCGATTGGTATAAGATGGATACCCACTTAATAAAATTTGGACCAAACCCAAACCTCCGAAGGATTTCTAACAAGTATATCCATTCCACTGAGTCGAAGGCCTTGGCCGCGTCCAGCGAGGCCAAGGCCCACTCCTCACCTCTCGCCCCTCCCACCTGAACCACCGCCTGTACTCTCCTGATGTTGTCGGAGGTGGATCGTCCCGGTATGAATCCTGATTGGTCACTATGAATGATTTCTGAAATATATCTATTCAATCTATTGGCCAGCATCTTTGTTAGGATTTTGTAATCTAGGTTCAACAGGGATATGGGCCTATACGATCCACACTCCAGGGGGTCCTTATCGGGCTTCAGTAAAACTATAATGGTTGCTTCATTCATAGACTCAGGTAGGCAACCAACCTCAAATACATATTCAATCATGGCCATCATAAGTGGGGACACCTGGTCCAAATATGTCTTAAAGGCCTCTATCGGGATTCCGTCTGGCCCGGATGCTTTTCCCGTTTTTATATCCGATATTGCGTCCCTGAGTTCTTCCTCGGTAAAGGCAGCATCCAGACTTGCACTACTATCTGGAGACAATTGGGGGAAGGGAATGTCCTGTAAATAGCTACCCAACTCTTGTAGAGAGTAATTTACCCTGGAGGCATATAGGTCCATATAGAAGTTGGTGAAATGTATCGCTATGTTTTCATCTGATGTGTGCACTACACCCGTGGGGTCCCGAATTTTTAGGATGGCTGGTGAGGCCGAGTTTTGGTGGACAAGTTGAGCTAGTAATTTACTAGACTGGTTACCCAGCTCAAAGAAGGTTTGTTTGGTAAAAAATAGTTTTCTATTAGCCTTTTCCTTCAAATGTAACATATATTGGTGGCCTGCGGACAACCATGCATGTTTGCGGGAATCCGTAGGTTCCCGTATATACTGGGATTCTAACTGGGTGCATTGTGTTGCTAGTTCCATCTCCATCCGAGTAGACTCTCGTTTCAGGTATGATATTGTAGATTGTACACAGCCCCTGAAGTAAGCCTTGAATGTTTCCCATAGCACCTTTTTATCCTCATGGGTGTCATTCGCTTGGGTGAACTGGGATAGCTGATCTGGTATCCTATCATGTGGTCCTATCAAGGAGAGCCAAAAGGGGTGGATTTTGTGGTTCCTGGGTCTAGGGGAGGAGGAGGATCTAATGTGTAAGACTAGGGCCGAGTGGTCCGACACTCCACGTTGCAGGTAAGTGATTCCACTAACTACGGATACTAGAGATGGGTTCCCTATGGCATGGTCTATTCTAGAAAGAGAGTTCTTGCCGAGGGAATGGCAGGAGTAAGATCTCCCCGCCGGATGATAATGTCTGTAAATATCCACCCACCCAAGTTCTAACAATAGAGACCCTAGTGGAGAACTCTGTATGTTATGTGGATGGGATGTCGGCAGATGCTTATCTAAGAGTGGGTTAATGGTCATGTTTAAATCACCAATGCATAATATCCTGGCCTGGGGGTAGGCAGCAGCAAAGATAGCCGCTTGATGCAAGACATGCATAGACGCCGGAGGTGGATTGTATATTCCCAGAATGACATATGGGGTGCCATCTATGTATGCATAGACAAAAATATATCTACCCTCCTTATCCCTTTTTACTGCTATTGGATCCCATTTCAAGGTTTTATTTACCAGGATAGACACTCCTCTGGAATACGACGTATGATAAGAGTGTTCAATCCACTGAACCCATTGCCTCTTCAATCTGTGGGAAGTGTCTGATGTGAGATGTGTTTCCTGCAGGCAGGTTAAGTGGGGGTTGATTTTACGTATTTGTGAGAATACCATTACCCTTTTCCTAGGGGTGCCCATGCCTCTAACGTTCCATGACAGTATGGTGATAGGCGCCATTACTCATTATATTTGTAATAGGATGCATAGTGTAGACCTTCGTCCCATTGACATGTCGAGTAAGTAGTAATGTACACTGGTGTGCAGACCCTTACGGAACCACCAGGTGGCAACCCTTCGTACCCGTGCTGAATAACCAGTCCGCCCAACCGTGGCGGTATAACAGAAGTAACATTAAACAATAAAGGTAAAAGAGAGTAGTAGCTCCCTTCTGCACATACAGAAGTGGCCAAAATTATGGTACGGGGGAAGACTCCCGCTGCAACCCATGTAACTAAAATCAAACGTCCCCTCTCACCTGGCCTTTTCTCATCCGACTATGTGTATGTCGCCAGACAGGGGTTCCCCAACACATGGGTGCATATTGATATAGGCAAAGTAGGCAGTTGTATAACATTAATGTGAGGGTAGAAGGAAGAGTTGTGGAGCCAAGCTGCCCCTTTCAGGGACCTAGAAGCATAGCGGCAGTTGAGCACATAGGAATTTTGCACTAAACATAATCACTGACAGGAAACCACAATATAGGATAGTAACAGAAAGGTACGCAACAGAACTCTTATGGAAAAGTAAAACAGTGAAAGCATATCTGTAGACGTGGAATATACATGCCAGGTATACATTACATGACGACGCTGAAGGTGTCCCATACTGTGTCGCCACGGTGCTCATCAGCGGTCTCAGGGTCGGGGAGAGCGCCTATTCTGGCGGTATAGCCATTCCTCCGCTTCTTGTGGAGTCCCAAAGAATAGTGCTCTATCCCCATCAACCACCCGAAGGCGTGCTGGATACGCCATAGAATACAGGATGTTTAACTCTTTCAGCCGTCGCTTCACTGATATGTAGGTGGCACGTCGCTTTTGCAAATCAGCCGAAAAATCCGGAAAGATGGATATTGGGGCACCATTATACTTGATTTCGGGGAGACGTCTGGCGTGCCTCAGAACCAGATCTCTGTCAGTGCTGTTGAGTAGTCTTGCCAAGAAAGGTCGCGGGGGAGCCCCCGGGGCCGGCGGTCTGGCTGGGACACGATGGGCCCTTTCCACTGCGAAGGCTGCCGAGAAGGTTACGTCAGGTAGGAGATCAGTCAGCCATTTGGCCGTGAAGGTGACCGGATCCGGTCCCTCCACTCTCTCTGGCAGGCCTAGGATACGTAAATTATTACGCCGAAGGCGATTCTCCAAATCGTCGGCTTTTTGGCGCCAATTCTCCGCTTGCTTTTCCAGTGAGACTATCGCCTCTGGTATCGGATGCACCCGATCCTCTAGGCCGGACACCCTGTCCTCCATGTATCTCACCCGCTCCCTCAGGACTTGCATGTCTTGTCTGATAAGCCCCACGTCAATTTTAACTTCCTCAATTTTCCCTGTCAGGGAAGTGGTACTTGCCGCTATCGCTGCCAGGACTGAGGTTAGCTGATCCGACACCTCCTTCAGTGTGGGCTCGGTATCGTTCTCTAAGTCCTGCTGGGGTTCGGGGATCTCCCTGCTTGACTCCCCTCCATGCTGGTGCGGTGGTGCGGTAGTACGGGCGCCATCTTGGCCCTCATGTCTGGTGAACTCCGCAAGCCGATCTGCGGCGGCTTGCTGTGCTCTGGTGGGACTCATCTGTCGGGTATCGGTCGGGGTCGCCGTGCGGTAAGTTAGCAGCCGGTTTGAGGGCTCAGGATCAGTTCAGGATAATAACTGCAGCGGTCGCCTCACGGAGCCGAGCTTACATGCGTCCGCTCTCTCCAACAGTCAGGCCACGCCCCCCTTGCCAAAATTTGTTGAATGCAATAAGATACAATGCAGCAGAAAGATGATTCCTACATAAGAACCTACTCTCCATCATCCTCATATAAGGACTATAACCATCTGAAGCCTATTTTGCTGGGTAGAGACACAAAATATGCCAGCCTTACTAATGGACCACAGTGTCTCAAGTAAGGAGGGGTTATAGTAGGCAAAGTCGGTTTAGACAAAATAAGAAGGTCTTCTCCGATTTTTCTATTTCGACATACATTTTATTTGTCTTGGTTATGGATAAGAAATTTATTCAAGATTCCAACAGCGGGGAGGCATCTTCCATTCTCTGAGAACAAAACTACCGATCTGCAGCAGGCAGTCTCTAGACTTTCCTCTTTAGAACACAAAAAAATAAATAAATTATAGACTATTCAAAAGATATTTGACGGAGATCATTCAGAACCTGCACCTCTAAAGAAGAACGCTGGTATGTTTTGGTCCTCTGGTTTGTATCACACTTATGATCAAAATGGAGTTGTGTCGGCTTAGTATGAAGAAGTCTCTCTCAACAATCTGCTCCTCATTGATCCTAACCTAAACAAAACCCTCATGGACATCCTAATCCGCTTCAGAAACTGTTGCAGTAATGGCGGACATCTACCAGATGTTTCATTGCTTTACCGTTAAGGAGGATGACAGAAACTCTCAGGTTCCTTTGGCACAACAAGGCCATAGGTTACCAGGTGAAGGTGCATGCCTTTGGTAACAGCTCATCCTCTGCTTTAGCAATCAACAGACCAAGAATGTCAGCCCAAGGAGGTGTCTAGTATGGATCTGATGCTTGGTAATTTGTTGAGAAGAAGTGAACTACTGTGTAGGTGAAGGACTTAAATTCTTACCCACAAATACAGAAGAGTTTGATTGGAGATGTTATCTGCAACAAACCTCAGACTCCACAAGAGTATCTCCAACTGAGGACTGAGCTATCAACTTGAAGGACCTTGATCTTAAGGTGGCCATATAATAACGGTCGACAGAAGAGTCATTTGGTATAAAGTCATCTCTCCCTGCCTAGGCAGTGTTATCATAGGTAAGTAATTACCGGAGAAGCCTGTATCTCCCTGCAATGAGCACAGTCACCTATAGGTGGTGCTATTATCTTAGCAAGTGAAATTTCACTGCCACCTGTGATAAATAATACCCTTAATTCCAAATGTATATCACTGCCAAGGGTAAGTAAAACTTAGCGTTTAATATATATCCAATAAAATTGTTCACCTAATTGATGCACCTCTAAATTCTAACCAGCACCAAAATAATCAAATAATCAATTTATACATAAAAAAGAAACGAGCACAAAGGTATATACATATTGTCACAATAATACTGTGACATGTGACACCATGCCAGCTTAGAGGCTGGACTTACTCCACCACGATCCTAAATATACAAGCGGAGAGACAGGGGACACTATGGATGGCGGTCCCTAACTCCTACTGGTGACGTGATATGTGGTGGCTCAGGGTAGGTAGGCAAGGGGCGTGTAGGGCATCTAGGTGGGGTGTGCCTGATTTGCCCTGCGTCTGATGTCCTATTCTAACCTGCCCTAGGCGGAGTAACGTCCTTAGAAGGACGTCCCCCGCACCCGATCCTAACCCTGATTCTCCTCGTTATGCCCCTATGTATAGTGTGACTAACTGTCTCACTGATGGACCCTAGGCTGACTAGTCAAGCTAGTGACAAATATAGCCCTCCACCAGGAGAAAATTAGGGATATAGGGGAGAGAAAATGCGGGTTGGTTCAGACAAATGATTGTCAGTGTAAATTATTCATAAATAGGGTATAGACACGGTGCTCAAATCCCATTTCTCATAATCTTAGTTGTCACATAAATTAGTGCATAATACAGATGAAAATTGCCATAGCATACAGGGTACGATGTGTAATGACCCAAGTGATAAATGCAGACAAAAATATTAAACTGTCAGCCGGACACTATTTATCAAGTATTGATGAAGGAATAATACTCATCATTAATCCGGATGGCAGAGCGGTCTCAACGCGTTTCTTGATCCCCACAATCATCAGGAGACCTAATAGGGGTTCTGATACCAAGCATCTGTAACCATGATAGACATGTTGCTCTGATGGAGGCTACCAGGCGTCTATGCATCTCTGGCTGCCGCGCTTTGTTTTATGTGCATAGCTCCTCCTACCATCATTCCCATTGGTGGTGGAGGCAGAGGTTATCCAATCCGGGCCGTCTTATGATCGAGCCCGCTGGTGCCTGCGCACTCCATGGAACACATATATGGCCGCTGGCGCATGCGCACTATGTGCAGCATATACCCGGCCGTAACCAATTAATAGCTGTCACCGGATATACCAGACATATGAGGATATTGTGTATCCCAGCTAAACCAAACCAGTCTCCAGGACCGCCCGTGTTTCTAATATTGTGATAGTAAGTGAGACTATGCTGTACATGCACGGTTTCACGGGTACGAGGGGTGACTGTGCGCCTGCGCGGGCGTCTAACGTTGTCATGCTAGACAGATGGTAGTGCGCCTGCGCGGGTATAGACTTGCAATTCTTTCATACTGGCAATGTATACCAAGCACATACTGAACGAGCACGCGCCCTGGTCGGCGCATGCGCTGTATCAACATAGATACGTGCCTGCGTCTCTTGTTACCATAAAACAAGTGAGATGATGGCGCATGCGCGCCCAACTTAGGCTTTACCTGTCCTGGCAATGTGTTCACTACGCATGCGCGGTCGGCAGTCCATGGAGCCGTTTAGCTATGTAGCGGTTTATTATGAATAGATCGCTCTCAATCGATACAGGGTGAGTACAGTGTAGGAAATTCCTACAAAGGATAACCATTCACTACTGTAAACAATTTGTGATAGGTAGTTACATGGTGCCCTAAGGGCAGTACCACGGATAAGAAAAAAATGATATTAAATGATTGGTCATGTAACAAAAATAAGACCTGCGATAACATTGGTGAAATGCACTATTGTTGTGCTGATAATACACCTATTTGGATAGATAAAATTACAGCAATTTATTTATGTAAAGGCAGACCAAGGTACTGAGGAAGATTCAACTCAAAAGAATCTAAATGAAGCATCCAAATGATAGTGCCTCGTTAATTCCAAGTGGTGAGTATGTTTTACATCTGTATATCCATTGTAGTTCCTTCTGCAGTAGTCTCCTATTGAAGTTTCCCCCTCGTTTTGAAGGTCTCACGGTTTCCAAAACTGCAAAGGTAACAGCTTTGAGATCCCCGTTATGGATCTCATTCATATGTCTGGCCAACGGTGTCTCCCGGCCATGTTGGATATCGTTCATGTGCTCACAGATCCGTCTCCTAAGTTCTCTGAATGTTTTGCCTATATAATCTTTCGGACAGGGACACTGTGCCATATATATGACCCCTTTTGTACGACACGTAGCAAGATCCCTTATCTGGAACGTTTGTCCTGTAGCTGATGCTATATTGGTTTTTGTCTTCCGTATATAGGTGCATGCTTTACAGCCACTGCATCTAAATTGGCCAATGGTTTGTTTCTCAAGCCATGTTTTTTCTTTTCCGGGACCCTGGTAATGGCTGTGTACCAGACGATCCCTCAGGCTCCTTCCCTTTCTGTATGTAATTAAGGGATGGTCTGTTATCACATGGTGCAGACTCTGATCAGCCATCAGGATAGCCCAATGTTTGGTGATGATCTGTCTTATCTCCTGCGATAAGTCATCATATGTTCCGATGATCCTGGAGATACCCTCTTCATCAGTCCTTCTCGTTTTTGATCTCAACAGAGTATTACGATCTTTCTCCCTGGCACTTTTAAAGGCGTTTTTGAGGATTCCATCCGGGTATCCTCTATCCAGGAACCTCCTTCGAAGATCCCTAGCCTGTTCGTGAAATTCATCATCGGAAGAACAATTCCGTCGCACCCTGTAATACTGTCCCTTAGGAATACCTTTTTTCAGGGGCAGTGGGTGGTGACTGTTCCAATGTAGCAGACTGTTCGTTGAGGTGGGTTTCCTGTAGAGTGTTGAGGATAGGCTGCCTGTCTGATTTTTACAGATCAAGATGTCTAGAAAAGGGAGCCTATCTTTATGTATCTCGGACGTGAATCTCAGACCCAAGTTATTATCATTTAGTGACTCCACGAACATGTTGAAATCGTCCCGGCTACCTGACCACAGTACAAAGACGTTGTCTATGTATCTTGTCCAAAGGACAATATGTGGCGACCAAGGCATGTCCTCTGCTGGGAAGACTAGGGTGTCTTCCCACCAGCCCAGGAAGAGATTGGCGTAAGTGGGGGCACATGGGCTCCCCATTGCCGTCCCCCTGAGCTGGTGGTACTGTTTCCCATCAAACAGAAAGTAGTTCCTCTTAAGGACAAACTCTAGAAGTTCCTGAATAAACTCATTATGAGCCTGTAATGCACAACAAGGCCATAGGTTACCAGGTGAAGGTGCATGCCTTTGGTAACAGCTCATCCTCTGCTTTAGCAATCAACAGACCAAGAATGTCAGCCCAAGGAGGTGTCTAGTATGGATCTGATGCTTGGTAATTTGTTGAGAAGAAGTGAACTACTGTGTAGGTGAAGGACTTAAATTCTTACCCACAAATACAGAAGAGTTTGATTGGAGATGTTATCTGCAACAAACCTCAGACTCCACAAGAGTATCTCCAACTGAGGACTGAGCTATCAACTTGAAGGACCTTGATCTTAAGGTGGCCATATAATAACGGTCGACAGAAGAGTCATTTGGTATAAAGTCATCTCTCCCTGCCTAGGCAGTGTTATCACAGGTAAGTAATTACCGGAGAAGCCTGTATCTCCCTGCAATGAGCACAGTCACCTATAGGTGGTGCTATTATCTTAGCAAGTGAGTTTATCTGACATCGATAAGTCTCCCGACAAGAAAATTATTATAACTCTGGTGCACATTAAATAAAAGGTGGAATTGATTTTAAAGGTCTAATGTGCACTATCTCCTTCTTATAAAATAAAACTTTTAATTAAAAGTTAAGTTTTATTCTGCTAATAACCACCAGGGAGACAAGGTGCTTTTTTAGAGTTCTAAGCTCATTGTCTGCTTATATATAGAAGCACCTCCTGGATGGATGTGGGCCCATTTAAATGCCCCAAGACTCTATACATTGACAATAACATCTGTTATCCAGCAATTTTCTACCTAGAATCTTCCTACAGTACATGCCGCTATTGAATGCTGACACATGTACGTCTGTAGATACTTGTTAATACAGATACATAGATCTTACACCTAAGGTGGCCAGACACCTCCAATATCTGTTGGCTGAATGATTGTCAGTTATGGGAGACTCCCGTTCTCCCCAAATACATGAACCTTCTCTATGGGGAGGGGAGAGATACGCTGCAGACAGAATGCCCTGGCACCGGCTTATCCCTCTTAGAACAAGAGAGGCCGGCGACAATGTCCAGCACATCCCACCCTTCTCTCCACAGGCAGATGATGTCGGAGAAGACCGGTACACTGTCGTCTAAACCCAATGGTGGATGATTTCAATGTCAGGTGTGTGGCCACCAGTTTTTGGTACTTGTTTTTTGTTTTGGTTCAGCTTCCTGGAAACAATGAGTATCTTCCCATAATACGACTATATAATGTACACTTACCTGTCAGTGCTGGGGGAAGTTGGTGTCCCTCTTTATCCAGTATGATTTGTTCCACCAGAGCGTCACCTAATAAGAGATGAGAGATGGGAGGGATTCTCTGGTGTACAGACGTCATCAGTGCTGGATGGTGACATATAATATATATATGAGGATATACAGTGACCTGTGTATATAATAGTCATAAAGGATAGAAAAAGGTGCAGCGCCCTGATCACTGAGTAGTTTAAAACGCACCCAATTCTGCAGGTTATAGGTCAGGATGGGAGGTTGTCAGTCTTGTCCCTGTATACTGTTCTTGCTGTAAAGTAGATGTACAGTATGGTACATACAATTATCTGCTAGATATAGAATATAGAGACTGATGATGTGTGATGGTGATTTTACCTGATGCTGGGCAGCAATGTTACTGTGGCGGTCACTAGATTTAAGGAGTCATTATTACTAATGGTGTGCAAAGAGGAGGCATTATTATTACTACTAGGGACACTGTGGCGGTCACTAGATTTGGGGTTACTGTGGCAGTCACTGTATGTAGGGACACTGTGGCAGTCACTGTATGTAGGGACACTGGCAGTCACTGTATGTAGGGACACTGTGGCGGTCTCTACATTTGGGGTTACTGTGGCAGTCACTGTATGTGGTGGCACTGTGGTGGTCACTTTAATGTTCTTATGTAACCTGTGTTATATAATGTGTTACATCTTTTTGTTGCTATAAATCAGTATATGTTTGATATGTCATCATTGTGTGACTCTTTGGCTCTTATTTCGTTCACTTTTAGGTGCTTTTGAAATGTGTATATATATTTATACCCCTACTAGTTATGTATTACTTAGTACCGTGGAGAATGACTGCCTCCATGTCGCTCCCGCTTAGTAATGAAGTTGTTCGTAGTAATAATGCCCACCTCATTGCTCCTTACTTTGTCCTTATGTAATAATAATAATGTTTCCTCATTACACACCATCAGTAATAATAACTTCTTATTGTCCCCACATAGTAATATTGCCCACGAGTGGATTTTTAACATCATTCATTTATCAACCTGGTGATCTACTAGTACGGCCTGTCTGAAGCAGGTTGTGCAACCCGATCTACCATGGCAGGCATGGAGGCCTTCGGAAGACCTTCAGCTGCCATGTAAATCGATTGGCAGCCCATGATTGTGTTATGGGGATGCCAATCAGAGTATCAGGTCTGGCACCACACAGATAACCTTCTAAATGCTGCCATTGTGATATCTATGAGGTTAAATCACCAGCATCAATGTCATCATAGATGTCAGTCATTAGCGGCAGGTGTCAACTGCAACACTAATTTGTGTGGGGCGGTCAGGAAGGGGTTAAATTAGTTTAGACCCTAATGAGACTTCTCTGTTTACTTCATGACGCTCTCCACCAGCTCCTTCAACGTCTGGGCTTATAAATTGTGTGTATGGACCCGAAGGGCTTCCCTGAGTGGGGGATGCTATGGGCCTGCTATGCAACTGCTGTGATCCATAGAGCCGCCTTTACAGCAGGTAACTGGAACTTTTCTAGTCCATTGGGGAGATCTTTACTATTGTGTTTAATATGCAAAAAAAGGGGTCCATGGAGCCTCAGCTATGAGTCTCAAAACATGGGAATAGCCAGATCTCTCCTGGGTAGGAAGCCCACACTGATGAGGGGCAACACCCCGAAACAGCTGTCTATGGATGGATGCCTGGCTTTGGTAAACCCTTGTCATGTCGCAATACTCACAACAGAGTTAGGCTCTGACAAAAAATAGGCCACCCTGGTATTTGCCTATTTGTGTTCCAATACTCGCAACCTAGTGGGACTTAAGGGGCTACGTATTAGGGTGGTTTGGTGATCTTCCCACTGGGAGGCAAGCCTTGTCAACAGGTTTCCTTCCCAGGAGGTATATCTGGACATTCCTGTGTTTTGAGACTTGTAACTGAGGCTCCACTGCCCCCTTTTTGCATATTCACATTTTTAGCGGCAATGTATCTGTTACAACTTGAGCCGCACGCTTGGCTCCTGCCTCTGCTGGAGCGCGCTGCCGGGCTTTTGGAGACACAAACGGCGTACCTGGTAACCACTCAGGCCAGTTGCTGGGGGTGCGCAGACGACATCCCTAGGAGCCGGCCTACTTCTGTGTAGTGCTGCGGTGCTTTCCTTTGATGTAGCTGCGTCCGGAGTTTCACCGCCCCCGGCGGATCAGCATATGTTTGTCATATGTGTTGATTGATTGACAGCTGACACACCAGTCAGCTGTCAGCACCTGGGCAAGACCTGCAGCATCAGCCCCAATCACTTCTCGGGCTGGGACTCCAGATGCCATAAATGTTTTCCCCTCTGCCTCAGTCCTTGCCTGCAATAGGGCCTAGTTTACTAGTGTATCTTGACCTAGCGTTTCCCCTGCGTTGTATTTCTGGTTATCTGACTTGTGGTTTCTGACTTTTGACTACCCCCTTGGACACGTTTTGTACTGCGCTGCTCGGCTGTTATTGACTCGGACTTCTGACTTTGCTCCCATTGTGTGTGTCTGTATTGTTTTTTTTACTGTTGCACTTTGGTAATATCAGGGACTGCTGTCCAGTTGTCTGTTGCTGCTTAGAGCATCTAAGGAAAGTAGGTAGGGACAGGGGGCGGGTGCCAGTGTCAGGGCTCACCTGTCCTTAGGTTTACCTGTTCCTATCCTAACTGTATCAATGGATGTTGCTGATCTCCTTGCGCTCAGTGATTGTTGTGCTCTATTGTGTTCAGTGTAGATTTTGAAAACCCCTATGTTACCTGTATGGTAGAGTTCCTCCAGTACAGCGCGCAGGCCAGGGGAGCCATGATTCTTCTGTAAGACGTATAGACTGACCCACAATGCTATCACAGCTTCTCTTCTTCTGTGGAAAATATTCTGTAGTAACTTCTGGGAAAATTTTCTTCTATCATTTTCTAGGATCTGGTATTTCTAGAACACAAGAAAGATCCAACATAATTTAGTATTAAAAAGTGTGTGTGTGTGTGTGTGTGGGGGGGGGGGGGCTCTGCGACAAAGCAGTAGGGGTGCTGTTGGCCAGAGTAGACTGGTGGTTGTGGCTGCTAGGTGGGTGTAGGGTCACTTGGGCACTTGTCATAGTAGCCTGGAGTGCCATTTGTACCCACCCCTGGTCAGACAGGCACTGCTTCTGCAGGTTTGGATAACCCAAGTGTACGCTGCTGTGTAGGTGAAAAAGGATAGACAGAGTCCAGTAGCTTAACCAGAATTATGTCAGTTTTCTTAAGTTCTTCAGTGCAATACAACAATAGGGCTTCAGTAACTGTAAGTCCAGGCAAGTGGTAGAAGACGTAGTAACTGTAGAAGTAACAGTAGAGGAGCATCTTGAGGGCCCTGTCCAATGTAGCTGTGAACTCTGCCAGGATAGCATAGTTGAAAGAAGAAGATACTCGTACTCATGTATAGATACCTGTCTGGGTCTGACCACCTTATGCCCTACAGTACAAGGCCCCAGGTCCTTGCGCTGGGTGAACCAGACTTTCAGAACCCTTTCAGAACCACCGTACGTTACGCAGTGGAATACGTAGGCTGGTTACAGCCTTTTTTCTACTGAGGTCAGTGCCTAACTGGATACAGGTCACTGCCCTGTACAGGATTGAGAGTATCCCCGGCATGGACCAGGTGATCCTCAGAGGACGTCCTTTCCTCCTGAGGGGTCTAGCACTTCATGCTAGTGGTGACGACTTCCATAAAGGAATAAGTTAAGTCTCTTGGCCCCTGACAAGGACCCTGGCCTAAGCCAGGCCCTGACTTCACTGCAGCAAGAACTGTTTCTGTGTTGCTCTCTCTCTCTAGTGACTGAACTAGAAAACCCTCCCACCAGGAACTAACCTCCATTTATAGGGGCAAAACTAAACCTCCTAGTGATTGGTGGGGCTATGTAGTGCAAAAAGAGAAGGAAAGATTGGACAGAAAAAGGAGGGAACAGGCCTGCACCTGTGTCTGGACATAAGGATAACATGTGACAGAAAACAGTTAACCCAGTGTTTCCTTCAGCTGTGCATAATACAAGGCATACAAAACACAGTAGTGACACCTAATGGGGAATACATAGAATACATCTGGCCATATCCCACTGTGAGAACCTGAAGTGAGTTACTTTGCCCAGATGCAATGAAAGTTAGTGGCACACCTGTACTGGGACACTACAGCTGTTATATATAACACACGATGACAAGGGGGGCTCCTGTATATAACGCATGATAACACGGGGGGGGGGGGGCTCCTGTATATAACACATGGTAACACGGGGGACTCCTGTATATAACGCATGATAACACGGGGGGCTCCTGTATATAACACACAATGACAAGGGGGGCTCCTGTATATAACGCATGATAACACGGGGGGCTCCTGTATATAACACATGGTAACACGGGGGACTCCTGTATATAACACATGATAACACAGGGGGCTCCTGTATATAACACATGATAACACAGGGGGCTCCTGTATATAACACATGGTAACACGGGGGACTCCTGTATATAACACATGATAACACCAATATCATATCTTGGTGGACATTTGGGAAAGCTCCATACACCTTATACCAATGTGAGCAGCAGGTACAGCTGACAAAATATAAGATTCATGGGGACCTTTACACCGGCATTTCATGGCCTCTCACCTCAAGATCAGGGACATTTCGGGCATTAAGCTCACACAGAAGTGAGTGAGGGCTCAAGTTCTCCACAATGAGCTGCAGATCATCCTGGAAGTATTTAAATGTCTTCCTCAGGACATGGTCTCCATACTGACAAATCTTCTGGTGAAACTCCCGGCAGTCATCATCTAGGAAAACAAGGAGACACAAGATTGACATCTTCTAGAACCTGCAGAACACTGACAGCATCTTATTTATCATTTCCATGTCCTGTATCATTCTAGAAGGTTCTACTCATCAGACATCCACAGCCCCGGATCACTGACCAGCACTATGACCATGGATGTACAGGAGACAATGTGTTGCCTGTAGCCCTGGCCGGCTAACGTTTTCATGGCCAGATATGAAGGTGAGCATGTCTGGTAGCACATATACAGTAATCATGTAAAAACTTGGCTTAGATACGTCGATGACATCTCCGTCCTGTGGACTGTGACTATAGGGTGTGGTTGAGCGATTGGCATCTTTTATAATTGAGTTCTTTGTAAAATCTGATAAGTTACAGTTTCATTATCTTGATGTACAAGTTATGAATAATAATGAGGGTAAATTATAGGGAAATGTCAGGTCCTTAAAGCCTAACAGGTCAGTAGAGCGACATTCCGACGCTGTTCTTAGTGCTCTGCAACCCCGCAGAGCGGAGACAACAAGCCGCAGGTGTGACTATTATCTACAGCCACGATTGTCACATCTCATATTATAAGCTTAGCCATGACTTCTGTTTACTGGTTACAAGTTCAGGTATCGGATTGCAAGTCTATAAAGGGGGATTATAGTAGGGGAACATACATACACAGGCTACAGCGAGAAACAAAGAAAACTAAAAGATAAATTGCCACAAGTGTCCTGGCGCCTTGTAAAATGAATACAATTTAGAATAAAAAAAAAAAAGATAAGTTGCCAAGTACAAAACTGCTAAAAAGCTATATCCAATATATATAGTGCTGCTCCTCATGTCCACACACGGGACAGCTGATTATAAAAACACTGTAAATGGGCACTGTCACTAAAAATAACTTTCGACAGGTCAGCAGACATCATATCATCAGACGTGTGACAAGTTATTGATCACATCACAATCTTTATTTCAAAGTGAACAATGGAAAGAAAAATGCAAAACAAACATGAAGGAAGCATAATGGAGTCAGGTAGAGATCATACACGATAACTCATCCGAGCATAACGTCCTGCTCTCTGAACAATAAGACCATTGTATAAACCAGGGCTGTCTCCCAGCTATTATCAATTATCAATCAATTATAGGGGGTCATATGTTAGCAGGGTAAGATCTTTACTGTGTGTAGTAAAGAGTGTATTTCAGTATATCTCCTAGACCGCTAAAAAAGAGGAGATGTTTCTGTCAGACAGCGACTAGAGATGAGCGAACCTGGAGCATGCTGGAGTCCATCCAAACCCGAACTTTCAGCATTTGATTAGTGGTGGCTGCTGCAGTTGGATAAAGCCCTAAGGCTATGTGGAAATCATGGATATAGTCATTGGCTGTATCCATGTTTTCCAGACAACCTTAGAGCTTTATCCAAGTTCAGCAGCCCCAGCTAATCAAATGCTGAACGTTCGGGTTTGGATCGACTCGAATCCGGTTGGCTCATCTCTAACAGCGACCTTTCTAGAAGGCTCCTGATCGTCTCCAAGATCTTTCAGCACCTTCATTCACCATTGTCAATTTTAGCTGATTGGACTGGGGTTGGGAAAACCAGGCACTGCCCATCACCTGCCCCCATACCATCCCTACAGTGAGGAGGAGACCGGGCACTGCCCATCACCTGCCCCATACCATCCCAACAGTGAGGAGGAGAATGGGGACTGCCCATCACCTGCCCCCATACTATCCCTACAGTGAGGAGATCGGGCACTGCCCATCACCTGCCCCATACCATCCCTACAGTGAGGAGGAGGAGACCGGGCACTGCCCATCTTCTGCCCCCATACCATCCCTACAGTGAGGAGGAGACCAGGCACTGCCCATCACCTGCCCCATACCATTCCTACAGTGAGCAGGAGACCAGGCACTGTCCATTACCTGCCCCATACTATTCCTACAGTGAGCAGGAGACCAGGCACTGTCCATTACCTGCCCCATACCATTCCTACAGTGAGGAGGAGACCAGGCACTACCCATTACCTGCCCCATACCATTCCTACAGTGAGGAGAAGATCGGGCACTGCCCATCACCTGCCCCATACCATCCCTACAGTGAGAAGGAGACTGGGCACTGCCCATCACCTGCCCCCATACCATGCCTACAGTGAGGAGGAGACCGGGCACTGCCCATCACCTGCCCAATACCATCCCTACAGTGAGGAGGAGACCACTACCCATCACCTGCCCCCATACCATCCCTACAGTAAGGAGGAGAATGGGCACTGCCCATCACCTGCCCCATACCATCCCTACAGTGAGGAGGAGGAGACCGGGCAATGCCCATCACCTGCCCCCATACCATCCCTACAGTGAGGAGGAGACCAGGCACTGCCCATCACCTGCCCCATACCATTCCTACAGTGAGCAGGAGACCAGGCACCGCCCATCACCTGCCCCCATACCATCCCTACAGTGAGCAGGAGACCAGGCACTGTCCATTACCTGCCCCATACCATCCCTACAGTGAGGAGGAGACCGGGCACTGCCCATCACCTGCCCCATACCATCACTACAGTGAGGAGGAGACCACTACCCATCACCTGCCCCATACCATCCCTACAGTGAGGAGGAGACCGGACACTGCCCATCAGTAGCAGATTACAATAGATCCTTTCGGGCGGTAGCCCGGGGCCCTAAGCTCCAGGGGGGCCCATGGCCACCCAAAAAGACTTTCAGTGGTGTATTGTCTCCTGGCTACAGTTCTGCCATGATTTGCAAAAAAAATCGCTGCTTTTTTACCGCAATTTTGCACACATCAGGGAATCATGACATTATCTATCCTGTATTATGAACACCACGCTAGTGCTGCCATAGTTACAATGGGGTGGGGCGGCCAAGCTTAGTTAACAGCCCGGGGCCTGTGGTAAAGTTAATCCACCCCTGCTGCCCATCACCTGCCCCATACCATCCCTACAGTGAGGAGACCTAGCACTGTCCAAAACCTGCCCCCATACCATCCCTACAGTGAGGAGGAGACCGGGCACTGCCCATTACCTTCCCCATACCATCCCTACAGTGAGGAGGAGACCTGGCACTGTCCAACACCTGCCCCCATACCATCCCTACAGTGAGGAGGAGACCACTGCCCATCACCTGCCCCCAAACCATCCCTACAGTGAGGAGGAGACCAGGCACCGCCATCACCTGCCCCATACCATCCCTACAGTGAGGAGGAGACCAGGCACCATCACCTGCCCCATACCATCCCTACAGAGAGGAGGAGACCGGGCACTGCCCATCACCTGCCCCATGCCATCCCTGCAGTGAGGAGGAGACCGGGCAATGCCCATCACCTTCCCCATACCATCCCTACAGTGAGGAGACCGGGCACTGCCCATCACCTGCCCCCATACCATCCCTACAGTGAGGAGGAGACCGGGCACTACCCATCACCTGCCCCCATACCATCCCTACAGTGAGAAGGAGACCAGGCACTGCCCATCACCTGCCCCATACCATCCCTGCAGTGAGGAGGAGAGCACTGCCCATCACCTGCCCCCAAACCATCCCTACAGTGAGGAGGACACCCCTGCCCCATACCATCCCTACCGTGAGGAGGAGACCACTGCCCATCACCTGCCCTATACCATCCCTACAGTGAGGAGGAGATCGGGCACTGCCCATCACCTGCCCCCATACCATCCCTACAGTGAGGAGATCGGGCACTGCCCATCACCTGCCCCCATACCATCCCTACAGTGAGGAGACCGGGCACTGCCCATCACCTGCCCCATACCATCCCTACAGTGAGGAGGAGACCAGGCACTGCCCATCACCTGCCCCATACCATCCCTACAGTGAGGAGGAGACCAGGCACTGCCCATCACCTGCCCCATACCATCCCTGCAGTGAGGAGGAGACCGGGCACTGCCCATCACCTGCCCCATACCATCCCTGCAGTGAGGAGGAGACCGGGCACTGCCCATCACCTGCCCCATACCATCCCTACAGTGAGGAGGAGACCGGGCACTACCCATCACCTGCCCCCATACCATCCCTACAGTGAGGAGGAGACCACTGCCCATCACCTGCCCCATACCATCCCTACAGTGAGGAGGAGACCACTGCCCCATACCAACCCTACAGTGAGGAGGAGACAACTGCCCCATACCATCCCTACAGTGAGGAGACCACTGCCCCATACCATCCCTACAGTGAGGAGGAGACCCCTGCCCCATACCATCCCTACAGTGAGGAGGAGACCAGGCACCGCCATCACCTGCCCCATACCATCCCTACAGTGAGGAGGAGACCGGGCACTGCCCATCACCTGCCCCATGCCATCCCTACAGCGAGGAGGAGACCGGCACTGCCCATTACCTGCCCCATACCATCCCTACCGTGAGGAGGAGACCACTGCCCATCACCTGCCCCACATCATTACTACAGTGAGGAGGAGACCGGGCACTGTCCATCACCTGCCCCCACATCATTACTACAGTGAGGAGGAGACCGGGCACTGTCCATCACCTGCTCCATACCATCCCTACAGTGAGGAGGAGACCGGGCACTGCCCATCACCTGCCCCATACCATCCCTACAGTGAGGAGGAGACCGGGCACTGCCCATCACCTGCCCCATACCATCCCTACAGTGAGGAGGAGACCGGGCACTGCCCATCACCTGCCCCATACCATCCCTACAGTGAGGAGGAGACTGAGCACTGCCCATCACCTGCCCCCATACCATCCCTACAGTGAGGAGGAGACCGGGCACTGCCCATCACCTGCCCCATACCATCCCTACAGTGAGGAGGAGACCGGGCACTGCCCATCACCTGCCCCATACCATCCCTACAGTGAGGAGGAGACTGAGCACTGCCCATCACCTGCCCCCATACCATCCCTACAGTGAGGAGGAGACCAGGCACCATCACCTGCCCCATACCATCCCTACAGCGAGGAGGAGACCGGGCACTGCCCATCACCTGCCCCATGCCATCCCTACAGCGAGGAGGAGACCGGCACTGCCCATTACCTGCCCCCATACCATCCCTACCGTGAGGAGGAGACCACTGCCCATCACCTTCCCCATACCATCCCTACAGTGAGGAGGAGACCGGGCACTGCCCATCGCCTGCCCCCACATCATTACTACAGTGAGGAGGAGACCGGGCACTGCCCATCACCTGCCCCCATACCTTCCCTACAGTGAGGAGGAGACCGGGCACTGCCCATCACCTGCCCCATACCATCCCTACAGTGAGGAGGAGACCGGGCACTGCCCATCACCTGCCCCATACCATCCCTACGTTCAGTAAAGTTGTCCGTTTTTCCGGATCCGTAATCATGGTTCAACTTAGAGCACATTGATTTCTATTGCGCTATTTACACAGTCTGTGTTAATTTTAATCCGTAATCTGTTCCATAAAAAAAGGACATGCTCTCGTGTGGATTGTGATTGCGGTACGGATTACCAATAAAAGTCTATGGGATCCGTGTTTTTTATACGTCACATCCGTCACAATCATGAATCAAATATATGCAAACTAGATGCAAAAATAGTACTATTCACCTTTTACGGAAACGGATGCAAATACGGATGAAATTATACAGACCATAGAGTAAAAATAGCGGGAGGTTTTGTGGTGAACATGTGAATGAGGCCTAAATGTCCTGGAGTGGCCCAGACAGAGCCCTGAACCCAATGCGGTATCTCTGGAGATGATCTGCTGGGAAGAATGGCCGAACATCCCCATTTCCAGGTCTAATAAATTCAAAAAGATAATAAAGCACAAGGCTACAAAAAATTAAAAATTAAAGGGTCTGAAGACTTTCCAAACACATATTGTATATAGAGACACACATACACGTACTGGTCTCATAAGAAGTGGGGGTGCACATGGATATGAACCAAGGAGCATTTAATCTACAGTGAGATGCCCGATCACTGAGCGATACCTCCAGCATACCAACAAGGGCCAAAAATAACAGAAACTCAGCTACGTAACCACAAGAAGAGAAGGAGCTCTGCCAGAAACTAAGAAAAAAGAAAAACATCTTGGAAAACAGGAAGAGGCAGAAGACACAACATGGTTTAACCTTGAAAGGGACTCTGACATTGGAACATCCAACGTCCAACATGACATCTGCTGGTACAGCCAAAGCCAAGTGGGCAACAAGTAGCCTAATGCAGAGATAGGCAGCAAAAACAGAGGATCCTGTCCTGTCATAGGGGGAGATTTATCAAAGGGTATAAATATACACTGGTGTCCATTGCCCACAGCAACCAATCACAGCTCAGCTCTCACCTCTGGTAAAATAAAAGCTGAGCTGTGATTGGTTGTTATGGGCAGTTTACACCAGTGTATATTTTACACACTTCGATAAATCTCCCCCCATAGTATTCACCTATAAGAGCCCATTCCCATTACGTCTACTCATATCCAAAGTGTGAATTGTACAGATGGGAGGATCAATAATACGGTTGTTGGAAGAAGAGGAGGAGGGTGGGTGCTTACCATCACTGGGAGATGTAATACTCATTCCTGAGGTTCCCGGGAAGAGCGGAAAATATCCTGCAAAATTTTTTAAAAATAAAACTTATTACATTAAGCCAAACAATGCTGACAAATTTTTATTTTCTATTGATGGAGCCGGTGACGTCAGGGGGGGTGATTCAATGTTTTTAGCTGCCATTTCGGGATATTTATGCCTTAGTTTTTTAGTTATATATTTTTGGACGGCTTGCAGAAAAAAACGAATTTCTTTCTGTGACCTTCAACGACCTCTAGTAATAAAGTGCTCATGGTATCACCCCAAGTTTTTCTGGCTGTTTTATTAAATGCAAAATGGGTATTTTTCTAAAAAAAATATCTACATTTTTTTCCTAAACAATTTTATGGCTGTAAAATTTTGATTAAAATTTTGGCTAACAATCAGCTATGGCCAATATTTTCAGCCATGAACCCTTTAAGGGTGCGTTCACACCTACAGGATCTGTAGCAGATCTGCAGCAGATATGATGCTGTGTTCAGTTATTTAAATGAAATCTGCTGCAGAAAATCAGCTGCAGATCCTGTAGGTGTGAACGCACCATAAGGGTGCGTTCACACCTACTGGATTCACAGCGGATCTCACTTCTGCGAATTTGGAGCGAGATCCACTTCGGATCCGGTACCATTCACCCTAATGATAGCACATACCCGCAGCGGGATTGACATCCCGCTGTGAGTATGAGCTTTAACCCCCTAATGCCCGCATCCCCGCCTCCTGCAGCTCCACCGCTGCCCCCATCAGCCCCAGCGCCTGCATCCCCAATCGCACTGCAGTCACGCTATCAGCACTTCACTGAAATGGAGTCACACTATCAGCACTAGGAATTGCAGTGCTCCTATATACCATGTTTTACGGTAATAGCCAGGACTAGTTAGTTCCAGGCTTCAGAATGTGCCAGGAAGATCACAGGGTGACACCTACATGTGAGACTAACTAAAGAATGTCAACTCTTAACCCCTTCAGGTCCATTCACCCACTGTTAACCCCTTCAGATCCATAACTTGAAGTCCAATAAAATCACGAAATCAAATTGTTATCCAATCTCGTTACCATATCCTAGAAGAGCGCTTACTCTCGTACAGGTTCTGTGATTTTCAGACATTTTTACTGTAGGGATTTGGAGTAATGTGATGGTAAAGTGTCTATTTGGGGCTATATGTAGCACTATTTGAAGTCCAATAAAATCACGAAATCAAATTGTTATCCAATCACTTTACCATATCCTAGAAGAGCGCTTACTCTCATACAGGTTCTGTGATTTTCACACATTTTTACTGTAGGGATTCGGAGTAATGTGATGGTAAAATGTCTATTTGGGGCTATATGTAGCACTATTTGAAGTCCAATAAAATCACGAAATCAAATTCTTATCCAATCTCGTTACCATATCCTAGAAGAGCGCTTACTTTCGTACAGGTTCTGTGATTTTCAGACATTTTTACTGTACGGATTCGGAGTAATGTGATGGTAAAGTGTCTATTTGGGGCTATATGTCGCACATTTTGAAGTCCAATAAAATCACGAAATCAAATTGTTATCCAATCACTTTACCACATCCTAGAAGAGCGCTTACTCTCGTAGAGGTTCTGTGATTTTTAGACATTTTTACTGTAGGGATTTGGAGTAATGTGATGGTAAAGTGTCTATTTGGGGCTATATGTCGCACATTTTGAAGTCCAATAAAATCACGAAATCAAATTGTAATCCAATCTCGCTACCATATCCTAGAAGAGCGCTTACTCTCGTACAGTTTCTGTGATTTTCAGACATTTTTACTGTACGGATTCGGAGTAATGTGATGGTAAAATGTCTATTTGGGGCTATATGTCCAACTATTTGAAGTCCAATAAAATCACGAAATCAAATTGTTATCCAATCACACTACCATATCCTAGAAGAGCGCTTACTCTCGTACAGGTTCTATGATTTTCAGACATTTTTACTGTAGGGATTTGGAGTAATGTGATGGTAAAGTGTCTATTTGGGGCTATACGACTGATAATTTGAAGTCCAATAAAATTACGAAATCAAATAGTTCTCCATCTTGTTCTTGCATAGGGCCATGCAGCTGCCACTGACTGACAGCTACTTACCGCCCTAGCGGTCTTGTCTCTGCCACCTAATAAAGAGTGCTGAGGGGCCTGTGTGAGCTGCTGGCGCTTGCTGATGCCCGTCCCCCGTGCCGACTTCTATGCTTTTATAGAAGAAGTCTGGCTAAAACATTTTTGTATTGTTATTGTATTGTCACCCAAAAGTTATACAAATCCCCAATATACACATATTACGGGAAATACTTAGAAAGTGTTTTTTCTCTGCATCAGGGCTTCACTTCCTGAATAACAAGGTGAGGTCACTTCCTAGATAACATGGTGATGTCCCTTCCTGGGTAACATGGTGATGTCACTTCCTGGATAATATGGTGATGTCACGACCCGACTTCCAGAGCTGTGCGGGCTGTGGCTGCCGGAGAGGATATTGGCAGGGGGATGCTCAGTGTTCCTCCGGTGCCCTGCCCCTGCCATCCCCCTGCCATCATCCTCTCCGGCAGCCACAGCCCGCACAGCTCTGGAAGTCGGGTCGTGACATCATCATGTTATCCAGGAAGTTACATAACCATGTTATCCAGGAAGTGACATCACCATGTTATCCAGGAAGTGACATCACCATATTATCCAGGAAGGGACATCACCATGTTACCCAGGAAGTGACATCACCATGTTATCCAGGAAGTGACCTCACCTTGTTATTTAGGAAGTGAAGCCCTGATGCAGTAGTAAGTGCAGAGAAAAAAGCGCTTTCTAAGCATTTCCCGTGATAGGTGTATATTGGGGATTTGTATAACTTTTGGGGGGCAATACAATAACAATACAAAAATGTTTTAGCCAGACTTCTTCTATAAAAGCATAGAAGTCGGCACAGGGGAGGGGCATCAGCGGGCGCCAGCAGCTCACACAGGCCCCTCAGCACTCTTTATTAGGTGGCAGAGACAAGACCGCTAGGGCGGTAAGTAGCTGTCAGTCAGTGGCAGCTGCATGGCCCTATAAGGCCCTGGGGAAGACATGCAGAATAGTAAGGGTGCTTTCACACACTGTGGATTTGATGCAGATTTTCTACAGCAGATTTGAAACTTCAGGTTGACTTTGGTTTGGCAACAGACAATCTGCTGCAGAAAATCTGCCTAAAATCTGCAGCATGTGAAAGCAGCTTTAGTCTAGTGGGGCTCCTTGATGGCTCGATGTCCAATCTTCAATGAGGTATTAGTAGATATCTTTTACCGTTGAAAACTAGAAGAAAAAAATAGGCAAGAAATATGGTAAGCTCGCAAGCCACATCAAGGGTCCTCATTCTCTTGCGAGTCCCTAACCTAAACTTAAAAGGAACATAGACTTATTAAACTAGAATAGAAGAACAGTCCTGAAATAAGTCTCGTAATGGTTATCTTCCATCAGCCATGAAACTGGTCCCTCCTGGGATTGGAAGTAGTCTACCGAGAGCGTCCAACAACAAGAACAAGATGGAGAACTATTGGATTTCGTAATTTTATTGGACTTCAAAGTGTGCGACATATAACCCCAAATAGACACTTTACCATCACATTACTCCAAATCCCTACAGTAAAAAGGTCTGAAAATCACAGAACCTGTACGAGAGTAAGCGTTCTACTAGGATATGGTAGTGTGATTGGATAACAATTTGATTTCGGGATTTTATTTGACTTCAAAGTGTGCGACATATAGGCCCAAATAGACATTTTACCATCACATTACTCCCAATCCCTACAGTAAAAATGATTTTTCTATATCTAAGACAAATAAGAGAAATAAATTAAAATGAGCCTGGTTTTCAGGTGTTAAAAATTACATATAGTTAGAAAAAAAATAAAATATTCCTGGAGCTGAAGGGGTTAACAGTATATGAATTAAACTGTGGTGGATGTGTAGGGGTTAAAAGTGGATGAATTGAAGTGTTGTGGATCTAAAGGGGTTAACAGTGGATGAATTAGATTGTAGTGGATGTGAAGGGGTTAACAGTGGGTGAATGGACCTGAAGGGGTTAAGAGTTGACATTCTTTAGTTAGTCTTACATGTAGGTGTCACCCTATGATCTTCCTGGCACATTTTGAAGCCTGGAACTAACTAGTCCTGGCTATTACCGTAACACATGGTATATAAGAGCACTGCAATTCCTAGTGCTGATAGTGTGACTCTATTTCAGTGAAGTGCTGATAGCGTGACTGCAGTCCCAATCGCCGCCCGCACGCATCCTCGATCAACGTCCGCATCCCCCATCATCTCTGCAGCCTCCCCCCCCCGCATCCCCCATCATCCCTGCAGCCCCCCGCATCCCCCATCATCTCTGCAGCCCCCCGCATCCCCCATCATCCCTGCAGCCATCACGCATCCCCGATCGCTGCCCGCAGCCCGCCCGCATCATCCCCGCAGCCCGCCGCCGAGAGCATACATTACCTGCTCCTCGGCGCAGCTGCTGGGATGATGCGGGCGGGCTGCGGGGATGATCTGGGATGCGTGATGGCTGCTGGGATGATGCGGGCGGGCTGCGGGCAGCGATCGGGGATGCGTGATGGCTGCAGGGATGATGGGGGATGCGGGCGGCGATCGGGGATGCAGGCGCTGGGGCTGATGGGGGCAGCGGTGGAGCTGCAGGAGGCGGGGCTGCGGCCATCAGGGGGTTAAAGCTCATACTCACAGCGGGATGTCAATCCCGCTGCGGGTATGTGCTATCATTAGGGTGAATGGTACCGGATCCGCAGTGGATCTCGCTCTGAATTCGCAGAAGTGAGATCCGCTGTGGATCCGGTAGGTGTGAAGGCACCCTTAAAGTGTAGGAGAAAAGTATGCTCCTCTAAATGCTTTATTATGGTCAAGAACAAAGCAATAAAAAAAAAAACCCCGCATATAACTCATCCGGGGTGTGCAAGGACCATAACTATAAAATGATCCCATTGCCTAATCCATATAGGGAATAACATAGAAATATACACTGCTGGGTTTGTTGGGTTATTTTTGTTCTTTCCACTTACAGGATTGTTAAAGGGAATATCTGACACTTAAAAACTTTTTATATAGTGCTGCCCTTATATAACATAACAAGCGTTTTATCCTTACTTCAATACACTCCCCCGGTGTCCTCTGTGGGAAGGTAAGACAAGGGGTGAAAATGCTGGATGGCCCAGTCAGTTACTCGGGCTCATTGACAGCGCCCCTAGTTACTTAATCCGCAGCCGGGGTCACACTGCTCCCCGGCTGGGCGTTCAGCTGATATGTGTTACTGTTATTACTGACTGGCAGGTGCAGCTGCCAGTCAGCTCTAGATCATATGAGGAGGCTGGAGTTCCTGCCCCAATAAGGTTCTGGGGCCAGGACTTTAACTCCTTTAAGTGTCTGCCTTTTCCTGTCACTCATTGCCTGCTTTACAGAATGGGCCATAGGTATGGATACACCCTTATAAAATGGAAGTTGTTGCTGATATTACCTCACCGTTTGTGGCAAATTAGTACAAGGGAGGGGGCATACATTTGAGGCCGGGTGATGTCATCTGCAAAGCCGCCATCTTGGATTCAAGGTTACCCTTTCAATGGGAAGGGGGCCATGTGACACATCAAACGAATAGAGAATTGCCCAAGAAAACAGTGGTGTGCTCATTTTTAATGTAACTTTATTCATTATTGAGTTATTGACACGTTTCTTATTGTTAAAGCCATTGACATGTCACAGAGGTTGACTTCTGGGGCACCTGAAACACCAGATACAGGAGGCCTGTGGTAGCCTTTCTTCTGCAGTATTGCTTTTGGTATGTCAAGAATTGGAGAAAAGAATCGTGTTGTCAATTCAACACAATGGGCAGCACTTTCAGCCCATCCTTTAGTGGGCTACTGTCATTGCTCCATGTCACAAACGTGTTAATAACTCGATAATGAAAAAAGCTATGTTAAAAATGAGCACACCATTGTTTTTCTTGTGCAATTCTCTATGTGTTTGATGTGTCACATGAAACCCTTCCCATTGAAAAAGTAAAGTTAAATTCCAAAATGGCGGCTTTGCAGATGGCCACCATGGGCATCACCGGGCCTCAAATGTTTTCCCCCTCCCATGTACTAATATGCTACAAACGGTAAGGTGATATCAGCAACCACTTCCATTTTATCAGGGTGTATCCATACTTATGGCCCTCCCTATAGCGCCTCCTAGTGCGTGCCTAGCTAGCTATTCTATCCTGATTCTGGTTGATTTTCCTGGTATACTGATTCCTGGCTTTGACTCCCTGACTATTCTCCTGTGTTCCGATCCTGTACAGCGACGGCCGTTATTGACCGACCGTGTCTCTGTCTTTGTGTTGCACCTTATCCAGAGTGGTTTCCAGTCTTCGGGCAGGGCCGGCCTGTAAAGGAGCCGATAACTCCAAAAGGCAGGGACAGCTTGGCAGGCTCACTCTGTCTTGTGTCTCGGAGTCGGTCCTGACAATTTGATGTTGTTCAATACGGTTCCATTCATTGAAGACAATCGTGCGACACTGACGGCTCCACCATTTCTCCCTTGCTGATTGTCTACACTAATTGGCCTCATGGGATTTTTGTTGTTCCCTTCTCTCTGATGAAGCTGTCCTTGGTCTACTCTCCGCTGATGACAAATTACCCATCCACACCTTTGATAGTTCTCCCCTCCATCTTGGGAAATGAGTTTACCATTACTCAGTTGTACCTGATGGCCGGACATGTTCCATTATTTGAAAATTTCAATAAAAATACAATTGATAAAAAATCCACAAAAACGTTTTGACTGACCAGAGGAAAGAGCGGGAAGCCTACCTCACTACTGTGTGTTCCTCTGGGTGAGGAGACGGCTCTATAGACTTGTAGCATTATGTGGCCGTCTCCTCATGTGACACAGAGCCGGCAGTGAATGTGCTGAGCGCAGACTTCTCCACTTCCTTCTCCCCATCAGTCACGGTCTGAACAGACCCCCGCCAATCAAAACTTTTGACATGTCCAAAAAAATTTTTTTGTGACAGTGCCTCTTTAAATAACGTGAACTATAAGCATGTCCGGCTCCTTTCTAAACCTGTTGCTAAATCACTCATAAAAGAGATAATAAATGGTGACTTCCTGCTATTGTAAAGCACAGAGATAACGGCATCTGATCATTGTCTAAAAGAAACCTCTCCAAAGCCAAGCTCTTAAAGGGCTAGCTACACTCCTCCAGATGAGCCCACGCTTTCCTCTTTCTGGGGTTACTGACCACCACTCGTGTACATATATTTTATAAATACATATATCGATGTATATCAGTCAGACCACTGCTTTTAGAGCAGAGTGGTGGACGGTAACCTGGACAACGAGCTGTCACCAATGGGCGGACAAGAGCAGCATATCAGGAGGAGGAGGCAAATGATTGTATTTGCAGAAATATTGAATATTGCAAGTGTAATTGACATGGGAGTACCCCTTTAAGAAAAGTTTAAAAAAAAAACAAAAAAAAACAATAGTATGTAGCTGGGACCTTGCAAAAAAATACTTAAGTCCCCTGACCCCTCCGCAGCAGCGGCTCTAATAATTATTTATATAGCACCAGCATATCCCCATAGAGGCTCACAGTCTGAATTCTTATTTAGCTCTGTATGTTTTGTAGTGTGATGGTGTCCTCAGTGGGATCTGAACCCAGGACCCCAGGGCTGCAGGTGCCAATCACTAAGCCACCCCGCCGCTTCTTCTTATCCCCGTCTCCTTCATCTCTTCATGCTGCTTCTCAGTGTCCCAGATCGGTCAGTGATCGGTCTCGATCAGTGATCGGCCAGACATGCCCTTTGTATGTACTTTATTGTGGGGTCCAATACTGATAGAATAGTCCCTGTGTGACCGTGACCCTTTGACCTGTGTGACCCTGTGACCTTTTCATTCTCCTTTTTCTTTGTTGGGTGAGCTAAACTTCATGGCATATTTGTGATCACTCCTTATTCCAGTGTTTGGGAGAAGGCCAATAGTTTGGATTGTTACAGATGCAGCGATACCAATTTTTTTATTGTTTAATAAATGAAAATGTTTTTAAAATAATAATTTTAATTAATTTTTTTCTGTGACTTTTCTTCTTTTTATTAGCACTGTGGGCTTTTTTTTAAATTGGAACTAGGGCAAGCGTTCTCTCCTGTAATGCATTGCAGTATTAGGCTTGGTTCACACTACGTATATTTCAGGCAGTATTTGGTCCTCATGTCAGGTCCTCATAGCAACCAAAACCAGGAGTGGATTGAAAGCACAGAAAGGATCTGTTCACACAATGTTGTAGTTGAGAGGACGGCCGTCATTTAATGGCAAATATTTGCTGTTATCCTAAAAGAGCGTCCGTTGTATTGAAATAATGGCAGTTATTTACCGTTATATGACGGACATCCACTCAATTTCAACATTGTGTGAACAGAGCCTTTCTGTGTTTTTAATCCACTCCTGGTTTTGGTTGCTATGAGGACCACAATACTGCCTGAAATATACTGTGTGTGAACCCACCCTTAGGATGTAATAGAAGTATAAGGATGGGAGACCTGAGGTCACTAACGACCCATCTGGGGGGATTGTAATACGTAGGGAGCCCCGTGTCTTATGGGCCAAGTCACTATGGAGTTTAAGGGTTAAAAGAGGACTATGTGCAATGTTTGATGCTGCGACACAATGGGAATGGTGCCAGGCGGTGCGCACTATGTGGCTCGGGGTTATGGATTGTGGTATAGTGTGTTACAGTATGTTACCCCAGCCTGTCCGGTCTATTGTGTCTTTATGACTTCAAGAATGGAAAGTAACAGTACAAAATGGATCTGCCTGAGAGCCCCCCCCCCCCCATCACTGATCAGTGTGATATCCTCCGCTATAAACACACACACACATATATATATATATATATATATATATATATATATATATACAAAGAGAGAGAGAGAAGAGGCTCTTACCTTGCCGGTTCCCAAAATATAAATACACAGATCTCTGAAGAAAAGAAATGTCTGAGAGGAGGGAGGAAGGAAGGAAGGAGGGGGGAAGGGAGAGAAGGGAGAGGGAGGGAGAGGGGGGGGGGAGAGGGGGGGACCGCTACTGTTGCTTTCACTTTCACCAGTGATTTAACCCTGTAAGGAATGAAGGATATAACATTTCATTTTATCACCAGTTACTGGCAGCTTCCTCCCCTCCAGGCCCCCAGGGTTACCTACCCCCATGCCCCCCCCCCCCATAGACATGACAGGGCGGCCTGTCATGTACAGTGTATCAGCGGGAGAAGGCGTCAGACTGGTTTATCTCATTGTACACAGAGCGGGTGATGGACATCTGATATGGATTCCTCATATAACCTCACTACATCAGTCCTCTGTTATAAGGACACAACTGTCGCCAGTTTAAAGCCATGATTAATGGACTAGACCCCGAAGCATGTTGGGGTGCTTTTTATCCTGTATGTGAACCCCCTTTAAGATGTACCCAAATAAAGCTTGACTCTTTTATATTACGGAGCTGTGGACTTATCTCTATATTTTTGGGGGCATAACCAGATGCGAATACCCCTTTAGGGTGCG
The DNA here is from genome assembly GCA_027789725.1 of Dendropsophus ebraccatus. NCBI lineage: Eukaryota > Metazoa > Chordata > Amphibia > Anura > Hylidae > Dendropsophus > Dendropsophus ebraccatus. The sequence goes on along the minus strand of JAQFWZ010000002.1, from coordinate 135,635,798 downwards.
TTTACACGTAACGGATCCGCTGCGAATCCCTGCCCTTTATTATTATGGCAGACAAACTCGCAGCGAGACTGCGCACTGATTGGCTGAGCGGGACGTGAAGACGTCGGGAGCCCCAAAGCAAGCCGGAGCGGGGAGAAGGTGGCAGGGGGGTTGACGGGCTGCTGACAAGTTTGTCTGCCATAATAATACAGGGCAGGGATCCGCTGCGGATCAGTTACATGTGAACTCACCCTTAAGAGGCGTGCATTCCCTAATCATTTGGCCGGATCCTACAGACGTAGGAGTTTTACTAAAGACCAGAATGGAAGACTCCGGTTTCAGTTTATTAATTTTAGTATTTATTTATTTTTTTTATATTATCAGAAATACAGAAAAAAAATACTGCTCAAAAAATTCTCTACATGCACTGAAATCGATTTACGAGTTCTCTAATGTATATTGTAGTAGCTGGCATGCAACTAGGCCACGCCCCCATTTTACACATGAGCTTGTGCGAAAACGAATAACCCTACTATGCAAGAACGTAAGCCCGGAGCCTTCATAAAATCCTAAAAAAATCTTATTTTTATGTAGAAGTAACAAAACTCCACAATGTGTGGACAGATTGATTTCACATAATACCTCCTGGGGAGGGGAGGAGCTTATCTGTAGGAGGAGGCACTTATCTATAAGAGGAGTGGCTTATCTGTAAGGGGAGGGGCTTTTCTGTAAGGTTGAATTCACACCATGTTTTGTTGACACACTAAACGGTTACACTGGCATCCTGTCAAGATGGCGGACATACCACATGTGCAGCCGAGTTGGCTGCACAGGGGCCCAAGAGGGAGAGGGACCCGTCTGCTTAGACAGCAATGGTGTAAGGCAGCCAGTGAGGATTTGCCCATGCAGGGCAGATTCTCGGGTCCCTGAGGGGCGACACAATCCTGCCCTGTTATTTTAGCTAAGTTATTTTAGCAGCAGCCTTACAGCTGATACAGCTTCAGGCCTCATTCACACGTCAGGGTCAGTTATTGCTGTCAGGAAATCCAGGCTTCAGGAAACCATCAGGAAAGTATCAGGATTTCCTGACAGTAATCAGGTTTTATGTTCAGGAAACCATCAGTAGTGTCTTTAGGATTTCCTGAGGCACATCAGGAAAGTATCAGGAAAGACTCAGGGTTTCCTGAGCTCCCATAGACTTCTATGGGAGCATCCATTCAGGAAATCCTGATGAAAATATAACAGGTTTTATAATTTCCTGACCTATTTTACTGAACGGACACAGGAAAAATCCTGAAGGATGTCAGTGCTTAATGCAACCCTTTGGGTCAGGAAATCCTGTTAAGAAAAACGGACAGATTTTCCTGAAGTGTGAAGGGGGCCTCACTTGCATCAGGTCTCCTGCTGGCACAGCACCAGGCCCACTCTTCCTTCTCAGCCCCCTCTTCCTCTTCAGGCCCCCTCAGGCCCCCTCTTCCTCTTCAGGCCCCCTCTTCCTCCTCAGGCCCCCTCTTCCTCCTCAGGCCCCCTCTTCCTCTTCAGGCCCCCTCTTCCTCCTCAGGCCCCCTCTTCCTCCTCAGGCCCCCTCTTCCTCCTCAGGCCCCCTCTTCCTCTTCAGGCCCCCTCTTCCTCCTCAGGCCCCCTCTTCCTCTTCAGGCCCCCTCTTCCTCCTCAGGCCCCCTCTTCCTCTTCAGGCCCCCTCTTCCTCCTCAGGCCCCCTCTTCCTCCTCAGGCCCCCTCTTCCTCCTTGGGCCTTCTCTACCTCCTTTGAGATGCAGTGATGTGGGCTCAGTTGGCAGCAGGGGGCTAGCACGAATCCTGCTGAAAGAGATGCTGGCAGGGGATACCACAGCAGACATTCCAGGGGGCACTCCGTGGTCATTCCAGCAGGCACTCCGGGCACACTGAAGGGCATGCCAGGCGCCAGTCCACCGTTGAGATCCCGCCTCCAACAGCATCTGCGTCTACACCGCATTCACCCGCTTCACCCCATTTGAAGCTGTTTTGTTTAAAGTGGCTTTTTGTGGCCTTTTTTGGTGCCTTAAGAATCAGTGAGTTGGTAGCAAACAATAAAACTACTGTGTCTAGTCTTTTGCTTTCGGATGTTAAAGCGACTCTGTACCCACAATCCCCCCCCCCGCAAACTGCTTGTACCTTCAGATAGAGGCTTTTAATCCATGATCTGTCCTGGGGTCCGTTCGGTAGGTGATGCAGCTATTGTCCTAAAAAACTACTTTTTCACTGCAGAGGACAATAACTGCCGAACGGACCCCAGGACAGATCGTGGATTAAAAGCAGCTATCTAAAGGTACAAGTGGTTTGAGGGGGGGGGGGGGGGGGAGATTGTGGGTACAGAGTCACTTTAAGGTGTGTAGCTCTGGTTTAACTATTCTAATTCGCTTTTCTAAGACGGATGTGTTGGGTAAGGGGACGCTGGTTCGTGTTAATCGTTATGTGGATTCCCCGGTCTGCCCAGTAAATGCAGTAGAGGATTATTTGGCTATTTGGATATTTTTGTTGCATGAGGATTGGTCATTTTTGTCCATGTTTCACTTTAATTCACTTTTTAAAAAGTGTTTGGGTCATCTAGGTTTGGCACATTTAGTAGTCATTCCTTTTGAATTGGCGCAGCAACGGAGGCTGCTGCGCTGGGTCTGCAGGAACAAGTATGGGCGTATGGGTAGATGGAAGTTGTATGTGCGTCCTGGACTTGTAGTATCTTCACTCTCTCTTCTAGGTAAGCAGCTTTCTGTCTGGATAGTGGGACACTCCTTTATATACAGAGAGCAGCCACATGGTCGTATTCAGTGAATCTAGCTATGGACTCTAGTAGTTATTTGATCTCTTGGTTTGGTTTCAGGGGGATGAGGTGGAGGGAGCTATATACTAAAGTGCTACGTTTAGCTGCCTCATTGCCTCCTCCCTTGGTAACTCATGTTGGGGGCAATGATGTGAGCGAGGTCAGGAGGACTGAGGTCCTGATTGAGAGGGATCTGCGTTTACGAAGTCTTCTCTTTCCACAGGCATGTATTATATATTCTGATATTGTACCAAGGCTTGAATGTAAGATTAAGGTGCGATGTTCTGTGAACGTATACGTAGGCGCATTAATCCCAGTTTGGAAAAATGTATTAATCTATTGGTGGCGTCTCTTATAGAAACACGGAACTGGAAGGTTTCTTGCAAGGACTCGATTGGTCCGACTTGGTACACTTATCAGAAATAGGTCTGGATATATTCAACTTGGACCTTCAGTCCATGATTGAGGCGGGTGCCGCGGGGCTGTGACCTTTGGTCGGTAAAAATATTTTGGGGTCCCAGATAAAGTGTGAAAAAACAGCCGAACTGAATGATAGGAAAAGGAAAGCTTGGATCTAGGAGAAGGAAGTTTGAGAGACAATTGGGAGAAAAGGGCAGTGCAGGAGCAGGGAGAGGTTAGTATTGAGGTTCTCAGAAGCAGTGAATATGTGGGGTGCCCAGAAGAGGCTAAAGGAGCAGGGAGAGGTGAGTATGTGAGGTGCTCAGGAGTGGTAAGTATGTGAGGTGCCAAGGAGGGGCTAGAGAAGCAGAAAGAGGTCAGTATGTGATGTGGAAGGAAGGAGCAGAAGTGGGGAGAGATGAGAATGTGGGGTGCACAGGAGAGGTTGGAGGAGCAGGGGAGGCCAGTATGTCAGATGTCCAGCAGAAGTGGGGAGAGGTGAGTATGTGGGCTGCACAGGAGAGGTTGGAGGAGCAGGGGAGGCCAGTATGTCAGATGTCCAGCAGAAGTGGGGAGAGGTGAACATGTGAGGTGCCCAAGACAGGTACAGTAGGAGGAACAGGCAGTGAAAGGTCAGTATGAGGGGTTCCCAGGAGAGGAAGTAGGAGCAGGGAGGGAGAGGTTAGTATATGAGGTGCCCAGGTATGACAGAGGAAGCAGGAAGGGAGAGGTCAGTATGTGGGGTGCCCAGGAGAGGTGGGAGGGACAGGGAGAGAAAGGTCAGAATGTGGGGTGCCCAGGAGAGGTGGGAGGAGCAAGGAGAGAAAGGTCAGTATGTGGGGTGCCCAGGAGAGGCTAAAGGAGCAGGGAGAGGTGAGTATGTGAGGTGCTCAGGAGTGGTAAGTATGTGAGGTGCCAAGGAGGGGCTAGAGAAGCAGAAAGAGGTCAGTATGTGATGTGGAAGGAAGGAGCAGAAGTTGGGAGAGATGAGAATGTGGGGTGCACAGGAGAGGCTGGAGGAGCAGGGGAGGCCAGTATGTCAGATGCCCAGCAGAAGTGGGGAGAGGTGAGTATGTGGGCTGCACAGGAGAGGTTGGAGGAGCAGGGGAGGCCAGTATGTCAGATGTCCAGCAGAAGTGGGGAGAGGTGAGCATGTGAGGTGCCCAAGACAGGTACAGTAGGAGGAACAGGCAGTGAAAGGTCAGTATGAGGGGTTCCCAGGAGAGGAAGTAGGAGCAGGGAGGGAGAGGTTAGTATATGAGGTGCCCAGGTGTGACAGAGGAAGCAGGGAGGGAGAGGTCAGTACGTGGGGTGCCCAGGAGAGGTGGGAGGGACAGGGAGAGAAAGGTCAGTATGTGGGGTGCCCAGGAGAGGTGGGAGGAGCAAGGAGAGAAAGGTCAGTATGTGGGGTGCCCAGGAGAGGTGGGAGGAGCAGGGAGAGAGAGGTCAGTATGTGGGGTGCCCAGGAGAGGTGGGAGGAGCAGGGAGAGAAAGGTCAGTATGTGGGGTGCCCAGGAGAGGTGGGAGGAGCAGGGAGGGAGAGGTCAGTATGTGGGGTGCCCAGGAGAGGTGGGAGGAGCAGGGAGGGAGAGGTCAGTATGTGGGGTGCCCAGGAGAGGTGGGAGGAGCAGGGAGAGAAAGGTCAGTATGTGGGGTGCCCAGGAGAGGTGGGAGGAGCAGGGAGGGAGAGGTCAGTATGTGGGGTGCCCAGGAGAGGTGGGAGGAGCAGGGAGAGAAAGGTCAGTATGTGGGGTGCCCAGGAGAGGTGGGAGGAGCAGGGAGGGAGAGGTCAGTATGTGGGGTGCCCAGGAGAGGTGGGAGGAGCAAGGAGAGAAAGGTCAGTATGTGGGGTGCCCAGGAGAGGTGGGAGGAGCAGGGAGGGAGAGGTCAGTATGTGGGGTGCCCAGGAGAGGTGGGAGGAGCAGGGAGGGAGAGGTCAGTATGTGGGGTGCCCAGGAGAGGGGGGAGGAGCAGGGAGGGAGAGGTCAGTATGTGGGGTGCCCAGGAGAGGTGGGAGGAGCAAGGAGAGAAAGGTCAGTATGTGGGGTGCCCAGGAGAGGTGGGAGGAGCAGGGAGGGAGAGGTCAGTATGTGGGGTGCCCAGGAGAGGTGGGAGGAGCAGGGAGGGAGAGGTCAGTATGTGGGGTGCCCAGGAGAGGTGGGAGGAGCAGGGAGAGAAAGGTCAGTATGTGGGGTGCCCAGGAGAGGTGGGAGGAGCAGGGAGGGAGAGGTCAGTATGTGGGGTGCCCAGGAGAGGTGGGAGGAGCAGGGAGAGAAAGGTCAGTATGTGGGGTGCCCAGGAGAGGTCAGTATGTGGGGTGCCCAGGAGAGGTGGGAGGAGCAAGGAGAGAAAGGTCAGTATGTGGGGTGCCCAGGAGAGGTGGGAGGAGCAGGGAGGGAGAGGTCAGTATGTGGGGTGCCCAGGAGAGGTGGGAGGAGCAGGAAGGGAGAGGTCAGTATGTGGGGTGCCCAGGAGAGGTGGGAGGAGCAGGGAGGGAGAGGTCAGTATGTGGGGTGCCCAGGAGAGGTGGGAGGAGGAGGAAGAGAAAGGTCAGTATGTGGGGTGCCCAGGAGAGGTGGGAGGAGCAGGGAGGGAGAGGTCAGTATGTGGGGTGCCCAGGAGAGGTGGGAGGAGCAGGGAGGGAGAGGTCAGTATGTGGGGTGCCCAGGAGAGGTGGGAGGAGCAGGGAGGGAGAGGTCAGTATGTGGGGTGCCCAGGAGAGGTGGGAGGAGGAGGAAGAGAAAGGTCAGTATGTGGGGTGCCCAGGAGAGGTAGAGGGTGAGCATATTAACAGTAATGGCAAAGCAAAGCGCTTCGCTAGTCTCAGCAATCGGCTTGTCGAACTCTGTGCCGCTCTGGGTGCCAAGAAAAGCTGGATCCAATCCTGGGAAACTTACTCCAGTTTCCCAGGATTGGATGCAGCTTTTCCCAGCACCCAAAGAGCCGCAAAGGAGTTCAAAGGCAGCTGGCTGACAAGCCGACTGTGCATACTAGCAAAGCTATACTATTACTGTAAAATCGCTGATCCCTACTCATATATTATGGAACTGAACACGTCAGATGCAGAGGAATTCAGTGTCAGATATAGCAATCGGGTAAGATTAGTTTATGATTTGCCAAGAAGTGAATACGTCCTATGAAGAGGAGAAGAGTTCATCAGATGCAGTAAAGTTGAGTGCATATCTTTGTACGTGTAGTGATGTAGCAGTGTTGAGTCAGTTTGTTGGGTCCAGCACTGCGCTCCGCTCCTCACCACCATATTTACTGCCATGCACCAATGACGTGCCCGAATTCCCTGCAGAGGTAATTGGCACAAAACTCCTGAGGTCAATGATTGGCTGCAGGGTGTTTGGGGCGTGTCATCACGACCAACAAGGGGTGTGTTCACATGGTCAGGCTGTGCTCCCATGGTCAGGCATTTCTGTTGTATTTTTAACCTCTTAATCACCAGTGATACGACCTTTAATGACTCTCGATATAATCACAATGCTGATGGATGGCAGCCGGGGACCTTGCAAAAGCCATTAGGCCTGTCATGGGTGCCGTGGCTGCAGAACTGCCAGGTACATTGCCAGTCAATGTTATGCAGCATATTACTGATCACTGCCAAAGCCATGAAAAGTTAAAGAAAACAAACAAGAAAATGTAATAAAAAAAATCCAATATCAAAATTCAACCTATAAAAATTCCATTCGTAAAATAAAAGAGTTACGAGTCTTGGTATGTGACAACACTATTATTATGTCTAGAAAAAACCCATATAAATATAGTATGTCTGTGATCGTACTGACCCTGAGAGTAAATCCCTGGAGCTATTCATACTGTACAGTGAACGGCGTAGATGTACAGTGCAAAAAAGGAATGATAAAAATTCCAGTGTGAAAAAAGTTCATACAAATCGATATCGAAACAAAACAAATAAAGACGCATGAAACCCAAAAAGCTAAAAACTCAATGGAAACAAAGCAAGCTTATCGGCTCCACACCTGCCCTTGTCTCCTGGATAGAGGCAGCCACACCCGCACCGATCCTCTGTACCACCGTCCGCTCCCGTCCATATCGCAGCCTCACACTTTTCTCAGGTCAGCCGGATAGCTTACAAGACCCCCGACCTCCCCCTTCCCCCGCTCCCTGGTCAATACTTAGCGATACCCTGATGGTTCTTAGGAAATGTTTCCAGGGACCAGTAGCCTTTATCCCCCCTTTGACTCCTCTGTCCTCTGCTTTCCTATAAAAACAACCCAATCCCCTCTCCGACATTTGGACTTCTCTTTCCACCAAAACAGTAAAAGCCCTTTATACCCTCTCACCGCGGGCAGATCCCAAACTTCTCCTCCCTCTAGACAAAGCCATGTCCGTCCACATGATGCATCTATTGGGCCTATACACAACTTGTCAGCTCCACATATAGTAGGTCACTTCATTGGTTGGAAACCAGGCTTAAAGGGGTACTCCAACCTTATATAAAAAAAATGCAAATGCAGCGGAGGCATATAACATAACTTACCTCTCTGCCCCAGTTCTGAAACCGCCAACCTGAAAGGGCCAGTGGTCAGCCAACAAATAGGCATACGCTGGTTCATCTGCTGACCATGTCGCTCGTACAGCCATTAAACTCATTGCTATTAGCTGCACATCGCCCTTATCCAAAACGGCATAACCCTCAGGAATAGAGGAAACAAGCAGAGGGGCCTGCAGGATTATACCTGTCCCTGCTTCACCCTGGACCTAAGTAGAGTTATCGCCCTAGAAAGGGCGGCCACGCTCAGGAACCTACACCCACGGGTCCTTATGCTCCTAATACTACGTAGTACTAGCTAAAAATGCATGAGCATCATGAATGAAAGCAGGTGCGTTCCTAAAGCGACAGTTTCACGCGACAAGCGTTTCGTCCGGCCAGAAGCACGTCATAGGAAGGGGAGGTGCAATTTAACATGTGAGCACATGCAAATGACTTACACCAAAAACAATGAAAAAACAATAACATTAAGGTAACACTACATTAAGGTTGTTACTTTCATTAAAGGGGTTGTCCGGCGATAAAAAATTATTCACAGAATAACACACATTACAAAGTTATACAACTTTGTAATGTATGTTATGTCTGTGAATGGCCCCCTTCCCCGTGTTTCCCCCCACCCACGCTAGACCCGGAAATGTGGTGCATTATACTCACCGCATCTCGTGTCGTCCACGGTCTCCGATCCTCAGCAGTGACGTCTTCTTCGGGAGGCCGGCGGATCTTCCCGAGTGGCGGCCGCCCTCTGCAGCGTCATCCGAAGCTCAGCCGCGATTGGCTGAGCACAGTTATGCTCAGCCAATCGCGGCTGAGCTTCGGATGACGCTGCAGAGGGCGGCCGGCACTCGGGAAGATCCGCCGGCCTCCCGAAGAAGACGTCACTGCTCAGGATCGGAGACCGTGGTCGGCACGTGACAGGTAATGTATCGCGCACCACACTTCCGGGTACACGGGTGGGGGTGGTGGAACACGGGGAAGGGGGCCATTCACAGACATAACATACATTACAAAGTTGTATAACTTTGTAATGTGTGTTATTCTGTGAATAATTTTTTATCGCCGGACAACCCCTTTAAGACCTAATGGGCCTGTCACAGTAGTTCTCATTACAACAAGTGTCGCGAATCAACAGTTGTTTGAATCGATCGCCACCACTCTGAGGGGCATTAACCCTTTCAAGTATTGTCATGGAACCAAAGAGGTTAAGTTTCTCCTTAAAGCAAGCGTCATAATCAGGGGCGTAACTAGAAATGGCTGGGCCCCATAGCAAACTTTTGATTGGGGCCCCCCCCCCGCCCGCCCCCTCTCGATCAACCACTACGCCATCAACACACTCAGCTCTACACAGGTCCTGTACACCATATAAATTACAGTGCAGTTATATCAGGTGACTTACAGGGGACGTCTTCTCTGATCGGAGTTCTTCCCTTTTCATTTTCTTCTCCATCTCCTTCTCCGAGCCACAAATCCACAGAATCTGCCAGAAAAACATATTAGTCTCCTCACACTGGCACCATCCTCATCTCTCTATACTGCACATCTGCATTAGCCCCTTTAAACCCTCATTTAGTGGGAAGGCTGACTCTATGTGATCCCATTTTATTATATGGCCCTCCTCTCTGTCGCCCCTCCTTATAGATAGCTTCCTTATGTTGCCCCCCTTATAGAAGCCCCCCATGCTGTCCCCCTTATAGATGCCCCCCATGTTGTCCCCTAATAGATGGTCCCCTATGTTGCCCCCCCTATAGATGGCCCCTCCTATGTTGTCCTCTTATAGATGGCCCCCTCTCCCCATATATTGTCCCTTTATAGATGTTCCCCTCTCCCCAATGTTGTCCCTTTATAATATCCCTCTCCCCTATGTTGTGCTCCTCTCCCCTATGTTGTCCCCTTATAGATGGCCCCCTCTCCCCCTATGTTGCCCCCCCTTATAGATGGCCCTCTCCCCCCTTCCTTATAGACGTCCCCCTCTCCCCCCCTTCCTTATAGATGTCCTCCTCTCCCCCCTCCCTTATAGATGCCCCCTTCTCCCTCCCTTATAGATGCCCCCTTCTCCCTCCCTTATAGATGTCCCCCTCTCCCCCCTCCCTTATAGATGCCCTCCTCTCCCCCCTCCCTTATAGATGCCCCCTTCTCCCTCCCTTATAGATGTCCCCCTCCCCCCCCTCCCTTATAGATGCCCTCCTCTCCCCCCTCCCTTATAGATGTCCCCCTCCCCCCCCCCCCTTCCTTATAGATGCCCCCTTCTCCCTCCCTTATAGATGCCCCCTTCTCCCTCCCTTATAGATGTCCTCTTCTCCCCCCTCCCTTATAGATGCCCCCTTCTCCCTCCCTTATAGATGGTCCCCCTCCCCCCCCTTATACATGGTCCCCCTCTTTCCCCCCTCCCTTATAGATGGTCCCCCTCTTCCCTCCCTCCCTTATAGATGCCCCCCTCTCCCCCCTCCCTTATAGATGCCCTCCTCTCCCCCCTCCCTTATAGATGCCCCCTTCTCCCTCCCTTATAGATGTCCCCCTCTCCCCCCCTCCCTTATAGATGTCCCCCTCTCCCCCCCTCCCTTATAGATGTCTCCCTCTCCCCCCCTTCCTTATAGATGCCCTCCTCTCCCCCCCTTCCTTATAGATGCCCCCTTCTCCCTTCCTTATAGATGTCCCCCTCTCCCGACAGCGCTCCTGTCAGTCCCCAGTCTGATGCGCGGCTCCCGGGGGTGTCGCGTCCTATCCCCGACAGCGCGCGTATCATAGAGCTCTCTGTGGGCTTGTGCTGCGGCCGCGACTTCCGGCACACAGAGAGCTCTATGATACGCGCGCTGCCGGGGATAGGACGCGACACCCCCGGCAGCCGCGCATCAGACGGGGGACTGACAGGAGCGCTGTCGGTCGGTCCCGTGCTCCTCCTGGCCCAGTGACACCTTTTCCCTATGGTTGGGGAAAGGAGTCGCCGGGTCAGGAGGAGCACGGGATCCGCGTCACGGGCCCCGCTATGGCTGCTACGGCGGTAGTTCCACCAGTGGTCATAATGATATATGGGGAGGTATTCCTACTCCGCTGGGAATTCTGGGAAGAAAGGATATGCACAGCAGCTTTCCTGGAGAGATCTCTGGCCCGGCATACATTGCCAGTTGTTATAAGTGAAACTCCAACTTCCAGGGAAATCTGTCATCCAGTGCGGTGTGAGAGCCGCTTTACATATCCATTCTCCCCTGACTATATCTCGGGATTGCAGAGGGTCTCAGGAGTGGGACCTGACCCCATGACAGAAGTCACCAATCACAGAATCACATGACAGAAGTCACCAATCACCAAGCACCGGTCACTATGAGGAGCACTTGATATCGCGCCGCCATCGGCCCATATGTCAAGACCTGAGATCAGTGAGCAAAAATCCAGCAGGTCGAGATGTTTTGCCGATGTCATGTCAACGTTCACAAGTTTTCCCTAAGGTTTTCACAGCACAACATGTCACACAAGCAAAGTCACCATGGAGCCGTAACCTAACACTGTCATCTGATCCCCCGTGGATCTCCACTATGTCACCTTGTGATGTCATGTGCAAAGCTGCGTTCATCAGTGACACCAGGACCGGCTCCTTGAAAAGAGGAGAAATCTCCGTCTTTGCTTTATGACCTGTTCTCTGTCTATAGTCTGTTCCTGGCTTTGGCTTCAAAAATCTGTCAGATAAATCTGACGTAAATCAGGTGTAAATGCACCATCAGATGGAGAGACTTCAAATTGGTCAGGTTTTATTATAGTGTATCATAAAGACTGTCTAGCCTAAGCTTGGACCAGCTAGTTGGCTTAAACATACGGCAGAATTGGCACCTGAAGCCACACCCCTTTGCTCCAGTCATTTTCTATGGGTGAACACCGGACTTATCGGGAACCATAGAAAATAAACAGCGTGGTAGCAGGCAAGCTGGGCCGGCCGCTCTGTTCTATAGGGAGACTGGGGTCCTCCTGTCCAAAGGGAATAATGTTATAACATGGGAATACCCTTCTATCCCCTTAACCTGCTGCTAATGACCGCTATGAGCAATCACGCTGATGTCGGTCATTTAACATAACTCACAGATCACAGTGCAAACAATGAGCCGTTATTATAAATCCCCATAGATGGGGGGAGGGGGGAGTTATAGGGGTCAAAATAGGGCAATTTTTAAGAAAAATTTTAATTTTTTTTAGTAGTACAATAAAAGAAAAACTATATGAAGTGGGTTTGGCTGTAATCGTTCTCACCCACACAATACTGAGATTGCAAAATGATTTTTTTTTTGCTGTATATCTTATAGTAAAATAGGGGGTTGTAATTGAAAAGTAAAATTGGTCCTGATGAAGTGAGCGAAACGTACGTCGGGCTGTAGTGCTGGATAGGGGGGTAAGACCTCAGTGGTGGTTATGTGGTATTGATACTATGAATGGCATAAGTGTATAATTTTTGTATAACAGGGTGTTTTACTATTATATCCACCCATTTGTATTTGGGGACTACTTTTGGGATCATATACGATTTTCCCTCATTATCTGCATTTGTTTCCCTCATAATATAGCCTCTCTGAATACATTTTTGTGATACCTGGCTTTCTATACTTTAGAAGTCGGATTTCTGTGCCATATCCGTTTATGACCACTAGAGGGTAGTATTACACTACTCTTTCTATTTATATATGTAATACCACACTGATGTCTTTCTCCCCCTCCAGTTTTGACCTCTGTGTTCTATCCCATATGTTATCTTTTCTGCTTTTATTAACTGATTGTATCTCAATAAAGCATTTTTCTATATCTATAGTTGCTGTGTTGTATTATTAATATTTCTTTTCAAGCGCATTTATTTCAAAGTAAATCCCAGTTCACTGTACAGAGGTGCTGTCATGGCTGTGGTGGTGTCCCTTGCTCTGGGCCGCCCCTGCACCTGCTCCCCGGGCTCCTCTAAACAGGCTGACACCATGCTCCTGTCTCCTCCTGCTCTGTCCACGCCTCCCAGGGCGCACGCTCCGACTCTCCGCAATGGTACATTGGCAAGGCAGTCTATTGGAGAGGTGGTCAGTTGGAGAGGCAGTCTATTGGAGAGGTGGTCAGTTGGAGAGGCAGTCTATTGGAGAGGTGGTCAGTTGGCGAGGCAGTCTATTGGAGAGGTGGTCAGTTGGAGAGGCAGCCTATTGGAGAGGTGGTCAGTTGGAGAGGCGGTCTATTGGAGAGGTGGTCAGTTGGAGAGGCAGTCTATTGGAGAGGTGGTCAGTTGGAGAGGTGGTCAGTTGGAGAGGCAGTCTATTGGAGAGGTGGTCAGTTGGAAAAGCAGTCTATTGGAGAGGTGGTCAGTTGAATAGGCGGTCTATTGGAGAGGTGGTCAGTTGGAGAGGCAGTCTATTGGAGAGGTGGTCAGTTGGAGAGGCAGTCTATTGGAGAGGTGGTCAGTTGGAGAGGCAGTCTATTGGAGAGGTGTAATGATTAAAGAAGAATAAATAATAGTTTTCTTGCTTCTTGAAGTGAGGTTGTCACCACTAGGCTTCTCCATTGGCAGCTTGAGCCAGTAGGTTGGTACCTCTACACTCCAGAGGGACCAGAGAATAAATGAAGAGGAGCTGGTGGGAACACTGAGGATTATAGTCTCGAGATGTGGGAAGAGTGCCGGGGAGCAGAAGACATCAGCTGTTTCATCCTCCGACAACATCGTAAAACGCATATTGGGCACCAGTCTGCCTATCTAAAAAATAATCCACTACATCTTTCTAATCATTTGCAGATGCATCAGGGATATCACTTACATGGGTCTGCATCAGGTGGTCTACAGACACTTGTTATAAACAGTTCTTGGATTTCACTCTTTTTGCCGAATTTTCGGTGATCTCAGAATTGGCCCATTTGCTGAATTGGCTTTCCGATATGTTTTTACCGAGCTGCTTCCCACTGAGGTTCATGGGGCACATATTGAGGGTGTTTTGGATGCATATTTAGACACTTGTACATTAGATTTCTAAATATTTACCAAATCCAAAATTTTTTCACCAAAACTTTTCAGCCATTCTGTCTCCTAATCACAAATGTCAGAATTCGTAATAAGTGAACTGGCTGAACCGGAACGTTTGTCAAGTTCACTCATCACTTGGCATTTCACTCCTGGTGTCTGGAAAAGTTAAACGCAGCTCCAGGGAGTCCTGAAAAACATTAATACAGCCATACTGCATCCAACTTTTCCAGCCACTGGGAGTCAAATGGCGAGCGTTCGGGTTAGGCTGCACCTGAACATTTGGCAAGTTTCCTCATTACTAGTCAGAATATATGATGCAGGAAAAAATACAGATACAACCTCACCTAATAAAGAACACATAAGCTCATGGGGTAGTAATTCTCATTGAGGAGACCCAGCCGGTGTATGGAGGCAATGCTTCATGGGATAGAAGTATGCAAATTAGCTTCTAGTAGGAAGAAAGACACCTCGAAGAGGCGCTCAGGAGAGTTTTTTCTTGGTTTGTATAAATAGGACACAATGATTATTATTATTATTATTATTGTTATTATTGGGATTATCTCACCTGTTCAGTTACCAGGATGTACAGTGAAAAGCAGAAGACAGACAGCGAGGGGTTCATCATCGGGAAATGAGACCCTACAAGAAGCACAAAGATTTACCAACATTATACGAAGTGGCTGGAGAAATAAGGCAAGATGATGGGAATGGAAAACAGACAAGACCAAAGAGTGGACGGGCAACGTGTATGAGTAGCAGAGAGTGGGCGGCCAACAGGTACTAGGAGCGAAGAGTGGACGGCCAACAGGTATGAGGAGTGATGAGTGGACAGCCAACAGGTATGAGTAGCAGAGAGTGGACGGCCAACAGGTATGAGGAGCGAAGAGTGGACGGCCAACAGGTATGAGGAGCGAAGAGTGGACGGCCAACAGGTATGAGGAGCGAAGAGTGGACGGACAACAGGTTTGAGGAGTGAAGAGTGGACGGCCAACACTTATGAGAAGCAAAGAGTGGACGGGCAACAGGTATGAGGAGCGAAGAATGGACGGCCAACAAGTATGAGGAGTGAAGAGTGGATGGCCAACAGATATGAGGAGAGGAGCGAAGGATGGATGACCAACAGGTATGAGAAGCAAAGAGTGGACAGGCAAGAGGTATGAGGAGTGAAGAACAGATGGAAAGGATAAGAGCCCAGGCTGCAGACAGTATAAGACAGGACTGAGGGTCTGCAGAGAGGGAAGACTCTGCTGGTGGTATCCACACTTACCCCTGGAGCTGGTGGCCTGGGGTCTCCTCATCCTTCTCCCCCCTGGTAATAACAGGTGATCTTTCCTCCTTAAAGCTATGGTGTTTGTTGCTTGAATAAACTACCACCACTTTTTCACTATTGGATGCTGTCGGAACAATTCTTCCTTGATGTTTCATGGTCTTTAACTGGGATTGAAGACCCTCTGGCGTGCGTCCGTCTTCTACAACGTAAGAGGCATTTTCTACTAACCCAGGTGCTGTTGAACTTTTTGCTACAGATTATTACAGTGTCACTAGATCTGCTCCTGCTGGGACTGTCTGTGATTGTGGGGGGAAGAAGTTTTGGAGACACTAAGCTGTTGCCTCTGCCTGACTGTATAGTAACAGGCAGCAGCTTTAGTTAAGGAGAGAAAAAAATTATATATTTTTATTATTATTAACTATTATTTATTTATTTTATCATTAAGTTAAGGGAAGAAAAAAATATTTAATTAGTTAAAGAGAAAAAAAAATAAAAATAAAAAAAATATATATATATTTTTTTTTTCTTCATTATTATTATAAATGATTATTTTTTATTTTCTTATTTAGTTAAGGAGGAGGGGAATATATATATATATATATATATATATATATATATATATATATATATAGATTCTTTTTTATTTTTTTCTAAATTTATATGTATATAAATAAATGTATAAATTATATTTTTTTTCTTCTTAACCCCTCAAGGTCAGTGCCAATTTCGATTTTTGCATTTTCGTTTTTTCCTCCTTGTGCTTAAAAGGCCATAGCACTTGCATTTTTCCACCTAGAAACCCACATGAGCCCTTATTTTTTGCGTCACTAATTGTTCTTTGCAATGACGAAACCAGAAAAAAAATAAATGTGTGGTGAAATTGAACAAAAAAACGCATTTTGTTTATTTGGGGGGTATTTCTTTCTACACCATTCACCCTGGGGTAAAACTGACTTGTTATATATGTTCCTCAAGTCGTTACAATTAAAACGATATATAACATGTATAACTTTTCTTTTATCTTTTAACCATTGTTAACAAGTATATGTTCCTTACAATCGCTCCATTCCCCGACTTATAACGCTTTTATCCTTTGGTCTATGGGGATTTTTTGCGCCATGATGTGTTCTTTCTATCGGTACCTTGATTGCGCATATACGACTTTTTGATCACTTTTTATTACAATTTATCTGGATTTGATGCAACAAAAAATTGAGCACGTTGGGATTTTTTTTGAGACTTTTTTTCCCCAGACTTTTATTAGGGGACAACATCACTTTTTTTTATTTTTTTTACACTTATACTAGAAGCTCCCCAAACAAGTGCTGAGCCAGGGTCAGCACCATCTTGGAGGAGACCCTGGCCGGCAGCAAACACGGAGATCGCTCCTTCGGGACAACGTCCAGGGGGGGTGATCTCCGCCACTAGACACCAGGGAACGGCTGCATCTGGTAATCGGAGGCAGCTGTGAACTTTGGCAGCTGCATCTGATTACCTGATTAACAGGCACGGCGATCGGACCGTGCCTGCTAATAGCCGCAGTCCCGGGCTACATGTGGGACCCGCGATCGCATCGGTTCAGAGCGGGGTCGTCACGCGGCCCCATTATGAACCCCCTTACCAGCAATAGATTGTAAATTTACGCCCTTTGTCGTTAAGGGGTTAAATCGGCAGGTGGGGCGGCACCCTCTGGCCCCGAGCACCACTGTGTCCCACCCAATCCGCCCTCTCCCGTGTGAGAGTGTGCATGGTGTGGATAATAAGCGTGTGCATAGTGTGAATGATGGGTCCACACAATGCACACTCCCATCATCCACACCATGTATGCTCTCAACATCCATACCATGCACACTCTCATCATCCACACCATGCACACTCTCATCATTCACACCATGCACACTCCCATCATCCACACCATGCACACTCTCATCATCCACACCATGCACACTCTCATCATTCACACCATGCACACTCCCATCATCCACACCATGCACACTCTCATCATCCACACAATGCACACTCTCATCATCCACACCATGCACACTCTCATCATCCACACCATGCACACTCTCATCATCCACACCATGCACACTCTCATCATCCACACCATGCATGCTCTCAACATCCACACAATGCACACTCTCATCATCCACACCATGCACACTCCCATCATCCACACCATGCACACTCTCATCATCCACATCATGCACACTCTCATCATCCACACCATGCACACTCTCATCATCCACACCATGCACACTCTCATCATCCACACCATGCACACTCTCATCATCCGCACAATGCACACTCTCATCATCCACACCATGCACACTCTCATCATCCACACCATGCACACTCTCATCATCCACACCATGCACACTCTCATCATCCACACCATGCACACTCTCATCATCCACACCATGCACACTCTCATCATCCACACCATGCACACTCTCATCATCCACACCATGCACACTCTCATCATCCACACCATGCACACTCTCATCATCCACACCATGCACACTCTCATCATCCACACCATGCACACTCCCATCATCCACACCATGCACACTCCCACGCACCATGCACACTCCCATCATCCACACCATGCACACTCTCATCATCCACACCATGCACACTCTCAACATCCATACCATGCACACTCTCATCATTCACACCAACCCAAAGAAAAATGGCAATGTCTCTCCGTTTGGTTGTGGTGCGGTGGTGTCACAGTGTGGGCAGGTATGTTGCTCCAGTGACAATGCTTTTGCTAATGGAGGTCACAGCATCATTAAGGAATGGCTGCTGGAGACTGGGGGATCTCACATGGAGTGTCCTGCACTTTCTTCAGACCTATATTCCATAGAACACTTATGTAGAGGCTCGTAACCCAGAACCTCAACCTGAGGGCTGTCTCTCAACCTGCTGTATATAAGATGTAGCATGCACTACTGCACCCAACATCTCCTGGATAACCTGTTGTATATACCATTAAATAATATACACTACTGCACCCAACATCTCCTGGATAACCTGCTGTATATACCATGTAATAATATACACTACTGCACCCAACATCTCCTGGATAACCTGCTGTATATACCATGTAATAATATACACTACTGCACCCAACATCTCCTGGATAACCTGCTGTATATACCATGTAATACTATACACTACTGCACCCAACATCTCCTGGATAACCTGCTGTATATACCATGTAATAATATACACTACTGCACCCAACATCCCCTTAATAACCTGCTGTATATAAGTTGACCCCTTGCATCAGGGCCCATGAGACATTAGCTAGGCCCCTGACACTGATCGTGCTGTTCTGGTACAGCTTGTCTGAGGCGGAGTCAGCACCACACTGAGGCGGAGTCAGCACCACACTGAGGAGACAGCACCACACTGAGGAGACAGCACCACACTGAGGCGGACTCAGCACTACACTGAGGCGGACTCAACACCACACTGAGGAGACAGCACCACACTGAGGCGGACTCAGCACCACACTGAGGCAGACTCAGCACTACACTGAGGCGGACTCAACACCACACTGAGGAGACAGCACCACACTGAGGCTGACATAGCACCACACTGAGGCGGACTCAGCACCACACTGAGGCGGACTCAGCACCACACTGAGGCGGACTCAACACCACACTGAGGCGGACTCAGCACCACACTGAGGAGACAGCACCACACTGAGGCGGACTCAGCACCACACTGAGGCGGACCCAGCACCACACTGAGGCGGACTCAGCACCACACTGAGGAGACAGCACCACACTGAGGAGACAGCACCACACTGAGGCGGACTCAGCACTACACTGAGGCGGACTCAGCACCACACTGAGGCGGACACAGCACCACACTGAGGCGGACACAGCACCACACTGAGGCGGACACAGCACCACACTGAGGAGACAGCACCACACTGAGGCGGACACACCACCACACTGAGGAGACAGCACCACACTGAGGCGGACTCAGCACCACACTGAGGATACAGCACCACACTGAGGCGGACTCAGCACTACGCTGAGGCGGACTCAGCACCACACTGAGGCGGACACAGCACCACACTGAGGCGGACACAGCACCACACTGAGGAGACAGCACCACACTGAGGCGGACACAGCACCACACTGAGGAGACAGCACCACACTGAGGCAGACTCAGCACCACACTGAGGAGACAGCACCACACTGAGGCGGACTCAGCACTACACTGAGGCGGACTCAGCACTACACTGAGGTGGACTCAGCACCACACTGAGGCGGACACAGCACCACACTGAGGAGACAGCACCACACTGAGGAGACAGCACCACACTGAGGAGACAGCACCACACTGAGGAGACAGCACCACACTGAGGCGGACTCAGCACCACACTGAGGAGACAGCACCACACTGAGGAGACAGCACCACACTGAGGCGGACTCAACACCACACTGAGGCGGACTCAGCAACACACTGAGGAGACAGCACCACACTGAGGCGGACACAGCACCACACTGAGGCGGACACAGCACCACACTGAGGTGGACTCAGCACCACACTGAGGCGGACTCAGCACCACACTGAGGCGGACTCAACACCACACTGAGGCGGACTCAGCACCACACTGAGGAGACAGCACCACACTGAGGAGACAGCACCACACTGAGGCGGACTCAACACCACACTGAGGCGGACACAGCACCACACTGAGGAGACAGCACCACACTGAGGCGGACTCAGCACCACACTGAGGCGGACTCAGCACCACACTGAGGCGGACTCAGCACCACACTGAGGCGGACTCAACACCACACTGAGGCGGACTCAACACCACACTGAGGCGGACTCAGCACCACACTGAGGAGACAGCACCACACTGAGGCGGACTCAGCACCACACTGAGGCGGACTCAACACCACACTGAGGCGGACTCAGCACCACAATGAGGCGGACACAGCACCACACTGAGGCGGACTCAGCACCACACTGAGGAGACAGCACCACACTGAGGCGGACTCAGCACTACACTGAGGCGGATTCAGCACCACACTGAGGCGGACTCAGCACCACACTGAGGCGGACACAGCACCACACTGAGGCGGACACAGCACCACACTGAGGCGGACACAGCACCACACTGAGGAGACAGCACCACACTGAGGCGGACACAGCACCACACTGAGGAGACAGCACCACACTGAGGCGGACTCAGCACCACACTGAGGAGACAGCACCACACTGAGGCGGACTCAGCACCACACTGAGGAGACAGCACCACACTGAGGCGGACACAGCACCACACTGAGGAGACAGCACCACACTGAGGCAGACTCAGCACCACACTGAGGAGACAGCACCACACTGAGGCGGACACAGCACCACACTGAGGCGGACACAGCACCACACTGAGGCGGACTCAGCACCACACTGAGGAGACAGCACCACACTGAGGAGACAGCACCACACTGAGGCGGACTCAGCACTACACTGAGGCGGACTCAGCACCACACTGAGGCGGACACAGCACCACACTGAGGCGGACACAGCACCACACTGAGGAGACAGCACCACACTGAGGCGGACTCAGCACCACACTGAGGAGACAGCACCACACTGAGGCGGACACAGCACCACAGCACAGCAATATACACTACTGCACCCAACAACTCCTGGATAACCTGCTGTATATACCATGTAATAATATACACTACTGCACCCAACATCTCCCTGATAACCTGCTGTATATAAGAGCCCATGAGACATTAGCTATGCCCCTGACACTGATCGTGCTGTTCTGGTACAGCTTGTCTGATGCGGGCTCAGCACCACACTGAGGAGACAGCACCACACTGAGGCGGACTCAGCACTACACTGAGGCGGACTCAACACCACACTGAGGAGACAGCACCACACTGAGGCGGACTCAGCACCACACTGAGGCAGACTCAGCACTACACTGAGGCGGACTCAACACCACACTGAGGAGACAGCACCACACTGAGGCTGACATAGCACCACACTGAGGCGGACTCAGCACCACACTGAGGCGGACTCAACACCACACTGAGGCGGACTCAGCACCACACTGAGGAGACAGCACCACACTGAGGCGGACTCAGCACCACACTTAGGCGGACTCAGCACCACACTGAGGCGGACTCAGCACCACACTGAGGAGACAGCACCACACTGAGGCGGACTCAGCACCACACTGAGGCGGACTCAGCACCACACTGAGGCGGACTCAACACCACACTGAGGCGGACTCAGCACCACACTGAGGAGACAGCACCACACTGAGGCGGACTCAGCACCACACTGAGGCGGACCCAGCACCACACTGAGGCGGACTCAGCACCACACTGAGGAGACAGCACCACACTGAGGAGACAGCACCACACTGAGGCGGACTCAGCACTACACTGAGGCGGACTCAGCACCACACTGAGGCGGACACAGCACCACACTGAGGCGGACACAGCACCACACTGAGGCGGACACAGCACCACACTGAGGAGACAGCACCACACTGAGGCGGACACAGCACCACACTGAGGAGACAGCACCACACTGAGGCGGACTCAGCACCACACTGAGGATACAGCACCACACTGAGGCGGACTCAGCACTACGCTGAGGCGGACTCAGCACCACACTGAGGCGGACACAGCACCACACTGAGGCGGACTCAGCACCACACTGAGGAGACAGCACCACACTGAGGCGGACACAGCACCACACTGAGGAGACAGCACCACACTGAGGCAGACTCAGCACCACACTGAGGAGACAGCACCACACTGAGGCGGACTCAGCACTACACTGAGGCGGACTCAGCACTACACTGAGGTGGACTCAGCACCACACTGAGGCGGACACAGCACCACACTGAGGAGACAGCACCACACTGAGGAGACAGCACCACACTGAGGAGACAGCACCACACTGAGGAGACAGCACCACACTGAGGCGGACTCAGCACCACACTGAGGAGACAGCACCACACTGAGGAGACAGCACCACACTGAGGCGGACTCAACACCACACTGAGGCGGACTCAGCAACACACTGAGGAGACAGCACCACACTGAGGCGGACACAGCACCACACTGAGGCGGACACAGCACCACACTGAGGCGGACTCAGCACCACACTGAGGCGGACTCAGCACCACACTGAGGCGGACTCAGCACCACACTGAGGAGACAGCACCACACTGAGGAGACAGCACCACACTGAGGAGACAGCACCACACTGAGGCGGACTCAACACCACACTGAGGCGGACACAGCACCACACTGAGGAGACAGCACCACACTGAGGCGGACTCAGCACCACACTGAGGCAGACTCAGCACCACACTGAGGCGGACTCAGCACCACACTGAGGCGGACTCAACACCACACTGAGGCGGACTCAACACCACACTGAGGCGGACTCAGCACCACACTGAGGAGACAGCACCACACTGAGGCGGACTCAGCACCACACTGAGGCGGACTCAACACCACACTGAGGCGGACTCAGCACCACAATGAGGCGGACACAGCACCACACTGAGGCGGACTCAGCACCACACTGAGGAGACAGCACCACACTGAGGCGGACTCAGCACTACACTGAGGCGGACTTAGCACCACACTGAGGCGGACTCAGCACCACACTGAGGCGGACACAGCACCACACTGAGGCGGACACAGCACCACACTGAGGCGGACACAGCACCACACTGAGGAGACAGCACCACACTGAGGCGGACTCAGCACCACACTGAGGAGACAGCACCACACTGAGGCGGACTCAGCACCACACTGAGGAGACAGCACCACACTGAGGCGGACTCAGCACCACACTGAGGAGACAGCACCACACTGAGGCGGACACAGCACCACACTGAGGAGACAGCACCACACTGAGGCAGACTCAGCACCACACTGAGGGAGACAGCACCACACTGAGGCGGACACAGCACCACACTGAGGCGGACACAGCACCACACTGAGGCGGACTCAGCACCACACTGAGGAGACAGCACCACACTGAGGAGACAGCACCACACTGAGGCGGACTCAGCACTACACTGAGGCGGACTCAGCACCACACTGAGGCGGACACAGCACCACACTGAGGCGGACACAGCACCACACTGAGGAGACAGCACCACACTGAGGCGGACTCAGCACCACACTGAGGAGACAGCACCACACTGAGGCGGACACAGCACCACAGCACAGCAATATACACTACTGCACCCAACAACTCCTGGATAACCTGCTGTATATACCATGTAATAATATACACTACTGCACCCAACATCTCCCTGATAACCTGCTGTATATAAGAGCCCATGAGACATTAGCTATGCCCCTGACACTGATCGTGCTGTTCTGGTACAGCTTGTCTGATGCGGGCTCAGCACCACACTGAGGAGACAGCACCACACTGAGGCGGACTCAGCACTACACTGAGGCGGACTCAACACCACACTGAGGAGACAGCACCACACTGAGGCGGACTCAGCACCACACTGAGGCAGACTCAGCACCACACTGAGGCAGACTCAGCACTACACTGAGGCGGACTCAACACCACACTGAGGAGACAGCACCACACTGAGGCTGACATAGCACCACACTGAGGCGGACTCAGCACCACACTGAGGCGGACTCAACACCACACTGAGGCGGACTCAGCACCACACTGAGGAGACAGCACCACACTGAGGCGGACTCAGCACCACACTTAGGCGGACTCAGCACCACACTGAGGCGGACTCAGCACCACACTGAGGAGACAGCACCACACTGAGGAGACAGCACCACACTGAGGCGGACTCAGCACTACACTGAGGCGGATTCAGCACCACACTGAGGCGGACTCAGCACCACACTGAGGCGGACCCAGCACCACACTGAGGCGGACTCAGCACCACACTGAGGAGACAGCACCACACTGAGGAGACAGCACCACACTGAGGCGGACTCAGCACTACACTGAGGCGGACTCAGCACCACACTGAGGCGGACACAGCACCACACTGAGGCGGACACAGCACCACACTGAGGCGGACACAGCACCACACTGAGGAGACAGCACCACACTGAGGCGGACACAGCACCACACTGAGGAGACAGCACCACACTGAGGCGGACTCAGCACCACACTGAGGATACAGCACCACACTGAGGCGGACTCAGCACTACGCTGAGGCGGACTCAGCACCACACTGAGGCGGACACAGCACCACACTGAGGCGGACACAGCACCACACTGAGGAGACAGCACCACACTGAGGCGGACACAGCACCACACTGAGGAGACAGCACCACACTGAGGCAGACTCAGCACCACACTGAGGAGACAGCACCACACTGAGGCGGACTCAGCACTACACTGAGGCGGACTCAGCACTACACTGAGGTGGACTCAGCACCACACTGAGGCGGACACAGCACCACACTGAGGCAGACTTAGCACCACACTGAGGCGGACACAGCACCACACTGAGGCGGACTCAGCACCACACTGAGGCGGACTCAGCACTACACTGAGGCGGACTCAACACCACACTGAGGCGGACTCAGCACCACACTGAGGAGACAGCACCACACTGAGGCTGACATAGCACGACACTGAGGCGGACTCAGCACCACACTGAGGCGGACTCAACACCACACTGAGGCGGACTCAGCACCACACTGAGGAGACAGCACCACACTGAGGCAGACTCAGCACCACACTGAGGAGACAGCACCACACTGAGGCAGACTCAGAACCACTCTGAGGAGACAGCACCACACTGAGGCGGACTCAGCACTACACTGAGGCGGACTCAGCACCACACTGAGGCGGACACAGCACCACACTGAGGCGGACACAGCACCACACTGAGGCGGACACAGCACCACACTGAGGCGGACACAGCACCACACTGAGGCGGACTCAGCACCACACTGAGGCGGACACAGCACCACACTGAGGCGGACACAGCACCACAGCACAGCAATATACACTACTGCACCCAACAACTCCTGGATAACCTGCTGTATATACCATGTAATAATATACACTACTGCACCCAACATCTCCCTGATAACCTGCTGTATATAAGAGCCCATGAGACATTAGCTATGCCCCTGACACTGATCGTGCTGTTCTGGTACAGCTTGTCTGAGGCGGGCTCAGCACCACACTGAGGAGACAGCACCACACTGAGTAGACAGCACCACACTGAGGCGGACTCAGCACTACACTGAGGCGGACTCAACACCACACTGAGGCGGGCTCAGCACCACACTGAGGAGACAGCACCACACTGAGGAGACAGCACCACACTGAGGCGGACTCAGCACCACACTGAGGAGACAGCACCACACTGAGGCGGACTCAGCACTACACTGAGGCGGACTCAACACCACACTGAGGCGGACTCAGCACCACACTGAGGCGGACTCAGCACCACACTGAGGAGACAGCACCACACTGAGGCTGACATAGCACCACACTGAGGCGGACTCAGCACCACACTGAGGCGGACTCAACACCACACTGAGGCGGACTCAGCACCACACTGAGGCGGACTCATCCCCACACTGAGGAGACAGCACCACACTGAGGCGGACTCAGCACCACACTGAGGCGGACTCAGCACCACACTGAGGCGGACTCAGCACCACACTGAGGCAGACTCAGCACCACACTGAGGCGGACACAGCACCACACTGAGGAGACAGCACCACACTGAGGCGGACTTAGCACCACACTGAGTCGGACTCAGCACCACACTGAGGCGGACTCAGCACCACACTGAGGCGGACTCAGCACCACACTGAGGCGGACACAGCACCACACTGAGGCGGACACAGCACCACACTGAGGCGGACTCAGCACCACACTGAGGAGACAGCAGCACACTGAGGAGACAGCAGCACACTGAGGAGACAGCACCACACTGAGGAGACAGCAGCACACTGAGGAGACAGCACCACTCTTGTCTCCATGACACGTGAGTTTTGTACACGTGGCAAGTCCTGAATCACTGTGGTCTCTTGACTCCTTGGTGGACATTTATCGAGACTGGCGTACCCCCGTCTTAGGTGAGCCCCGCCTCCTCTTTCCCGGCTGGATTAACTAAAAAGCGCTCTCCTGTTAGGTAATGCCTTGGTTTAGAGCCCTATTCCACTGGACGATTATCGTTTGCATAATCGTTAACGATTAACAATCTCAAACGACCACTATTGCGAAAGACCTGAAAACGTTCACTCATTTCCATGGAATGATAATCGTTACTTATGATTGTATTTGCGATCGTTTGTTTTCGCTATTGCATTCGTATCTACTGAGAGCGACCTAACAATGTCTTATTTAATGCAAGCGCTTTGCGAACGTTTTGTGAACGAGCAACGATAAAAATAGGTCCAGGTCTTATAAAGCGATCAACGATTTCTCGTTTGGTCGTTAATCGTTAACTGCATTTTAACCGAACGATTATCGTTTAGATTCGAACGATTTAACGATCATCTGAACGATAATCGTCCAGTGGAATGGGGCCCTTACTCTTCCTAGCAGGCGAAATCATGCTAAATTCCTCCCAGCCTTGTGCAATCACCCCCCCCACACACACACAAACACCTGCCCATATGGAGAGCGGGGGTTACAGCTGGTGTAATGGTCCTTGCCTTCTCTGTAGCGTGTCCCCCCCTTGTCTTTTTTTCTCCGTGTACATGATGACGCACGCTGATGACTGGCTGATGGATGTTGCTTGTCTCCGTAGACTTCCGTATGGGAATTTTGTGGTAGACCTGTAGCAATATTTGTGTCTCGGTAGCTGTGACGCACGGACACATTCATATTTGTAAGCTCAGTGGACCAGTTTCCATTTGGACAGAGATGGAGAAGTAGATAATACCTCACTATGGTGCCTCACCACTGAACATCTGACGTCAGCTGTGGTCATTTTCCCATATCGGGGTGTGAAATCAGCGATACGTACGGGGTCTGGTCCACAAGGGTCTCCTCTATCTTTACATTACATTGTTGTTACATCGACTTGTATTGTATTGTGTTCACCTGTAGAGTTCACCTGACCTCCTCCTGTGTATCTGAGAGGTGGATGATGGGTAATATGTATGGGTATATGCCAGAATTAATTATGCCCTATAGTCAGATATATTCACAGGAGTCACAGTCCTGATCACATGCTCCACGTCGAGCGTCTTATGACATCTACAAATATTGGCTCCTGGGGCTTCATAAACGTTAGAGCCAGATCCTCATCATCTCACATACACGATGGACGGGAGCGACACCAAGATCCACCAGCACCAGGAGTACAGCTCCAGAGAGTTTTATGACACTTACTTCTTTGCTGGTACCCACCCTACACTTCTCGATGAGATTGTCTGCTTCCCCATGAGGCAACTCTACAAGGAATTTTCCTCAGGTAGGTTGTCCCAATGTTACCTCCTAGGCTTAGGCTGAATCCAGACAGGTCCCCCAGAGTAGTGCTGATTGTAAAGGGTCCTGTTCAGTGGTGTAGCGATAGTGTTCACAATGGTTGCCATTGTGATGGGGCCCATATACTATAGGAGCTTGCCGCCCCCCCTTACCTCATCCTGTCACTTTCCGGTTCTCCTGAATCAGCTGTAACAAGGACAGCTGGTTCAGGAGAACTTCAAAGCAGAAGCTCTCCTTCTATTCAATTGTATCAGCATATCGCTGATACAACTGGATAGAGTGCTGGCAGGAGCGGGGAGCCCAGTGCTCCCTGTCCTGCCTCCATTACACAGCATCCAGACCTGACCAGAAGAGGCCAGAGCACAGCATGAGCCTGGAGAGAGTAATATGGGCTGTGCTTCCCACCTATGACTCTTCAGGCTGCAGAACTACAACCCCAATCATGTCTTGACAGACAGGGGCACAATACAAGAAGCAGAGACAGTGGCACAGTACATGAAGGGGCGGACAGTGGCACAATACATAAGGGAAGACATTAGGCACAGTACATAAAGGGGAAACATTGGCACAGGACACGAGGGGCAGATAATAGCACAGTACATGTAGGGGGAGACAGTGGCTCAGTACATGTAGGGGGAGACAGTGGCACAGTACATGAGCGGGAAGACAGTGGCACAGTACATGTAGGGGAAGACAATGGCACAGTACATGTAGGGGAAGACAGTGGCTCAGTACATGTAGGGGGAGACAGTGGCTCAGTACATATAGGGGAAGACAGTGGCTCAGTACATGTAGGGGGAGACAGTGGCACAGTACATATAGGGGAAGACAGTGGCACAGTACATGTAGGGGGAGACAGTGGCACAGTACATGAGCGGGAAGACAGTGGCACAGTACATGTAGGGGAGACGGTGGCACAGTACATGTAGGGGGAGACAGTGGCTCAGTACATGTAGGGGGAGACAGTGGCACAGTACATGAGCGGGAAGACAGTGGCTCAGTACATGTAGGGGAGACAGTGGCACAGTACATGAGCAGGAAGACAGTGGCACACTACATGTAGGGGAGACAGTGGCTCAGTACATGTAGGGGAAGACAGTGGCACAGTACATGTAGGGGAAGACAGTGGCACAGTACATGTAGGGGAAGACAGTGGCACAGTACATGAGCGGGAAGACAGTGGCACAGTACATGTAGGGGAGACAGTGGCTCAGTACATGTAGGGGAGACAGTGGCACAGTACATGAGCGGGAAGACAGTGGCACAGTACATGTAGGGGAGACAGTGGTACAGGACACGAGGGGCAGATAATAGCACAGTACATGTAAGGGGAGACAGTGGCACAGTACATGTAGGGGAAGACAGTGGCACAGTACATGAGCGGGAAGACAGTGGCTCAGTACATGTAGGGGAAGACAGTGGCACAGTACATGAGTGGGAAGACAGTGGCACAGTACATGTAGGGGAGACAGTGGCTCAGTACATGTAGGGGAGACAGTGGCACAGTACATGTAGGGGAAGACAGTGGCACAGTACATGAGCGGGAAGACAGCGGCACAGTACATGAGCGGGAAGACAGTGGCACAGTACATGTAGGGGAGACGGTGGCACAGTACATGTAGGGGGAGACGGTGGCTCAGTACATGTAGGGGGAGACGGTGGCACAGTACATGAGCGGGAAGACAGTGGCACAGTACATGAGCGGGAAGACAGTGGCACAGTACATGAGCGGGAAGACGGTGGCTCAGTACATGTAGGGGGAGACGGTGGCACAGTACATGAGCGGGAAGACAGCGGCACAGTACATGAGCGGGAAGACAGTGGCACAGTATATGAGGAGGAGACTGACCATATAACTTTATACCTAGAATAACATTAATTTGCAGAAATTAGAATCCTCATATGTAACAATTAGAAGGATGACCGCTATATTATCAGTATTTCCATCACAGTTATATTACACCATTTATATGCTCATCCACCTCTTGCTTTACAGGTCACATTCAGGGCAGGACTTTTCTACAATTTAACCCCGGTCCTGCCCCATACAAGCTGCTGGTTTGCTGTGAATTTTTTGAAGAAATCAACGTACTGGAATTCCAAGACGAAAATTCCCTGGAGCTGAGGAAATGGCTGAAGAAAGATCCGGGGGCCCTGGACTGGACACACATCTCACAGTATGCATGTTCACTGGAAGGAAGAAGGTAAAGTAATGGTGCTAAGGGGATCAAATATGAACCTATGGCTGATGGATACCAGTGATTGATATGGCAGAACTCGGCTTCCTGTAGAGCTTGGACTCTGCTGACAACCAGCCAACAGACATTTTATATTATACTATTTGTCAGGTGTCTGTCAGCTGTACCTCCTCTCTGCCGTCCGCTCTGGAGGACAGGACGGCCGAGGAGCCGGGGAAGCTCAGATGATGGAACTCACCAAATGAGGGCAGTAACACAATGGTCTATCCCTATATGGTCAATGTCCATATAAGGACAGTTACATCATCAGGGCTCCCCTTTTGGGAGCTATCCTGCTGTATACTAAACTGTATACTGTATGTAACTTTTGATCACCCCAACATCAAAAATTCCATTAATTTAATTTTTTTTCTTTTGCCTTTTCAGTGATGGGTGGACAAAGAAGGAAGAAAAATTAAGAGAGCGAGTGAAGCGGGTGATAGACTGTGACATCGCCGCAGACCCCCTTGTAGCCCCCGGCACTCTTCCTCCAGTTGATTGTTTAATGACCACCTGTGGATTTGAATTGATCAGCAAAGACCATGAAGAGTTCCGGAATAACCTGAGGAAGACGGCGGCTCTGCTGAAGGTCGGCGGCTACTTGGCTCTGTTTGGTGTCATAAATGGAAAGTTTTACAAAGTTGGTGAATGTCTGTTTCATATTTTATGTTACAATGAGGATTTTCTGAGGACGGCTCTAATGGACTCCGGATTTGTCATTGAGAGTCTGGAGAGAAGACCCGGGGCGGACGTTGGTGGCTCCATCATCTATGACAACCTGGTGTATGTCAGGGCTCGTAAAGTAAGAGAGGCGTAAAATCCAAATCACACTGCATTGCTTCTCATTACAGAAATGAGACAATTGGAGTTCATAGAACGGGCTGGGATGAATAAAACGTATGGGAGACATCACAGTATGAGAAATGTTATTAATTTATCAGGGATCTGGTTAAAGCTGCCCATAGAAGTCTATCGAGAGAGAAGTGGGGGTAAGACAAAGGTAGAGAGAGAGGCAGAGAGAAGCGGCTGAAAGTGTTATATCTCCCCCAGTGCTGGATCCACATCTTGCACTGCTCAGTACTGCTCTATAATGTCCTCCATGCTGCTGCCGATTCTTAGGGTGGGTTATAGAGGTATAAGAAAGCAGGATCCCCTCTTCTGTGTGTGCAGTATATGGAGACATCATAGCAGGTACTGTACACCTAGCAGCTCAGGGACAACTGAGAAATAGAGATGGAGCCTGCAGAGGTACTGTACAAGTTATAAAATGGCCGTAGGGAGTGCTGCTCCTCATGGACACACAGGACAGCAAAACAGTTCTCATATTTTGGGTGGTCCTCCTCCTCCTCCTCTTCACTGAGCACAAACTGCAGGAGATGGGAACAGGCAATTTATTCATTGACTTTATGTCCCGATATGATGTATTCTCCTGATTTACTATACAACGGACACATGATCACATGACCCGATCCTGTGTGTCAGAGAGATGCATGATGGGTAATTAATGTGGGAATTATTCTTCTCCTATAGTCATAAATGTTCACTCATCGTTAGGAGTCACAATCTTTGTCACATGTTCTGTGTGTAGCCACTTATGATGGATCCACCAGGATGGACGGGATCCACCACCAGCAGGAGTTCAGCTCCGGAGACTTCTGTGACACATGACGCCCACTCAACACTTCTCGATGGGATTGTCTTCTTCTCCATGCGGCAGGTCTACAAGGGCTCGCCTGCAGGTCGGTCCTTCCAATGTGCTCTCTGAGGCCCCTGGCTCCAGGTGTTCGCGGAACCTTAGTTAGCAGTCACAGGGGCCCCCGTCTATTTCCGTGTACAGATTTTAAAGTGTTTTGCATATTTGTCCAGCATGGGCCCCTCGAAGCCTGTGGGCCTCAGTTAAGTGATGATTGTAAATTAAATGTCCTGCAGCTAGGGGAATTCTGCATCATATATGGTGGCCGCACTGACCTCAATCTCCTTACCAGGAGGACAAGAGAGGTGAACAGCGCCCCCTGACTGCAGACCCCCCTCTCTGGTCTATGTAGGAGATACTGCAGACCCCCTCTCTCTGGTCTATATAGGAGATACCACAGACCCCCCCCCCCCCTCTCTGGTCTATGTAGGAGATACTGCAGACCCCCTCTCTCTGGTCTATATAGGAGATACCGCAGACCCCCCCTCTATGGTCTATATAGGAGATACTGCAGACCCCCCTCTCTCTCTGGTCTATATAGGAGATACTGCAGACCCCCCTCTCTAGTATATGTAGGAGATACTGCAGACCCCCCCTCTCTCTCTGGTCTATATAGGAGATACCGCAGACCCCCCCTCCCCCCTCTCTCTAGTATATGTAGGAGATACCGCAGACCCCCCTCTCTCTGGTCTATGTAGGAGATACCGCAGACCCCCCTCTCTTAGTATACTGTATGTAGGAGATACCGCAGACCCCCTCTCTCTTAGTATACTGTATGTAGGAGATACCGCAGACCCCCTCTCTCTGGTCTATATAGGAGATACCGCAGCCCCCCCCCCCCCTCTGGTCTATGTAGGAGATACTGCAGACCCCCCCCCCCCCCGTCTCTCTGGTCTATGTAGGAGATACTGCAGACCCCCCCCTCTCTCTGGTCTATATAGGAGATACTGCAGACCCCCCTCTCTCTGGTCTATATAGGAGATACTGCAGACCCCCCCCCCCTCTCTGGTCTATGTAGGAGATATCGCAGACCCCCCCCCCCCCCTCTGGTCTATGTAGGAGATACTGCAGACCCCCCCCCCCCCGTCTCTCTGGTCTATGTAGGAGATACTGCAGACCCCCCCCCTCTCTCTGGTCTATATAGGAGATACTGCAGACCCCCCTCTCTCTGGTCTATATAGGAGATACTGCAGACCCCCCCCCCCCCTCTCTGGTCTATGTAGGAGATATCGCAGACCCCCCCCCCCCCCCCCCTCTCTCTGGTCTATGTAGGAGATACTGCAGACACCCCCCCCCCCCCCCCTCTCACTGGTCTATGTAGGAGATACTGCAGTGTCCCAGAACAGCCCTTCTCATGCTCATACTTTTATTATAACCAGTACTGTTCTGGAAAGCTATGGTCCACTGCAAACTGCGTGTATTGTGTCACCCTTCTCAGTATTCAGGTCTGTTATTCCATTCATTTATTGCATGTATATTCAGGTATCAGTGTCTAATGGTATTATGTCGCCTCCTAGTGTTCAAATATGGTACTCCTCATGTATATTTCTCTGTATATGCCTAATGGTGTGATGATGCAATGGCTGGATGTCACGTGACTGTGCCCTGCTTCCATGGTAACACCAATGGTCATCGAGCTTTTGGCTGGGGTTACCATGTGACTTCCTGTGCTACCTCAGTCTATCTCCTATCCCAGAGGGGATAGGTTGTGTGTCTGTCCTCTCTCCCTGCTAAGAGAGAGGCCTGCGTGTGCTCTGCTGCTCCAGTCCACTGGCTGTGTTCCTGTCTCAAGTCTCAGGATTCTCATCTGGGTGTCGATTCTTCAGTCATTCTTCAGTTCCTCTCATTATCATCTTCTCTAATAATCAACAGCAAGTATTTCATTCAAGTCTCATTCCACCCAGCATCTCATCCTCATTATCACTACTACTCCCATCATTCAGCACGCTACTCTCACAGCCTATTGCAGCATCACCCATTACTCTGCCTTATTCCCGGTTGCATCCGGAGAGACTGTTACTACTAGTTACCACCGTTACAATAAATACACAACTACCGTTGTTTCTGAACCTTGGCATTGGTGTGATCATTGGTGCCCTGACTAAGGACAACGAGGAATCGCATGCCCAGTATTCCCGCATGGTCAGGAGCCCGGCTTCCAGCTGTATCACCCTCGTGCCTGCACCGTGACCACATTATCCTACAGCTGCCCCGGTTCCTGCCTGTTAGCACCATCTATACTGCGGAGTGGCCCCTAGGGGCCAGGGCATAGCAATACCGCAGACCCCCCCCCTCTCTCTGGTCTATGTAGGAGATACTGCAAACCCCCCCCCCCCCCCCCTCTGGTCTATGTAGGAGATACTGCAGACCCCCCTCTCTCTGGTCTATGTAGGAGATACTGCAACCCCCCCCCCCCCTCTGGTCTATGTAGGAGATACTGCAGACCCCCCCTCTCTGGTCTATGTAGGAGATACCGCAGACCCCCCCCCCTCTCTGGTCTATGTAGGAGATACTGCAACCCCCCCCCCCCCTCTGGTCTATGTAGGAGATACTGCAAACCCCCCCCCCCCCTCTGGTCTATGTAGGAGATACTGCAACCCCCCCCCCCCCCCCCCTCTGGTCTATGTAGGAGATACTGCAACCCCCCCCCCCCCTCTGGTCTATGTAGGAGATACTGCAACCCCCCCCCCCCCCTCTGGTCTATGTAGGAGATACTGCAAACCCCCCCCCCCCCTCTGGTCTATGTAGGAGATACTGCAACCCCCCCCCCCCCCCCCCTCTGGTCTATGTAGGAGATACTGCAAACCCCCCCCCCCCCTCTGGTCTATGTAGGAGATACCGCAGACACCCCTCTCTCTGGTCTATGTAGGAGATACTGCAGATCCCCCCCCCCTTCTGGTCTATGTAGGAGATACCGCAGCCCCCCCCCCCCCCCCCCGGTCTATGTAGGAGATACTGCAGACCCCCCCCCCCCCCTCTGGTCTATGTAGGAGATACCGCAGACCCCCCCCCCCCCCCTCTCTGGTCTATATAGGAGATACTGCAGACCCCCCCTCTCTGGTCTATGTAGAAGATACTGAAACCCCCCCCTCTCTCTGGTCTATGTAGGAGATACCGCAGACCCCCCCCTCTCTCTGGTCTATGTAGGAGATACCGCAGACCCCCCCTCTCTCTGGTCTATGTAGGAGATACCGCAGACCCCCCCCCCCCTCTCTGGTCTATGTAGGAGATACTGCAGACCCCCCCCCCCCCTCTCTGGTCTATGTAGGAGATACTGCAACCCCCCCCCCCCCCCTCTCTCTGGTCTATGTAGGAGATACCGCAGACCCCCCTCTCTCTCTGGTCTATGTAGGAGATACCGCAGACCCCCCTCTCTCTCTGGTCTATGTAGGAGATACCGCAGACCCCCCTCTCTCTCTGGTCTATGTAGGAGATACTGCAGACCCCCCTCTCTCTCTGGTCTATGTAGGAGATACCACAGACCCCCCCCCCCCCCCCTCTGGTCTATGTAGGAGATACCGCAGACCCCCCCCCCCCTCTCTGGTCTATATAGGAGATACTGCAGACCCCCCCTCTCTGGTCTATGTAGAAGATACTGCAACCCCCCCCCCCCCCTCTGGTCTATGTAGGAGATACTGCAGACCCCCCCCCCCTCTCTGGTCTATGTAGGAGATACCGCAGACCCCCCCCTCTCTCTGGTCTATGTAGGAGATACCGCAGACCCCCCTCTCTCTCTGGTCTATGTAGGAGATACCGCAGACCCCCATCTCTCTCTGGTCTATGTAGGAGATACCGCAGACCCCCATCTCTCTCTGGTCTATGTAGGAGATACCGCAGACCCCCCTCTCTCTCTGGTCTATGTAGTAGATACTGCAGACCCCCCCCCCCTCTGGTCTATATAGGAGATACTGCAACCCCCCCCCCTCTCTCTGGTCTATGTAGGAGATACCGCAGACCCCCCTCTCTCTGGTCTATGTAGGAGATACCGCAGCCCCCCCCCCCTCTGGTCTATATAGGAGATACCACAGACCCCCCCCTCTCTGGTCTATGTAGGAGATACTGCAGACCCCCCTCTCTGGTCTATATAGGAGATACTGCAGACCCCCCCCCCCTCTCTCTGGTCTATGTAGGAGATACCGCAGCCCCCCCCCCCCTCTGGTCTATATAGGAGATACCGCAGACCCCCCTCTCTCTGGTCTATGTAAGAGATACCGCAGATCCCCCTCTCTCTGGTCTATGTAGGAGATACCGCAGACCCCCCTCTCTCTGGTCTATGTAGGAGATACTGCAAACCCCCCCTCTCTGGTCTATACAGGAGATACTGCAGACCCCCCCCCCCTCTCTGGTCTATGTAGGAGATACTGCAGACCCCCCCCCCTCTGGTCTGTGTAGGAGATACCGCAGACCCCCCCTCTCTCTGGTCTATGTAGGAGATACCGCAGCCCCCCCTCTCTCGTATATGTAGGAGATACCGCAGACCCCCTCTCTCTGGTCTATGTAGGAGATACCGCAGACCCCCCCCCCCCTCTGGTCTGTGTAAGAGATACTGCAGCCCCCCCCCCCCCCTCTGGTCTATGTAGGAGATACCACAGACCCCCCCTCTCTGGTCTATATAGGAGATACCGCAGACCCCCCTCTCTCTGGTCTATGTAGGAGATACCGCAGACCCCCCTCTCTGGTCTATGTAGGAGATACCGCAGCCCCCCCCTCTCTCGTATATGTAGGAGATACCGCAGACCCCCTCTCTCTGGTCTATGTAGGAGATACCGCAGACCCCCCCTTCTGGTCTGTGTAAGAGATACTGCAGACCCCCCCCCCCCCCTCTCTGGTCTATGTAGGAGATACCGCAGACCCCCTTTCTCTGGTCTATGTAGAGGATGATGGCTAGCGAGATGGAAGGATTCATTCAGTGCGCAGTCTGCCGCATGTACGCACAACTGGAGCAGGTGTTCCAGGGTGAGTACCGCTGTGACAGATGGGAGCATGTTGCCCATCTAGAAGCTCGAGTTAGAGATCTGGAGAAGCATATTGCAACACTGAGGGAACTTGGCCACCTTGAGAGGGAACTTCGGCTCACTGAGCAGGAAGTTAGTGGGTTAGAGATGGAGGGTGGTGATATAGATCAGGAGGCCCAAGTAAGTAGCTGGGTTATTGTAGTTAGAGGGACCAGTAAGGGATCCACGAAAAGGAAGGCCACTTCTCCTACTATATGCCCAAGCAAAACTGCCAAGTTAGGTGATGATGCAAGGGCATCCGTGTCAGAAATGGCAGCTCTAGTGGAACCTGTTCTCCCTAATAGCCGGGGCACAGTCCAACCAGTAGTGGGCGCGATGGTATTGTAGGTAGGCCTAGACAGCTAGTGGTTGTAGGGGATTCTATAATCAGGAAGACGGATAGAATAATTTGTCGCCAAGACCGCCTCAACCGAATGGTTTGCTGTCTCCCTGGTGCCAGGGTTCGGCATGTGGTGGAAAGGGTGGATAAATTACTTGGGGGGGCTGGGGATGACCCAGCTGGCGTGGTCCATGTGGGAACCAATGACAGGATACAAGGTAGGCGGAGGCCTATTAAAAATAATTTTAGAGAACTAGGTGCTAAGTTGAAGGGAAGGACCTCCAAGGTGGTATTCTCTGGAATACTGCCCGTGCCATGCGCGTCACAGGAAAGACAGCGGGAGCTTAGGGAGGTAAATGCATGGCTCAAGTCATGGTGTAGAGGAGAAGGGTTTGGGTTTTTAGAGCACTGGGCTGAATTCTCATTGGGGTACAAACTGTTTTCCGCAGATAATTTGCACCTTAATGGAAGGGGGTCCGCTGTGCTGGGGGAGAGAATCCTAGAAGGGGTGAAGGGGTTTTTAAACTAGGGATGTGGAGGGAGGACAATGTAGTATGTAATGTAGTGGCGGATAGGTTAGAGAGGGGTCAGAACATTGAGGTGGGAGGAGAAGGGTCCTGTGGGGGGAGGATAAGAGCAGTGGGTAGGGAGAAGGGTCCTGTGGGGGGAGGATAAGACCAGTGGATAAGGAGAAGGGTCTTGTGGGGGGAGGGGGAGGATAAGAGCAGTGGATAGGGAGAAGGGTCCTGTGGGGGGAGGATAAGAGCAGTGGATAGAGAGAAGGGTCCTGTGGGGGAGGATAAGAGCAGTAGATAGGGATAAGGGTCCTGTGGGGGGAGGATAAGACCAGTGGATAGGGAGAAGGGTCCTGTGGGGGAGGATAAGAGCAGTGGATAAGGAGAAGGGTCCTGTGGGGGGAGGGGGAGGATAAGAGCAGTGGATAAGGAGAAGGGTCCTGTGGGGGGAGGGGGAGGGAGGATAAGAGCAGTGGATAGGGAGAAGGGTCCTGTGGGGGAGGATAAGAGCAGTGGATAGGGAGAAGGGTCCTGTGGGGGGAGGATAAGAGCAGTGGATAGGGAGAAGGGTCCTGTGGGGGGAGGATAAGAGCAGTGGATAGGGAGAAGGGTCCTGTGGGGGAGGATAAGAGCAGTGGATAGGGAGAAGGGTCCTGTGGGGGGAGGATAAGAGCAGTGGATAGGGAGAAGGGTCCTGTGGGGGGAGGATAAGAGCAGTGCATAGGGAGAAGGGTCCTGTGGGGGAGGGGGAGGATAAGAGCAGTGGATAGGGAGAAGGGTCCTGTGGGGGGAGGATAAGACCAGTGCATAGGGAGATCCATATGTTGCGGATGAGCAGTGGGGATGATTGTAGCCACAGCACAGTAATAAATCCCATTTCTTATAATGAAGCGGTTAAACTCGATGGTAATATAAAGTGTATGGTCACTAATGCCAGAAGTCTAGCAGCAAGATGGGGGAGCTGGAGGCCTGGGTGCTGGAGGAGTCCATTGATGTGGTTGGTGTGACTGAGACATGGCTGGACTCCTCACATGACTGGGCTGTCAATATTCAGGGATTTACATTGTTCAGAAGGGAGGAGGAGTATGTCTGTATGGTATAAGGACCGGGTGGGCAGAAGCGGAGGAGTATGTCTGTATGGTATAAGGACAGGGCGGGCAGGAGGAGGAGGAGTATGTCTGTATGGTATAAGGACAGGGCGGGCAGGAGGAGGAGGAGTATGTCTGTATGGTATAAGGACAGGGTGGGCAGAAGGGGAGGAGGAGTATGTCTGTATGGTATAAGGACAGGGTGGGCAGGAGGAGGAGTATGTCTGTATGGTATAAGGACAGGGTGGGCAGGAGGAGGAGTATGTCTGTATGTCAGAAATGATATTAAAGTGAGTGTAAAAGATGCAATAGTGGGCGATGACTGTGATGATGTGGAAGCATTGTGGGTAGAACTACAGAAGGAGGAAAAGAGGGAAAAAATTATTCTTGGTGTAATCTATAGACCCCCCAACATTACTGAGGAGGTAGATGGCCAGTTGAATAGACAAATAGAGCGGGCTGCCCGGGAGGGGACAGTAGTGATAATGGGGGACCTCAACTACCCAGATATAGATTGGGGTCACGGTTCAGCTAAAACCACAAAGGGGAGGGAATTTCTTACCCTCCTGCAGGATAATTTTCTGGGCCAGTTTGTGGAGGAGCCGACTAGAAGTGATGCCTTGTTGGATCTGGTTATTTCTAACAACGCTGAGCTGGTTGGGGATGTCACTGTCCATGAACACCTGGGGAACGGTGACCACAATATAGGGACTTTTAGCTTAAAGTGTAGAAAAGAAAACATGTTGGGAGGGCAAAAATAATTTTAAAAGGGCCAATTTTCCTGGGTTAAGGGCAGAACTTCAGGGCATAGACTGGGAGCGGCTGCTGTCACATACTGATGCAGCTAATAAATGGGAAATCTGCAAATCCACATTACATAACTGTACTGCCAAATATATTCCTATGGGTAACAAATATAAACGGTAAAAATCCAATCCCACATGGCGACAACCGAGGTTAGAAGGGCTATAAATGAGAAAAAAGGGGCATTCAAAAAATATAAATCAGAGGGGTCAGCTGTATACAGTACAGATCAGAGGGGTCAGCCGTATACAGTACAGATCAGAGGGGTCAGCTGTATACAGTACAGATCAGAGGGGTCAGCTGTATACAGTACAGATCAGAGGGGTCAGCTGTATACAGTACAGATCAGAGGGGTCAGCTGTATACAGTACAGATCAGAGGGGTCAGCTGTATACAGTACAGATCAGAGGGGTCAGCTGTATACAGTACAGATCAGAGGGGTCAGCTGTATACAGTACAGATCAGAGGGGTCAGCCGTATACAGTACAGATCAGAGGGGTCAGCTGTATACAGTACAGATCAGAGGGGTCAGCTGTATACAGTACAGATCAGAGGGGTCAGCTGTATACAGTACAGATCAGAGGGGTCAGCTGTATACAGTACAGATCAGAGGGGTCAGCTGTATACGGTACAGATCAGAGGGGTCAGCTGTATACGGTACAGATCAGAGGGGTCAGCTGTATACGGTACAGATCAGAGGGGTCAGCCGTATACAGTACAGATCAGAGGGGTCAGCTGTATACAGTACAGATCAGAGGGGTCAGCTGTATACAGTACAGATCAGAGGGGTCAGCTGTATACAGTACAGATCAGAGGGGTCAGCTGTATACAGTACAGATCAGAGGGGTCAGCTGTATACAGTACAGATCAGAGGGGTCAGCTGTATACGGTACAGATCAGAGGGGTCAGCTGTATACGGTACAGATCAGAGGGGTCAGCTGTATACAGTACAGATCAGAGGGGTCAGCTGTATACAGTACAGATCAGAGGGGCTTTAGCCTTTAAACATTACAAAGAAGTCAACAAAACCTGTAAAAATGTAATAAAAGCAGCAAAAATTCACAATGAAAGGCAGGTAGCTATAGAAAGCAAAAGAAACCCCCCAAAATTCTTCAAATATATTAATGCAAAAAAAAAAACCAAGGTCAGAGCATGTAGGACCCCTAAATAATGGCG
This sequence comes from Dendropsophus ebraccatus, assembly GCA_027789725.1. Classification (NCBI taxonomy): domain Eukaryota; kingdom Metazoa; phylum Chordata; class Amphibia; order Anura; family Hylidae; genus Dendropsophus; species Dendropsophus ebraccatus. The sequence continues at coordinate 135,595,548 of JAQFWZ010000002.1, read as the reverse complement.
AAGGGGAATTAATAACTGGGGATCAGGAGAAAGCTGAGTTACTTAATGGCTTCTTCAGTTCTGTATATACAAAAGAAGATGGAGCTGTGGTGGGTGGGGCCAGTACTGAGGTGGGTGGGGCCAGTGCTGCTAACACATACAGTATAATGTACTGAACTGGTTTACTATAGATATGGTCCAAGATAAATTAAATAAACTCAATGTAACCAAAGCTCCAGGGCCTGATGGATTACACCCCAGAGTTCTTAGGGAACTTAGTTCTGTAATTTCTCTACCCTTGTATGAAATATTCTGTGATTCTTTGCTTACTGGTATTGTGCCGAGGGACTGGCGTAAGGCAAATGTAATGCCGATCTTCAAAAAGGGCTCTCGAACTTCCCCAGGTAACTACAGACCTGTAAGCTTAACGTCCATTGTGAGGAAACTATTTGAGGGGCTTATAAGGGACTACATCCAGGAATATGTAGTGGCTAATAGTATTATAAGTGATAACCAGCATGGTTTTACTAAGGACAGAAGCTGTCAAACCAACCTAATATGTTTCTATGAAGAGGTAAGTAGAAGCCTGGATGGCGGTGCGGCTGTGGATATCGTGTACCTGGATTTTGCTAAAGCGTTTGACACAGTTCCTCATGGACGTCTGATGGGTAAGTTAAAGTCTATCGGTTTGGAAAATTTAATGTGTAACTGGATTGAAAACTGGCTTAATAATGGTACCCAGAGAGTGGTGGTCAATGATTCCTACTCCGAATGGTCCCTGGTAATAAGTGGTGTACCCCAAGGGTCAGTACTGGGCCCTCTTCTGTTTAACTTGTTTATTAATGATATTGAGAATGGAATTAACAGCAATGTTTCTATCTTTGCAGATGACACCAAGCTTTGTAGTACAGTACAGTCTATGGAGGATGTGCAGAGGTTACAGGATGTGTAGTACAGTACAGTCTATGGAGGATGTGCAGATGACACCAAGCTGTGTAGTACAGTACAGTCTATGGAGGATGTGCAGATGTTACAGGCTTTGTAGTACAGTACAGTCTATGGAGGATGTGCAGATGTTACAGGCTTTGTAGTACAGTACAGTCTATGGAAGATGTGCAGATGTTACAGGATGACTTAGACACACTGAGTGTTTGGGCGTCCACTTGGCAAATGAGGTTCAATGTGGATAAATGTAGAGTTATGCACCTGGGTACTAATAACCCGCATGCATCATATGTCCTGGGGGGAGTTACACTGGGAGAGTCGCTGATGGAGAAGGATCTGGGTGTACTTGTAGATAATAGACTACAGAACAGCACAATGTCAGTCAGCTGCTTCTAAGGCCAGCAGGATATTGTCATGCATTAACCCTTAGGGGACACAGCCAGTTTTCATTTTTGCGTTTTCGTTTTTCCCTCCGTGTATATAAGGCCATAGCGCCTGCATTTTTCCACCTAGAGACCCAAATGAGCCCTTATTTTTTGCGCAACTAATTGTACTTTGCTATGGCAGATGTAATTTTTGCCTAAAATGTGCCGGGAAACCAGAAAAAAATTCAAAGTGTGGTGAAATTGAAAAAAAAAACGCATTTCTTTTATTTGGGGGAAATGTGTTTTTACGCCATTCACCCTGGGGTAAAACTGACTTGTTATACATGTTCCTCAAGTTGTTACGATTAAAACGATATGTAACATGTATAACTTATATTGTATCTGATGGCCTGTAAAAAATTCAAACCGTTGTTAACAAATATACGTTCCTTAAAATGGCTCCATTCCCAGGCTTATAGCGCTTTTATCCTTTGGTCTATGGGTCTGTGTGAGGTGTCATTTTTTGCGCCATGATGTGATCTTTCTATCGGTACCTTGATTGCGCATATATGACTTTTTGATCGCTTTTTATTACAATTATTCTGGATTTGATGCGACAGAAATTGCGCAATTTTGCACTTTGGGATTTTTTTTGCGCTGACGCCGTTTACCGTGTGAGATCAGGAATGTGATTAATTAATAGTTTGGGCGATTACGCACGCGGCGATAGCAAACATGTTTATTTATTTATTTATTTGTTTACTTTTATTTAAAACCTGGGAAAAGGGGGGTGATTCAGACTTTTATTAGGGGAGGGGATTTTGTGTTATTAAAAATACTTTTTTCTTTTACTTTAGACATATACTAGAAGCCCCCCTGGGGGACTTCTAGTATATGTACTCTGATCTCTCATAGAGATCCATGCAGTATAGTTATACTGCATGAATCCATGAGATCGGTGTTCTATTACTTTTGGCTGCTGCAGCCAAAAGCAATAGAATGCCGAGCCGGGATCAGCGCCATTACAGAGCAGACCCCGGCCCGGGATGGATGCAGGGATCGCCCCCCCGCAATCGCGCCGCAGGGGGGCGATCGCCCCACTAGACCACCAGGTATGAATAAAAGCAAGTATTTAGAAGCAGCTGTCAACTTTGACAGCTGCTTCTAAGTACTTAATTAGCGGGCACAGCGATCGGACCGTGCCCGCTAATAGCCGCGAGCCCGGGCTACACGCGGCACCCGTCAATAACGTCCTGGTGCAGCTATGGGTTAAAACAGGCCTGGACTCTCGGGACAGGGATATAATATTACCGCTTTATAAAGCTTTGGTGCGGCCCCATCTGGAGTATGCCGTCCAGTTTTGGAACCCGATTCATAAAAGGGACGTTCTAGAGCTGGAGAGGGTACAAAGACGGGCAACTAAACTAATAAGGGGAATGGAGCATCTTAGTTATGAGGAGAGATTAAAAGAATTACATTTGTTTAGTCTGGAGAAGAGACGTTTAAGGGGAGAAATGATTAATTTATTTAAATATATAAATGGCCCCTACAAGAGATATGGGGAAAAGATGTTCCAGGTAAAACCCCCTCAAAGGACAAGAGGGCACTGCCTCCGCCTGGAGAGACAAGGGGGCGCTGCCTCCGCCCGGAGAAACAAGGGGGCGCTGCCTCCGCCTGGAGAGACAAGGGGGCGCTGCCTCCGCCCGGAGAAACAAGGGGGCGCTGCCTCCGCCCGGAGAAACAAGGGGGCACTGCCTCCGCCTGGAGAGACAAGGGGGCACTGCCTCCGCCTGGAGAGACAAGGCGGCGCTGCCTCCGCCTGGAGAGACAAGGGGGCGCTGCCTCCGCCTGGAGAGACAAGGGGGCACTGCCTCTCTCTGGTCTATGTAGGAGATACCGCAGACCCCCCCTCTCTGGTCTATGTAGGAGATACCGCAGACCCCCCCCTCTCTGGTCTATGTAGGAGATACCGCAGACCCCCCCTCTCTGGTCTATGTAGGAGATACTGCAGACCCCCCCCCCCCCTCTCTGGTCTATGTAGGAGATACCGCAGACCCCCCTCTCTGGTCTATGTAGGAGATACCGCAGACCCCCCCTCTCTGGTCTATGTAGGAGATACTGCAGACCCCCCCCCCCCTCTCTGGTCTATGTAGGAGATACTGCAGACCCCCCCCCCCCCCCTCTCTGGTCTATGTAGGAGATACTGCAGACCCCCCCCTCTCTGGTCTATGTAGGAGATACTGCAGACCCCCCCCCCCTCTCTGGTCTATGTAGGAGATACTGCAGACCCCCCCCCCCTCTCTGGTCTATGTAGGAGATACTGCAGACCCCCCCCCCCCCTCTCTGGTCTATGTAGGAGATACTGCAGACCCCCCCCCCTCTCTGGTCTATGTTGGAGATACCGCAGACAACCCCTCTCTGGTCTATGTAGAAGATACTGCAGACCCCCCCCCTCTCTGGTCTATGTAGGAGATACCGCAGACAACCCCTCTCTGGTCTATGTAGAAGATACTGCAGACCCCCCCCCCCCTCTCTGGTCTATGTAGAAGATACTGCAGACCCCCCCCCCTCTCTGGTCTATGTAGGAGATACTGCAGACCCCCCTCTCTCTGGTCTATGTAGGAGATACCGCAGACCCCCCCCCCTCTCTGGTCTATGTAGGAGATACCGCAGGCCATCTGTGAGTTAGGAACCGTGTGGCTACATGGCAAGTAAATAAGTCAATTACACAACAACTGTGGCAAGTGAATACATTAGTCAGGCACTTACGGCAAAAGGAAGCAAAATGGAATTAAAAACAGGACAATTGTCCAGCAAAAAATGGGCTAGGTATCATACTCAGGGTATGCTCACAGTCTTTGGAGATTCATTGTGTTAACACCAGTGGTGACTGGACAGTGACGATATGATTAATTACCGTTCTGATTGATGCAGTAACAAACTCAAAAGTGGAGGAGGAGGAGGCAGCCAATACTGTACATCTGTATGTTGTGTCCTCAATCAGGCACGGGGACAGACAAGTCCTGCGGGATCTACACCTGGTTCTTTTTCCTGAACATGAGCTTGTCCACATTGACTGTGGATAGGTGGATCTGCTTATCTGTGATGACACCCCCGGCCATGTGAAACACCCATTCAGACAGCACAATTACTGTAGGCTAGAACCTCCAAGGCCTAAAGGGCAACATCTGGCTACGTGTCCAATTTAGCAACTTAGAAGTTGAGCAGGGAAGACGCATCACTTGGTACCCGGAGACGTGTGCACATATACTTATCCACCACTTATCCGCCTCCTGCTAATACGACTTGTATCAGATGGTGGAAATGGATGTTCTGGAGAACTCATGAAGGTCTCCCACATTGCGGCCATGCTAACCCTCCCTTCCAAGGTGGTGTTAGTGCCCCAGCTGTGTTTTTGTCCTTCTTCTCCTCCGCCTTGTGCTGCCACTGAGCCCTCTCTGTCAGCTGTGCCAGTAGTGCGTCTACCAGCGTGCACTTGTATTATCTTATCTTCTGATCCACTGACGGAAGTAAGGACGCAATGTTGTCCTTGTAGCGGGGATCCAGCAGGGTGGCCACCCAGTAATCAACTCTGTTCAGAATACGGTCAGCTCGCCGTCATTGTACAGGCTTCACTGCATGTAGTCGCTCATGTGAGCCAGGCTGCCCTGAGGCCAGGACAAGCTTTCCTCGGTGGGAGACATCTCTTCTGGGTCATCTGCATCCATCCACCTACACTGCATCCCCCGTACAGCAACCCAACCTTTGAACCTGTGTGATAGACTGGCCATCTGTGTGAATTGGCGTTCTTCTTGCTGATCCACTTCCTATTTTTCCACCATCACATCTTCCATCCAGGGCTGAAGGGTTTCTTCGAGTAGACATAGGATAGGGATGGTAGCAATTACGATGGCGTCTTCAGCGCTGACCATATTACTGACATATTCAAAGCAGCACAACATTGCACGCACCACATGTAGGCCCTCTCTTTGGTGATGAAGTGCTGTCTACACTGCGACTCACCTGCACGTTCTGCTGTGGAAAGTCCTCTACGGCCTGTTACTGCTCGCACACTCTCTGCCCCATATGTAACGTGGGTATGTCACAAGAGTGGTGGGTGGGAAGGCCCAAGTTAGATAGGCAAGCAGCAGGGTGAGAAGTAGGGATGAGCGAACTGAACCGTTACGAACCAGATTCGTTACGAACTTTGCAAAAAGTTCGTGACAAAGTTCGTTGAAATCGCAACGGCGTCGCAAAACTGTACTTTAATCAGAGAATAGAACAGGTTACAAGGGATTATTACTCCTATAATTCTTTGTATCCTGTTATTATGTGAATATCAAGGTGTGTGACGTCACTACAGGAACAGGAAGTGCCTGAGTGTCCATGCTCTTTCTCATTATGTGTCTAGACTGCAGAGAGAGAGGAGGTGTACGTTAGGTAGAGAGGGAAAACACATAGATTACATATCAAAACAACTGGATAAGTACAGGGAGAGATAGAGAAGGAGTATATATTGTTTGTGAGAGAAGCCGGAGGAATATAAAAAAAAAAAATCGCAAGATACAGGGAAAGCTTGATAAGCCCATACATAGTGAAAGAGGCTGAGAAATAAAGAGTTAGGTAGAGAGAGGGAGAGATAGGCATCTAACTCAAAAATCATGATATCTAGGGAGAGATAGGGAGATAAAAAAAAGAAATAGGGAGAGAAAAGTGAGAAGAGTCACTCAGGAGTCAGGACACGTAGCATTGAACCAGCTACTGTTCCGTGACAGAGAGGAGACGCTGGACGTTTGTTTGTTTGTGATCAGCTGTTGTAGGTGACGCTAAGTCAGCGCCTCACAAAAGCTGTCTGTTTGTGCTCTGCTGGTTGCCGTCAAACCCCTCTAGCCACCTGCAACCAAAAAAGAAAAAAAAAAAAAAATAATTTTTTTTTTGGGTTAACCTGTTAATTTCTCCTTTGCTGGGTGCCTCCAACCCACAAAGCAATAGTCACTGAAAATTTGTGCCTTCTGCCCAATAGATTATTTTTTTTTTCAAAATTTACACCAACCAAAGAACTATGTCCAAGCGTCCTACTTCCAGCACTTCCCAGGCAAGGACTGTAACGGCAGGCGGTGAGGGTAGGAGAAGTGGCAGCACCAGGCCCCGCGGCAGCCGAGGCAACAGGCGTGGCAGCAGGGTGCAGCTACCTCAGACACCCAGTGGTTCTGTAAGAACCACACAGCCAGCGGTTCTAGATTGGCTTACCCAATCCTCCACTTCCACCGCCCAAAGCTCCCAAACGAGGTCGGCTGGATCATCCGACACCACCCTTACATGGGAGGGTCAGCGACAGTCCTCTGCCCTGTCCCCTGTTATTAATATGCCACTCACCTCTGGGGCATCTTCTGCCAGGGAACTGTTGGCAAACCTTGATTTGCCCTTGGAGTCTCTACCACTTTTTAGTGATGATGAGGAGGAGGATGAGGTAGTCCACCAAAGGCAGCAGGTGGAACGTGCAGAGACTGCAGAGGAGGTGTTGGCTGTAAGCCAGGGAGGGGCATCCAGTGCCACACCTGAGATCCTGTCCCAGCCACTGGAGGACAGTAGCAGTGGTGGTGATGATGATGTCGCAGATCGGACGTGGCGCCCCCAAGCACCATTATCCTCAGTGTCATCAGGGGAGGAAAGTGAGGTGCTACCGAAGCAGCAACATCCCACTGCTGCAAGGAAGCGAGGCACAAGAGGGAGGGGTAGAAGACAACCTACCAGGCAGAGTCACTTACCTCCAAGCCTTGGTCCTGAGAGGGGACCCTCAAGCAGCAGTGGCAGCCAACAGGCCGCAAGACCCCCCGTGGCTGGCAGCAAACCACGGTCCTCTGTCGTCTGGCAGAGCCTGGGTCAACGAAGCCACAGTGGGCAGGAGCTCCTCCGGACCATCAGGGAGGAGATAGCTGAATGGCTGACTCCACGTCGACTAACGGTGGGAAGTGTCGAAGCAGAAAACGGGAGGAACATTGTCTCTGCAGTTCAGCGGGGAGGGCTGACTCATACACCTTGTATGGCACATGTGATCAACCTCATAGTGCACAGGTTTCTCCGATCATTTCATGCACTACAAGACCTTATGAGGATGTCACGTAGAGTGTGCAAACATTTCAGCCACTCCTACGCTGCAAGGAACACCCTGCTCAGAATCCAGAGACAGCGCGGTATGCCCCAACATCGGCTAATCTGCGACGTGCCAACCTGCTGGAATTCTGCCCTCCATATGCTCGACCGCCTGTACGAGCAAAGGTCAGCCGTAACAGACTACCTCATGGGGCAATCAGGCCGCTTCACGCCACACTGCGACTTCCAAGTAACACACTGGCAGTTAATGCGGGAAGTCTGCCAATTGTTGATCCCTTTTGAGGACGCAACTCTCTTTGTGAGCAGACAGGACTATGGGATCAACGACATCATCCCACTCCTCCATGTTCTGGAAAGTGCGCTGAGCAACATCATCAGCGAGGATTCCCAGGCCACAACTCCAAGGCTGAACATCGCCTTGAGCCCAGAGCTGGATGAAGTGCAGATGGAGGATGAGGAGGAGGAAGATGTATACGCCCAGCCATTCCGCACACCGCCACCTGGCTTCTCTGCCTCTCCATCACCGGAGGAGATGGAGGATGAGGTGGTAGAGGAAGAGGAAGAAGACCCCAGCAGACCCTGGAACTATAACAAGGACAGTGGAGAGGAGAGGCGGTCATTGTCCTTGGTGCAGATGGCAAGGTGTCTGCTGGAGTGTCTGCGGAATGATAGCCGGATTGTGGACAACCGCCAGAGGGACCAATACTGGCTGGCTACCCTGTTGGACCCTCGCTTCCACCGCAAAATGGCAAAATTCTTCCCGCCATCACAGAGGGAGGCTAAACTGGTGTACTACAGGGACATGCTCACCAGTCAGTTGGTCTCAACTTACCTGCGAGACCAGCCAGGTTCCCAGACAACATCCTCTGGGGGGGAACCAGCGCGCTCCACTCCCACCACCACTAGTGGAGGCGTCAAAAGTCGCTACAGCCTGCAAGCCCTCATGAGCGATTTCATGCAGCCAGCTGGTGAAGAAAGGACACAGCACCGGACCCATGGCGTGGACCAGCATGAGCTCAGCCACCAGGTCACTGCCTACCTTGATTCTAGCCTGCCCCAAAGTGTCACCGACCCCGTGCAGTACTGGGCAGAAAAACTTGAGATTTGGCCTCAACTGGCAGAGTTTGCCTTGGCTCTGCTGTCCTGCCCAGCCAGTAGTGTGGCGTCAGAGAGGGTATTTAGTGTGGCGGGTAACATCATAACACCGCAAAGAACGAGGCTCTCTTGCCACAGTGTGGAGATGCTCACTTTTGTTAAGATGAATCGTGCCTGGATTACATCGGATTATACCACCCCCCTGCCTGATGTGAATGACTAAGTCATCAGTCACCCGTCTTGCATGGCAATCCGTGTGTCCAAGAAATTGACCTTAATATCCTAAATATGTGCCCAACGTAAAAATCCGTAATTTAACTTATTAAGTAATGTTCCCCCCTTAGACCCCAATTTTTTTTTTTAAAGAAATCACCTTTAAAATTCCCAACTTAATTCGGATACATTTGAAAAAACAGTTCCCCATTTCCAAATTTGATGCCCATGGTGTGTTGGCCATTTAACATCTCCACACCAGATTAATGCCTCACACCAGTGCACTGTCCAACCCATACCCCAAGAACAGTAGCAACCCTAAAATAATCCCCACGACTATGCTTCAAAAAGTTTGGATTTCACCTTTTGTGACCTATAGCCGTGGGGTTCTATCCCTGGTACCCGTGCCAAGGAACACTACTCACCGTTTTGTGAGCGGGTACTAACTGTTCTTGAGGTATTTTGTGGATATCATGAGAGTAGTGAAATCTTGCACCGCAAATCCCGATGGGGTTCTTCTGTGTGCAAATGATTTCACGCCTCTCATGCAGTCACGCGTGGAATAAGGCTGTCTATGGGGTATATATCACGGAGGCTGCTGTCCTTCAACTGTGATATAAAAAAACACCACAGTTAGTTACAGCAACAAACAGTGGCTGAAGGGCAGGTTATCTTGCCTTATTTACGGGTGCCTTTATAATAGGAGGCTTTTTTGTGGTTCCCTGCTGGCTAAAATCCACAGCGCATCGTTGGCTGATTTTATGCCACCTTCAGTACTATGAGGCTGGGCGCAAATACCCAGTTCAGCGCAGAACTGCGTATGTCCGGCCGGCACCCTAGTACTGAATGCCATTTGGTGAACGGTATAAAAAGGCCCTGTGGATTTTACTCAGCAGACCCGCAGCCACATGTGAAGGTACCCATAGGGTGAGGTTTTTTGGGAGTGACAAAAGCGAGGGTGGGAGGTCACTCCCATACCCCATCACAGGTTTTTCCCCTACCCACTTTAAAAGATAAGTCCAGGCAATCAATAACTTTCTGTACCCTTACTTTACCCAAAAACTTATAAATTGACCGGACTTATCCTTTAAGCCAGCTGGTGACAGCATTTAAAAAACACAAAAGCATACATCCATTGTATTGGATGCTACACCTGGTTAGGACATCAAACTGGTGTTAAGAAAAAAAAAAAAAAATATATATATATATATATATATATATATACACTCACCGGCCACTTTATTAGGTACACCTGTCCAACTGCACGTTACCACTTAATTTCTAATCAGCCCATCACATGGCGGCATTTAGGCATGTAGACATGGTCAAGACAATCTCCTGCAGTTCAAACCGAGCATCAGTATGGGGAAGAAAGGTGATTTGGGGCCTTTGAACGTGGCATGGTTGTTGGTGCCAGAAGGGCTGGTCTGAGTATTTCAGAAACTGCTGATCTACTGGGATTTTCACGCACAACCATCTCTAGGGTTTACAGAGAATGGTCCGAAAAAGAAAAACCATCCAGTGAGCGGCCGTTCTGTGGGCGGAAATGCCTTGTTGATGCCAGAGATCAGAGGAGAATGGGCAGACTGGTTCCAGCTGATAGAAAGGCAACAGTGACTCAAATAGCCAACCGTTACAACCAAGGTAGGCAGAAGAGCATCTCTGAACGCACAGTACGGCCAACTTTGAGGCAGATGGGCTACAGCAGCAGAAGACCACACCGGGTGCCACTCCGCTCAGCTAAGAACAGGAAACTGAGGCTACAATTTGCACAAGCTCATCGAAATTGGACAGTAGAAGATTGGAAAAACGTTGCCTGGTCTGATGAGTCTCGATTTCTGCTGCGACATTCGGATGGTAGGGTCAGAATTTGGCGTCAACAACATGAAAGCATGGATCCATCCTGCCTTGTATCAACGGTTCAGGCTGGTGGTGGATGTGTGTATCGCCAACAGCCATAGGCCCAGATTCAACAGGTATGACACCAGAGTTGTTGCGTCAATTTGTAAAGCAAGTGCCAGTGAGGTGTAAATTTCATGAAAATTGGACACATATTTTTGGATAATGGAACTGGGGTAAAGCCATCTTGAATCTGTGCCTTGAATCTGTGTACTTTCTTCACCTCATGGATTCTGTGGGTGAGGTTCTCTGTCTATTTTACCATATCCGTATCCTGCTTGACTAGGTGTAATGTTAGAGGTTTTTGGTTTTTTTTAACGTTGACTGTCCTGTGCTGAACTCTACATCAACATGTTTTCATGTTTAAAGAATGATTTTTACAAACGTGCATATCCTTAGCTTCAAACTTCAGTTGTCTGTACTAGGTCCTTCTGGGTCCAAAAGAATTCTACTCCTACTAATGCCCCCACCGTCAATTGTCTATTTGGAAACATACTGGGTGGAATCAAGAGCTGCGGAAGCTGCCATCTCAACTTGTCTGTTTTAACAATACTGGCCTGAGAGCCATCAACTGCTGCCTTCTCCTGCTCCTCAACTGGTCTGTTTTTAATAATACTGACATGGAGTCAATCAACTGCTGCCTCCTCCTTCTCCTTAAGTAGTCTCCTCAATAATACTGGCCTGGAATCAATCAACTGCTGCCTCCTCCTCAAGTAGCCTCTCCTCGATAATACTGGCTTGGAATCCATCAACTGTTGCCTCCTCCTCCTCTAGTAGCCTGTCCTCCATAATACTGGCCTGGAATCGATCAACAGCTGCCTCATCCTCCTCAATTAGCCTCTTCTCCATAATACAGGCCTGGAATCGATCAACTGCTGCCTCCTCCTCCTCAAGTAGCCTCTCCTCGATAAAACTGGCCTGGAATTGATCAACTGCTGGCTCCTCCTGCTCAAGTAGCCTCTCCTCGATAATACTGGCCTGGAATCGATCAACTGCTGCCTCCTCCTCCTCAAGTAGCCTCTCCTCGATAATACTGGCCTGGAATCGATCGACTGCTGCTTCCTCCTCCTCAAGTAGCCTCTCCTTGATAATACTGGCCTGGAATCGATCAACTGCTGCCTCCTCCTGCTCTTCAAGTAGTCTGTTTTTAATTATACTAGCCTGGAATCGATCAACTGCTGCCTCCTCCTCCTCAAGTAGCCTCTCCTTGATAATACTGGCCTGGAATCGATCAACTGCTGCCTTCTCCTCCTCAAGTAGCCTCTCCTCGATAATACTGGCCTGAAATCGATCAACTGCTGCCTCCTTCTGCTCTTCAAGTAGTCTGTTTTTAATTATACTGGCCTGGAATCGATCAACTGCTGCCTCCTTTTCCTCAAGTAGCCTCTCCTCGATAATACTGGCCTGGAATCAATCAACTACTGCCTCCTCCTGCTCTTCAAGTAGTCTGTTTTTAATTATACTGGCCTGGAATCGATCAACTGCTGCCTCATCCTCCTCAATTAGCCTCTCCTCCATAATACTGGCCTGGAATCGATCAACTGCTTCCTCCTCCTCCTCTTCAAGTAGCCTCTCCTCGATAATACTGGCCTGGAATCGATCAACTGCTGCCTCCTCCTCAAGTAGCCTCTCCTCAATAATACTGGCCTGGAATCAATCAACTGCTGCCTCCTCCTCCTCCTCCTCAAGTCAAATCTCCTCAATAATACTGGCCTGGAATGAATCAACTGCTGCCTCCTCCTGCTCCTCAAGTAGTCTGTTTTTAATAATACTGGCCTATAATCAATCAACTGCTCTGCTGGCAGAGAAACTGGAGATTTGGCCTCAACTGGCAGAGTTTTCCTTGGCTCTGCTGTCCTGCCCAGCCAGTAGTGTGGCGTCAGAGATGGTAATCAGTGCAGCGGGTAAAATCGTAACACCACAAAGAACGAGGCTCTCTTGCCACAGTGTTGAGATGCTGACTTTTGTGAATCGTGCCTGAATTAATAATACTGGCCTGGAATCAATCAACTGCTGCCTCCTCCTCCTCCTCCCCTTCAAGTAGCCTCTCCTCAATAATACTGGCCTGGAATCGATCAACTGCTGCCTCCTCCTTCTCCTCAATTAGCCTCTCCTCAATAATACTGGCCTGGAATCGATCAATTGCTGCCTCCTCCTCCTCAAGTAGCCTCTCCTCGATAATACTGGCCTGGAATCGATCAACTGCTGCCTCTTCCTGCTCTTCAAGTAGCCTGTTTTTAATTATACTGGCCTGCAATCGATCAACTGCTGCCTTCTCCTGCTGCTGCTCAAATAATCTGTTTTTAATTATACTGGTCTTGAATCAATCAACTGCTGCCTCCTCCTCCTCCTCAAGTAGCCTCTCCTCAATAATACTGGCCTGGAATCGATCAACTGCTGCCTCCTCCTTCTCCTCAAGTAGCCTCTCCTAAATAATACTGGCCTGGAATCGATCAACTGCTGCCTCCTCCTTCTCCTCAAGTAGCCTCTCCTAAATAATACTGGCCTGGAATCGATCAATTTCTGCCTCCTCCTCCTCAACTAGCCTCTCCTCGATAATACTGGCCTGGAATCGATCAACTGCTGCCTTCTCCTGCTCTTCAAGTAGTCTGATTCCAGGCCAGTATAATTAAAAACAATCAACTGCTGCCTCCTCCTACTGCTGCTCAAGTAGACTGTTTTTAATTATACTGGTCTGAAATCAATCAACTGCTGCCTCCTCCTCAAGTAGCCTCTCCTCAATAATACTGGCCTGGAATCGATCAACTGCTGCCTCCTCCTCCTCCTCAAGTAGCCTCTCCTCAATAATACTGGACTGGAATCAATCAACTGCTGCCTCCTCCTGCTCCTCAACTTGTCTCTTCTCAACAATACTGGCCTGAGAGGCGAGCAATCAACTGCTGCCTCCTCCTGCTGCTCAACTTGTCTCTTCTCAACAATACTGGCCTGAGAGGCGAGCAATCTACTGCTGCCTCCTTCTCTTCCTCGACTTGTCTCTTCTCAACAATACTGGCCTGAGAGGCGAGCAATCAACTGCTGCCTGCTCCTGCTGCTCAACTTGTCTCTTCTCAACAATACAGGCCTGAGAGGCGAGCAATCTACTGCTGCCTCCTCCTCCTTAAGTAGCCTCTCCTTAATAATACTGGCCTGGAATCGATCAACTGCTGCCTCCTCCTTCTCCTCAAGTAGCCTCTCCTCAATAATACTGGCCTGGAATTGATCAATTGCTGCCTCCTCCTCCTCAAGTAGCCTCTCCTCGATAATACTGGCCTTGAAGCAATCAACTGCTGCCTTCTCCTGCTCTTCAAGTAGTCTGTTTTTAATTATACTGGCCTGGAATCAATCAACTGCTGCCTACTCCTACTGCTGCTCAAGTAGTCTGTTTTTAATTATACTGGTCTGGAATCAATCAACTGCTGCCTCCTCCTCAAGTAGCCTCTCCTCAATAATACTGGCCTGCAATCGATCAACTGCTGCCTCCTCCTCCTTAAGTAGCCTCTCCTCGATAATAATAGCCTGGAATCGATCAACTGCTGCCTCCTCCTCAAGTAGCCTCTCCTCAATAATACTGGACTGGAATCAATCAACTGCTGCCTCCTCCTGCTGCTCAACTTGTCTCTTCTCAACAATACTGGCCTGAGAGGTGAGCAATCTACTGCTGCCTCCTCCTGTTCCTCGACTTGTCTCTTCTCAACAATACTGGCCTGAGAGGCGAGCAATCAACTGCTGCCTCCTCCTGCTGCTCAACTTTTCTCTTCTCAACAATACTGGCCTGAGAGGCGAGCAATCTACTGCTGCCTCCTCCTGTTCCTCGACTTGTCTCTTCTCAACAATACTGGCCTGAGAGGCAAGCAATCAACTGCTGCCTGCTCCTGCTGCTCAACTTGTCTCTTCTCAACAATACTGGCCTGAGAGGCGAGCAATCTACTGCTGTCTCCTCCTGTTCCTCGACTTGTCTCTTCTCAACAATACTGGCCTGAGAGGCGAGCAGTCAACTGCTGCCTCCTCCTGCTGCTCAACTTGTCTCTGCTCGCCTCTCAGGCCAGTATTGTTGAGAAATCTACTGCTGCCTCCTCCTCTTCCTCGACTTGTCTCTTCTCAACAATACTGGCCTGAGAGGCGAGTAATCAACTGCTGCCTCCTCCTGCTGCTCAACTTGTCTCTTCTTAACAATACTGGCCCGAGAGGCGAGCAATCTACTGCTGCCTCCTCCTGTTCCTCGACTTGTCTCTTCTCAACAATACTGGCCTGAGAGGCGAGCAATCAACTGCTGCCCCCTCCTGCTGCTCAACTTGTCTCTTCTCAACAATACTGGCCTGGGTGCAATCAAGTGCTGCCGCATCCTCTTTGTAAACTTTTTTTTTTTCAATATTTTTTCTCACTATTTTGGCACTTTTATTCACTATATTTTATTAATATTATTCCTATTATTATTATTATTATTATTATTATTATTATTATTTCTCATTATTTTTGCACTTTTTTTCCCCCCACTTTTTTCATTGTAATATCAACTGCAACTAAACGAAACTATTCCCTATCACACTCCCACTATTGTAGCTGCAATTATTCAGCCGTCAGAGCAAGGTTTGTTTTTGGTTCGGTTCGGACCAATCCAGAACTTTACAAAATTTTGCCGGATCAAACAGAACAGAACTTTTCAAAAGTTCGCTCATCCCTAGTATATATATATATATATATATATATATATATATAAAACATGCTGGTGCTGCTAGTTCTGTATACAGCTACTGCTCTGTGTGTGTGTGTGTGTATATATATATATATAACATGCTGGTGTTGCTAGTTCTGTATACAGCTCCTGCTCTGTGTATATATATATATATATATATATATATATATATATATAACATGCTGGTGCTGCTAATTCTGTATACAGATCCTTCTCTGTGTGTGTATATATATATATATATATATATATATATAACATGCTGGTGCTGCTAATTCTGTATACAGATCCTTCTCTGTGTGTGTATATATATATATATATATATATATATATATAAAACATGCTGGTGCTGCTAGTTCTGCATACAGCTCCTGCTCTGTGTGTGTGTGTATATATATATATATATATATATATATATATATATACCATGCTGGTGCTGCTAGTTCTGTATCCAGCTCCTGCTCTGTGTGTGTGTGTGTGTGTCCCGGCCCATGTATCAGTGGTTCTGCGGACCTTGCCAGTGATGGCATTGCACAGCGCACTCCTTATTTTCTCCCGGTCTCTTGGTACAGGGCAGAGAAGTGGTGGCGGCCAGGAATCACATAAAACTATTAGTATTACTACTAAGGGTCGGGCTGGTGGGTGTGAGGGGGGCACTTCGGCTTTATCTCCAGTGTTTGGGGGACGTCAGGCGGTGTGGACATGCTTGCTGAGGATGGTGCAGCTGGTACTGTAACATCTTCCCTTTGTGGCCCTGTTGCTCAGGAGTGGGAATGTGAGACAGAGACAACTGAGGCAGAAGAGGTAGCAGAAGGAGTCTCTAATGTTTCCTGGGTTTTCAGGTGTCTGGTCCACTCAAGCTTGTGCTTTCCCTTTAAATGTCTGGTCCTGCAGGTGCCGCTCAGATTATTAAGATGTATGCCAGGCTTCAGGCCCTGTCGGCACAATGTGCAAACCTCTTGATTGCTAAGTCCTCAGGGCCTTGGCTTGAAGTAGTGCCTATTTATTCTCAGGCTGTGTGCACACTATGGTTAAACCCTCTCACTACAATGGAGTGTGGAAGATAAATATATATAGAGACACAAATAGTATATATTGAATGATAGATATTATGTTTGGTATAGATAGTAGCGTTCCCCTAATCACAGCAGTATATTCTCTATATTCTCTAATAACCCGCATGCATCATATGTCCTGGGGGGAGTTACTCTGGGAGAGTCGCTGATGGAGAAGGATCTGGGTATACTTGTAGATAATAGACTACAGAACAGCACACAATGTCAGTCAGCTGCTTCTAAGGCCAGCAGGATATTGTCATGCATTAAAACAGGCCTGGACTCTCGGGACAGGGATATAATATTACCGCTTTATAAAGCTTTGGTGTGGCCCCATCTGGAGTATGCCGTCCAGTTTTGGAACCCGATTCATAAAAAGGACGTTCTAGAGCTGGAGAGGGTACAAAGACGGGCAACTAAACTAATAAGGGGAATGGAGCATCTTAGTTATGAGGAGAGATTAAAAGAATTAGGGGAGATATGATTAACTTATTTAAATATATAAATGGCCCCTACAAGAAATATAGGGAAAAGATGTTCCAGGTAAAACCCCCTCAAAGGACAAGGGGGCACTGCCTCCGCCCAGAGAGACAAGGGGGCGCTGGAGAGACAAGGGGGCGCTGGAGAGACAAGGGGGCGCTGCCTCAGGCTGGAGAGACAAGGGGGCGCTGCCTCAGGCTGGAGAGACAAGGGGGCGCTGCCTCAGGCTGGAGAGACAAGGGGGCGCTGCCTCCGCCTGGAGAGACAAGAGGGCGCTGCCTCCGCCTGGAGAGACAAGGGAGCGCTGCCTCCGCCCGGAGAGGCAAGGGGGCGCTGCCTCCGCCTAGAGAGACAAGGGGGCGCTGCCTCCGCCTGGAGAGACAAGGGGGCGCTGCCTCCGCCCGGAGAGACAAGGGGGCGCTGCCTCCGCCCGGAGAGACAAGGGGGCACTGCCTCCGCCTGGAGAGACAAGAGGGTGCTGCCTCCGCCTGGAGAGACAAGGGGGCACTGCCTCCACCCGGAGAGACAAGGGGGTGCTGCCTCCGCCTGGAGAGACATGGGGGCACTGCCTCCACCCGGAGAGACAAGGGGGCACTGCCTCCACCCAGAGAGACAAGAGGGCACTGCCTCCACCCGGAGAGACAAGAGGGCACTGCCTCCGCCTGGAGAGACAAGAGGGCACTGCCTCCGCCTGGAGAGACAAGGGGGCGCTGCCTCCGCCTGGAGAGACAAGGGGGCGCTGCCTCCGCCTGGAGAGACAAGAGGGCACTGTCTCCACCCAGAGAGACAAGAGGGCACTGCCTCCGCCTGGAGAGACAAGAGGGCACTGCCTCCGCCTGGAGAGACAAGGGGGCGCTGCCTCCGCCTGGAGAGACAAGGGGGCGCTGCCTCCGCCTGGAGAAAAAAAGGTTCAATCCCCGGAGGCGACAAACCTTCTTTACCATGAGAACTGTGAATCTGTGGAACAGTCACCACAGGATCTGGTCACAGCAACAACAGTAGAGGCTTCAAAACAGGAGAGACAAGTTCTTAGACCAAAATAATATAAATGCATATGTATAGAACCTATCACCCCTCCCCCTTCCCTGTATGTATAGAACCTATCACCCCTCCCCCTTCCCTGTATGTATAGAACCTATCACCCCTCCCCCTTCCCTGTATGTATAGAACCTATCACCCCTCCCCCTTCCCTGTATGTATAGAACCTATCACCCCCTCCCCCTTCCCTGTATCCATCCCCTCCTTGGTTGAACTTGATGGACATGTGTCTTTTTTCAACCGTATTAACTATGTAACTATGTAACTATGTAACAAGGTCAGTTTGTATACTTATGAAATGGAGCTAAGATGACTGCCGGTACCCCTAGTGTAGACCACGACATAATGCCCAAATTACCTACCCATATATTTTCTCTTGAACTACATTAAAGGTAATAATAATAACAGGCAAGACTTAAGCAACTTTTGATGGGTGGGGGAAGGCCACAGCTTGTTTATTTACTAATTTTTTCAACCATGTGTACAAAAATTTGGGAGGGAGGACCTTGCGCAGTATCTTCTTGCGAGGCTACCTGCATGCCAGGCCACCGCTCCTGCGGTGGGCATGTCCTCGCTGGTCCGTCAAGGTACCTTGCCGACCCTTCACCGTCCTCCCTCGCAAGGTCCTTCCCCCCGCCAAGCTGTGACAACAAAAAGGACATTTGAAGTTGAACAAACAACTAGGCGTATACGCCACCAACATAAATGCGAACAATGAAAAAAGGAGTGGGTGGGTCTGTGGGTCAATGATCTACTCTGCCACTGGACACTGGACGAGTGGCACGTGACTTCCGTCCCTGCTCTGAAGTAAGTCCCTGTGGGCCCGCCCTACAACCAATCCCAGAGCGCTACCTGCCCCTATTTTTGCATGTGGTGCTCCCCTTTGCTCCCCTGTCCCGTAAGTCACAGGCATAGTCAATGCCCCCAAACACACTCCCCCTCTGACTGTGATTACATAGCAGAGTCCTGATGTGCTCCGGTAATACAGCAGTTTTTGTCTGTTGTTCCCATATACAGAATGATACTTGGTTTGCTGTTCACTGAACTTCTGAGACTTCTGCGAGACTTACCTGTTCTACAAAAGTGCCGTATAACAGCGGCGTCACCGGCCGGGACGTGCTCCTCCGGACGCAAAGAATTGAGGATCAAGGACCGCTAGCCACCACAGAGGATTAGAACAGCGAACCAAGTATCATTCTGTATAAGGGAACAACAGACAAAAACTGCTGTATTACCGGAGCACATCAGGACCCTGCTATGTAATCCCAGTGAGAGGGTAAGTGTGTTTATCTTCGCTCCATTTCATAAGTATACAAACTTACCTTGGGGAGTATACTGCTGTGATTAGGGGAACGCTATTATCTATACCAAACTTATTATCTATCATTCAATATATACTATTTGTGTCTCTACATATATTTATCTTCCACACTTCATTGTAGTGAGAGGATTAACCATAGTGTGCACACAGCCTGAGAATAAATAGGCACTACTTCAAGCCAACGCCCTGAGGACTCAGCAATCAA
Organism: Dendropsophus ebraccatus; assembly: GCA_027789725.1. Classification (NCBI taxonomy): domain Eukaryota; kingdom Metazoa; phylum Chordata; class Amphibia; order Anura; family Hylidae; genus Dendropsophus; species Dendropsophus ebraccatus. The sequence continues at coordinate 135,576,149 of JAQFWZ010000002.1, read as the reverse complement.
GAGGAGCGCGATCAGATACCTTGTTTTATATTGTGACATGCAGGTAGTAGCTCTACACTGATACGCAGCCCCAAACATAGCGCTATATAGTGCATCATATTGTACTTCAGATACAATGTGCAAACCACCTGTGTGTTGTTGTCATCACTTTGCCAGAAGAAATGCCACGCCAATCCCTGGGCACGGTTGCCAGTACCAGCCGACCAACTGGCTACAAGCTGAGGTTATGTTCACCACCTCTTCCTCAGGACTCTCACAGGCTTCAGTTCATGTAGGTTCCAGGGCCTTGTCACCACCCCGTGCATTGTCTCCCTCCTCGTTGCTCATCCATCATAAGTCGCAGATCTCCGCTGCGGTGGTCCCCTGTCCATGTGCTTCATCCTCTGACAGAAGTGGTCGGGCATCAGTGCACTCAGGTTCGCACCTTCTCCATGGTGTTGGCCAGCCGTAACTCCTGCTAACCAAGGCTACGTCCCTTATATTTTGCACACTTGATTATTGGAAACACTGACATAGTGAGCGTGTAACTCACAACTGCCTAACAACTGCACCGACTGCCTAACTCCACCAACACTTGGATAAATTGTCCACAGACCTGTAGGCATAACTCTGGGAACACACAGGGAATTATTGTGACCGGCCGTGAGCCCAGCTCTAAGCACCATTTTCTGACTGCTGGCGCCATGTGGTACTGACCCAGTTATATTGGTAAGCTCACCTGGCCAGATAATACCTCACTATGGTCCCAGAACACCAAACATCTGAGGTCAGCTGAAGTCGTAGTATGAGGTCATTTTCATATATTGGGGCATCTAATGGTCCTCCAGTATCAAGGGGTCTGGGCCGCAATTGACTCGTTACAATGACTCGTATTGTATTGTATTTACCTGATTTACTTTAACTGACACATGATCACCTGACCTCCTCCTGTGTATCTGAGATGTGTATTATGGGTAATTTATGTGAAAATTAAATACTATATATATATATACACACACACACAGAACTCATTACCTAATCACATGCTCCGTGTTGAGCGTCTTATGACATCTACAAATATTGACTCCCGGGGCTTTATAAACCCAATGGCCAGATCCTCATCATCTCACATACAGGATGGACGGGAGCGACAGCGAGATCCACCTCCATCAGAAGGAGTTCAGTGCCAGAGACTTCTATGACACTTACCTCTCTGCTAGTTCCCACCCTACACTTCTCGATGAGTTTATCTACTTCCCCATGAGGCAACTCTACAAGGAAATGTCGGCAGGTAGGTTCCTAATGTTACCTCCTAGGGTCAGGCTGCACCCAGACAGGCCCCCCAGGATGGAGCTGATTATAAAGGGTCCTGATGCCTGACCCCACATCCCCTAGAGCAGCTCGAAGAGTATGAGCAGTGGCGTAACGACCACGGTCGCAGCGGTCGCCGCCGCCGAGATCGGGCAGCTACCAAGGGGGGGCCCGCGAGGCCCCCCCCCTTGCCACCACACTGCCTCCCTTTGACTCCCTCTTGTGACCGCAAGCAGTGATTTGCTTGTGGTCACAAGAGGCTCGGGACGATGGTACTTCCGGCACAGAGAGCGTCTATAACAAGCGCCCGCTGTGCCGGAAGTAACATCCCCGGCGCACACAGAGCTCAGTGTGTGCTGTCGGGGACGGGACAGAGTTGGGGAGCCGCACGTCAGCCGGGGACCGGACTGCAGAAGAGAAGATCCACGGCGGGGGAGCGAGTTGTCAGGTGAGTTGTGTGCTGTGTTTTTTTTTTTTTTTTCTTATATGCTTTGCAAAATAAGGGGGCTTAAATGGGGGGGAGGCAGCAAAAGGGGGCTAACATGGGGGACAACAAAAGGGGGGCTAACATGGGGGACAACAAAAGGGGGCTAACATGGGGGGCAACAAAAGGGGGCTAACATGGGGGGCAACAAAAGGGGGCTAACATGGGGGACAACAAAAGGGGGCTAACATAGGGGGGAACAAAAGGGGGCTAACATAGGGGGCAACAAAAGGGGGCTAACATGGGGACAACAAAAGGGGGGTAACATGGGGGGGCAACAAAAGGGGGCTAACATGGGGGGGCAGCAAAAGGGGGCTAACATGGGGGGGCAGCAAAAGGGGGCTAACATGGAGGGGCAGCAAGAGGGGGCTTACATGGGGGCAGCAAAAGGGGGCTAACAGGGACAACAAAAGGGGGCTAACATGGGGGGGAAGCAAGAGGGGGCTAACATGGGGGGGGCAGCAAGAGGGGGCTAACATGGGGGGGCAGTGAAAGGCGGCTAACATGGGGGGGCAGCAAAGGGGGCAAAAATGGGGGAGGGGCAGCAAGAGGGGGCTTACATGGGGGGGCAGCAATAAGGGGCTAACATGGGGGGCAGCAAAAGGGGGCTAACATGGGGGGGTAGCAAAAGGGGGCTAACATAGGGGGGGCAGCAAAAGGGGGCTAACATGGAGGGGCAGCAAGAGGGGGCTAGCATGGGGGGGCAGCAAAAGGGGGCTAACATGGGGGACAGAAAAAGGGGGCTAACATGGGGGCAGCAAAAGGGGGCTAACATGGGGGGCAGCAAAAGGGGGCTAACATGGGGGAGGGGCAGCAAAAGGGGGCTAACATGGGGGAGGGGCAGCAAAAGGGGGCTAACATGGGGGAGGGGCAGCATAAGGGGGCTAACATGGGGGACAACATAAGGAGGCTAACATGGGGGGAAACATAAGGGGGATAACATGGGCGGCAACATAAGGGGGACAAAACAGGGACATCTATAAGGGGGAAACATTGGGGGCCATCTATAAGGCGGGCTACACGGAGGAGGGGCGTATACAATAGGGCATGTACTATAGTGGGATCACATAGTGTCAGGGTTACCCACTAAATGAGGGTGTAAAGGGGCCAGTACAGATGTGCAGTGTGTATAGAGATGAGGGTGGTGACAGAGTGAGGAGCCTAATATGTCTGTCTGGCAGATTCTGTGGATTCGTGGCTCGGAGAAGTTCTCATAATGGCCCAGGACAGAAGAAGATGAAAAGGGAAGAACTCCGATCAGAGAGGACGTCCCCTGTGAGTCACTGGATAAAACTGCACTGTAATGTATATGGTGTACAGAGCCTGTGTAGAGCTCTATATGACTGGATGCGGTGACAGTGAGTTGTGTACAGTGGATTATTTAGTAGCAGCGGTGGTGTTAGTCAGTATGCAGTGGTATTAGTATGTGGTGGTAATATTTGTTACTTGTAATCTGGTACAGTGTTTTATTGGATTTAGTATACTGGATAACAACATGGTGGTGATGGTAATATTTGCCCCTTGTGTACTGGTATTATTGGTAATATTGGTCTCAGTATACATAATATATATGGTGATAATATTTCCTATATACTGGTTTTATTGGTAATATCGGTCTTGAGATATACCAATAGCATCACTTGGTTGAGGAAGGGGGGGCCCCAAGTTGACCTCTTGCACCAGGGCCCAAGAGACATTAGCTACGCCCCTGAGTATGAGGAACCTAAAAGTGTACCTGAAGTTCATCCTTTCCTTTAAAATGTATGCCCAGTGGGCCCTGGCATCTGTCCTAGGTTGCCCGGTGATGATGCCAGCCTTACATCTTTACAAGCAGGAAAACTGTTATGAAAATGCATTGTAGTTGGGCGTCTTATGAATCACACATCGTGACCAGGTGACCAGGTGACCTTTGAGGTGTTAATGAGGAAAACAAAACAGGTGAACAGCGCCCCCTACTACAAGGTTATATGGTTGTCTAATGTGACACTTACTAGTATCACTTCTCTGGGAATACAAATCTGTCATGTAGGTGTAAATGTTCCTGTTCCAGTTGCCATCTTCACCTAAGACAGATCTGGTTCCGGTACCATGTGGAGTTCAGGCAGGTTTTGCCCAAGTCTCCAGTTCTCACTGAGAGGGTAAATAATTCCTCTCTAGAGATCCTGATCCTAATCTGAGAGGTAGGGATGGTCCGAACCTGCCGAGGTTCGGGTTTGTATGAACCCGAACGCTCGGCATCAGACTCCCGCTCTCTGCCCGCTCCATGGAGCGGGCGGATCCAGCGGGAGGAACTCCTGGAAAACTGGGATACAGCCTATGGCTATGGCTGTATCCCAGGTTTCCAGGCGGTCCTCCCGCTGGATTCGCCCGCTCCACGGAGCGGGCAGACAGCGGGAATCATTACCGAGGGTTCGGGTTTGTACGAACCCGAACCAAACTCGATTCGTACCATCCCTACTGAGAGGGTAAACTGGCTGGAGAAAAGAGGAATGGGCTGAGCCAGGACTCTCCTGCATCACTGATCGGTTTATGAGCTTCCAGCTAGAGTTATCACCTAGTTGCTTCCACATCACCCCCGTCTAGCTAAACGCCCTGCTATAGGGATATGTGCCACATCTTACCTGTAAGTAAAGTCAACATAAAACTGCCGCTCACTGGATGTTTTTTCTTTTTCGGACCATTCTCTGTAAACCCTAGTGTCACGGCCGCGGGGGCGTCCCGCGTTCCGGGCCGCCGCCGCGACCGCTTCCTGCCTCATGCAGCAGCCGGTGTCCATAGTCGGGGACCCGGCGCTGCTATCACCTCGGCCCCGGGGGGCGCGTCACCTCTCCACGCTCCTGTCTCCCGCTGTGCCGGCCGGCGCGCGCGTCCCCGCCTCCTAGGGCGCGCGCGCGCCGGCTGTCTCAGATTTAAAGGGGCAGTGCGCTCCTAATTGGTAGTTGCACCTAATCACTCCCCTATAAATCCCAGCATGCCCTGTCCCCTGTGTTGGAGCCTCTACATGCTTCCCATAGCGTTTGGCCCAGCTCCCTGTTGTTCCTGTGTCCTGTCCGTTACCTGGTCCCTAGTCCCTGTTCCTGAGTCCTGTCCGTTACCTGGTCCCTAGTCCCTGTTCCTGGTTCCTGTTCCCCTGTCACTCCACCTGTTCCTGTGTCCAGCCTGTCACGTGCTCTCTCATCTGCAGACTATTGCCTGTGCCATCTCCTGCCACGCCTCGCCTGCCGACACCAGCAACCAAGCCAGGGGTAGCGACCTGGGGGTCGTCTGCCGCAGCAAGTCCATCCCGCCTTGCGGCGGGCTCTGGTGAAAACCAGCGGCCCCTTAGACTCCGCTCCCTGGTGAGGTTTGTGCCATCGCTGGTGCCGGTCCAGTGGATCCACTACTCCGGGCGTTACAGTAGGCTCCAACCATGGATCCCGGCGAGGTGCCTGATCTCCGTGATGTCGCCAGAGTGGTCACTCAGCAGGCGCAACAAATCCAGAAGCAGTCACAGCAGATCCAGCAACTCACTGCCGCCTTACAGCAGCAGACTACTGCCCAGCGCACACCACCTCCTGACGCTTCTTCTTCACTCCGACTGGCCCTCCCAAGCAAGTACTCTGGGGACTCTAAGTTGTGCAGAGGATTCTTGACTCAGTGCACCATGCACATTGAACTTTTGAGTAGTCAGTTTTCCACCGAGCGCTCTAAAGTGGCTTTCATCATCAGCCTATTAGAAGGTAGAGCCCTGGCCTGGGCCACGCCACTGTGGGACCGTGATGATCCAGTTGCTGCCAGTCTCCGGGCCTTCCTATTCGAGTTTCGCTCCGTCTTTGAGGAACCTGCCCGTGCTTCTTCAGCCGAGACTGCTCTCCTCAACCTCTCTCAAGGCAGCTCCTCTGTTGGTGACTACGCCATCCAGTTCCGCACCCTGGCAGCCGAATTGGACTGGAACGAGGCCGCCCTATTGGCCACCTTCAAGAAGGGCCTGTCTAGTCGTGTGAGAGACGTGCTCGCTGCTCGAGACCTGCCTACCTCCCTGAACGAACTCATTCTACTGGCCACCCGAGTTGATACTCGTTTTTCGGAGAGGGAGGAGGAGGTTCGGCATGAACATTTACTAACCCGTTCCCGTCGCCATCCCCAGCTGGCGCCGGTTTTCCAGAATCCTGACCTTTCGATGTCCCAACCCTCTCCTGAGATTCCTATGCAGGTGGAACGGGCTCACCTGACGCCTGATGAAAGAATCCGGCGCCTGGAGCAGAATCTCTGTCTCTATTGCGGTGGTTCCGATCACTTCCGGCTGGGATGTCCCCTACGTCCCCAAACATCCGGAAAATGCTCGCACCTAGGTCCGGTGGGACAGGTGTCCCTAGGTGTGAATGCCACCATTCCAAGTCTGTCTATGCCAGTTTCCATCCGGACTCTCTCAGGACGAAATCATCAGACTACTGCCTTCCTCGATTCTGGGTCAGCAGGCAGTTTTATTGCGGCAACATTGGTCCAAAGATGGCGGCTACCCGTGACCCGACTAGCCAGGCCCCTGTCTATCTCCTCGGTCACAGGCGAAATTCTTACCGACCGTGTGTACTACCAGACCGCACCTTTAGTCCTCCAGGTGGGTCCTTTACATCAAGAAGAGATATCCTTCTACGTCCTGCCCCATTCTTCCCCCGCGGTCCTCCTGGGACTCCCGTGGCTGCAAGAACATGCCCCTCAACTGGACTGGAGAACCGGGGAGATTCTCAGTTGGGGTCAGGACTGTTCCAACCAGTGTCTCAGGTCACCTCAGACCAAGGGTACTATGTCGTTTCCTGTCCCAGCCAAGCCTCTACCCGACCTACCGGCAGAAGACCAAGACTCGGCGGATGCCTTCTCTGCCGAGGTGTACCCTCTCTCCGTACCCAAGACTAAGGTCGTGTCCTCTCACCACCGGGAGAACTTACAGAAGGTCCTCGTCCACAGACCCACAGTCCCTTGCCATGTTTTACCGCCTGATCGCCTAGCACCAGTCGTCACCTCCTCGCTTCAGAGAGTACCCCCCGGAAAGACTCATGTTCACCCTGCGCTTCGAAGAGGTATTTTGAAGTGGGGTCATTCCTCGTTGGAGGCCGGGCACCCTGGAGTCCGTAAGACCGGCCAACGGATCTCTCGCCACTACTGGTGGCCTAGTCTGTTTCAAGATGTCAAAGACTTTGTGGCTTCCTGTGCCATCTGCAGGCAAGAAAGAGGGGGAGGCCAAAGGGGGGGGGTCCTGTCACGGCCGCGGCGGCGTCCCGCGTTCCGGGCCGCCGCCGCGACCGCTTCCTGCCTCATGCAGCAGCCGGTGTCCATAGTCGGGGACCCGGCGCTGCTATCACCTCGGCCCCGGGGGGCGCCTCACCTCTCCACGCTCCTGTCTCCCGCTGTGCCGGCCGGCGCGCGCGTCCCCGCCTCCTCGGGCGCGCGCGCGCCGGCTGTCTCAGATTTAAAGGGGCAGTGCGCTCCTAATTGGTAGTTGCACCTAATCACTCCCCTATAAATCCCAGCATGCCCTGTCCCCTGTGTTGGAGCCTCTACATGCTTCCCATAGCGTTTGGCCCAGCTCCCTGTTGTTCCTGTGTCCTGTCCGTTACCTGGTCCCTAGTCCCTGTTCCTGAGTCCTGTCCGTTACCTGGTCCCTAGTCCCTGTTCCTGGTTCCTGTTCCCCTGTCACTCCACCTGTTCCTGTGTCCAGCCTGTCACGTGCTCTCTCATCTGCAGACTATTGCCTGTGCCATCTCCTGCCACGCCTCGCCTGCCGACACCAGCAACCAAGCCAGGGGTAGCGACCTGGGGGTCGTCTGCCGCAGCAAGTCCATCCCGCCTTGCGGCGGGCTCTGGTGAAAACCAGCGGCCCCTTAGACTCCGCTCCCTGGTGAGGTTTGTGCCATCGCTGGTGCCGGTCCAGTGGATCCACTACTCCGGGCGTTACACCTAGAGATGGTTGTGCGTGAAAATCCCAGTAGATCAGCAGTTTCTGAAATACTCAGACCAGCCCTTCTGGCACCAACAACCATGCCACGTTCAAAGGCACTCAAATCACCTTTCTTCCCCATACTGATGCTTGGTTTGAACTGCAGGAGATTGTCTTGACCATGTCTACATGCCTAAATGCACTGAGTTGCCGCCATGTGATTGGCTGATTAGAAATTAAGTGGTAACGTGCAGTTGGACAGGTGTACCTAATAAAGTGGCCGGTGAGTGTATACACATATATATATACATCTCTGCTAGTTATGTGGTAACCCAGGGGTGCTAGATTTACTTGTGGAACATGTAGAATTGTAATGTCGCCCCGCTGGAAGGAACGACCGGTCACTTGCCAGATGGTACTGTGTGACTCCACTAGTGTAGTGGGTGGTCGAGATAAAGCTCAGCAAGGTGTTATACTGTCATGATGCCAGTGCCGGTTGGGCACACAGGTATGGTGGCACACCTGCTTTTAGTTTAGTGAGGCTGGCTATACCCTTTCCTGTGTGGTCGGTGACCTGTCGGGATGTGATGGGTCCCATGGCCGTTTATCACGGTGGTCCGGAGTGGAGCTGTGACCAACCCAGAATATTGGTACCGCCACCCACAGAAAGGGGAGATGACCAAAGGAAGGTGCAATGGCTGTGTAGGTGCTGGGATAGGAATCACAGAGTCCAGTTAAATTAAATAAACTCTTCTTTACTGCCAGAATACTTGATACAATGATACACAGTGAGGTTCAGCTTGATAAGTTTCTTTAGACCTTAGAGACAGGATCTGTGCTGAGAGCTTAGAAGGAAGATGTCGAGAGAGTCTCAACCCAAAGTAGTACTATGCTCTCCCGGAACTTCAGGGGTAGAATAAGAAAAGTACTTGAAAGTAGAGAGAATACTTGTGCCTGTGTTTTGACTCTTTTGGTCTTTGCACCACCTATAGCCTACACCCGCGCTGCTAGATAGTGTACGTAGGCTTCTAGCAACTATGCTCTATCAGTTCCTCTTTCTCCAGGATACTGTCCTGCACTTTTAGACGTGTTCTCTGTGTTGGCTGGGATGATCCCTGACTTGTCCTCTTTAAGTTCACGTTCAGCACTGCATAGTGTGTCAAAATGCTGCTTTCAAGAAAGAAGTGATCTCTGGTCCCAGGTGCGTGTGTCTACTACCACAGCTCAGACTACACTACACTGGACTAGTTGTGTTAGTCCCGTAACAGGGGACCTGGCATAGGCCAGGGCACAACTTGACCGCTATAGGGAGCATTTTTGTTTGTGTCCGTCCTATACAGAATCCAAAGGTGTGGCTACACTTCCTCTCCCCATGTGACAACTTCCTACAGCATCTGTAAAGGGTGCTGTGAGTGGGTGAGAAGAGGGTGCAAAGAAAAGAGAAGGATAGAGATAGGTAGAAAAGAGAAAAAGCTCTCATTGGTGCACAGATCACAGAACCAATAACCCTTTAGACACCACAGCTGTGCAATACTTAGGCATACAGTACATATACTAGCGACATCTAGTGGCAACATCTAGTGGTCCTCCAGTGGCCCAGTCTGACACTGTCCGTCAATGCTGGAAGAGATCACAGATTGCCAGGTGCAGTAGTATGAGCCCCTAATTTGCACAACTAGACAGAGCTAGTCCCTCAATTATGGAAACTAGCAGCAGGCAGTGAGGCACATAGGCTAGTAGAACTTCTCCAACCCCTTAAAATACATCCTTGTTTAGACTTCAGAATACTTGAGAGTGATAATCCCCCACAACGTGAACAGGTAGAATGCCCTGGACTGTGATAGTTACCCCTTTAGAGTTCTAGCAGGCCATAACCATAATCTCCCTGAAATATACACACCATCAGTGCCGACCTACCTATATACATATAAAGCAGTGGGAATCAGGTTCTGGGACACTATGCAACTGTTTAAAGAGCCACTGACAAGGGACTGTGACCTGTTTCCACCATCCATCCAAATTCTGTAACTTTGCTAGCTTGAACTTTAAGAGGAGTTATTATCTCGATTTCTGGACAAAGTAAAGAATTTACAGTAAGATTGGGTAAGAGTAAGAGAGTGCAGACCTTCTGTATCTCTTTATATCATTAGGACTGTCTGCCTTGGTCATTATGTGGCGTGTCTCTTATTGTATGGTGCACTGATGGTATTTGTGTCAGCTCAGCCAGTGATGTTATAGTCGTGCCGCTTGTCCAGCACACAGGTGTGATGTTGGTACCTGCTTGTTGTATGGCTGGCTGTGTTCCCCAGATGGTCGGTGACCTGCTGGGTTGTTATGTGTCCCTTGGGTTCTTGTCCCGGTAGTCCTGAGTGGCAACTAACCCACCCAAACTGTTGGTACCGTCACCCACAGAAAGGGGAAAAAATGACCCAAGGTGGTGTGTGTGTGGGTGCTGGTGTGTATGGAAGATGACAGAGTCCTGATCGTATAAAAATATAATATAGTTTTACTGTAAGGCTTTTAAGAATAACAGTACACATTTTCACAAGTAGATAAATCTGTACACACTGGAGTGCTTGATCTGGAGGAGATGCTTGAGTATAGCATGAGAGAGAGGTAACTGTAGCAGTGCTTGTAGAGTAGAGTAGAGGAGTTGGCCAGAGGAACCCCAACCCAGTGTAGCAATGTACTCTGCCAGAACCTGGACATATCTTCAATAGTGAAGTATTAATTGTATAGACATTTGTCTGACCACCTTCTGCCCCCTGGTATCATTGAACCTGTCCCAGTAGGGTAGTACAAGCCCCAGCCGTGGTTATCTGGGTATAGCTAGGTGTCTGAGGTGTCCCAGTTACCTGCACTGCGCAATAGGATACGTAGGCCTTCAGTACTGGCTGCTTTGTCTTATCAAGGCTTGTTCCTCTGTAGTCAGGATACTGCTCTGCTCTTTGTAGACATGTTACTAGCGTGGGTCAGGGTGTTCCTTGGTTACCTCTCAAAGTCCAGGCTCTTCTTTGGTGTGCTTAGCACTGCATAATAGGTATAGTAGTAGTGATAAAAAAACTGATTGTCTCTTACTGCATCTGTACACTTAGGTGACTAGACTCAACTGAACTGCTCTTCCAGGGGTCCTGGCATCAGCCTGGCCCTGGATTAACTACAGCAGGAATGGTGGTTTTTGTGTCCTTCCTCTGTGAGAATCTGGATAAGACTGAAACTACTCTGCACTTCCTCCACCAGTATAAACTCCTCCTACAGGGCCTTGTAGTGTGCCTCTCTGTGAGTGGTGGGGATGAGTGTGTGCAGGAGAAAGGAGAAAGGCAATAGGTAGGAAAGGGCACCTCCTGTTGGTCAGCACAAAACACATGGTACAGATAAAACATTAACCCATTACTACCTTCAGTTGTGCAACACATATAAATATAAAATGCTGACACCTAGTGGTGAAACTTTAGAATACCTCATCACCACTTTAACCTGAAAGAAAAGAAAAAGCTTTTTTGACAGGTGCACAGGACAAGACAAACACCAGTGGTGGGACACCGATATTGCACCCAAAAAGCCTATTAAGAAGCAATGATCATCCATTCCTCTAGTGTATATTACCTGCTTCAGTCTATTCTCCTTCAGACTCTAATAACTACTGTAGGGAGCAGTACACCTGTGTTAAATCCATATATTGTATAATAAGTATTTTCATCATGGTCTTATCACGCAGGTCATACTCCGTGTATATAGTCATTCATCTCTTGCTTTACAGGTCACATTCAGGGCAGAACTTTACTACAATTCAACCCTAGTCCTGCCCCATACAAGCTGCTGGTTTGCTGTGAATTTTTTGAAGAAATCAACGTCCTGGAACTCACAGATGAATGTTCCCTGGCGCTGAGAAAATGGCTGAAGAAAGATCCGGAGGCCCTGGACTGGACGCACATGTCACAGTATGCATCGTCACTGGAAGGAAGAAGGTAAAGTGATGCCATCGGAGACTGATCTCAACCTTCATGAGAAGGGGGCAAGAGGTGGGGCAGGAGGTGGGTCTCATCGTCCAACATAGACGTCAATAAGAACTAATAAGTCTAGATTAGGAATGAGCGGACCCTTGGAAGTTCGGGTCTGACAAACCGGAATTAACCCCAACTCATCCTCGAATTTCATTAATGTTAAGGGGAATCCGAATTTTTGGGCTGTAAAATGGGGGAAGGGAGGGATAGAGGGCTGAATTGAGAAAATGGAGATAAAAACAGGACAATTGCTCAGCAAAGAGAGGTGGGGAAAATACTTAAAATAATAACATAAAATTCTAATAAAATAAAGAAATAAATTAACTGGAATAATAATTTGGAAAGAGGAGGCAGAGGTCAAAGTGGTCAAGGTGGAAGTGGCCACGTAGGAAGAAGATGCAGAGGGCCATGTGGACGAGGTGGAAGTGGACACGTAGGAGGAAGATGCGGTGGGCCAAGTGGACGAGGTGGAAGTGAACACGGAGGAGGAAGATGCAGAGGGCCATGTGGACGAGGTGGAAGTGGACACGTAGGAGGAAGATGCGGTGGGCCAAGTGGGCAAGTTGGAAGTGGCCACCTATGAGGAAGATGCAGAGGGCGAGGTGGAAGTGAACGCGTAGGAGGAAGATGCGGAGAGGCCCTCTGCATCTTCCTCCTACGCGGCCACTTCCACCTCGCCCACTTGACCCTCTGCATGGATGTAGCCATATGGGTGGATGAGGAGGATGAGGAGGTACTGGTGGGCATTTGTATGATGTCTCCTCAATCAGGCACCAGGACCGACAAGTCGTGTGGGATCGATGCTTGGTTAATTTTTAGGAATGTAAGCTTGTCCGGGTTGGCTGTGGATAGATGGATCTCTTTATCAGTGATGACACCCCCTGCAGTTCTACATATCTGTTCAGACTGATAGCACTTGGGCTGTGGCCTCTGTAATCTGCTGTAGCTTGTCGGCCATCTTGTCACCATGTGTGCTCTCACTTCCTTTTTCCAGTAGGCAGACATTGGATGGAACAGTAAGTGGCCACCACAATGCAGACTCCAGAAGTTGTGTCGGGGTCTAGTGTTTTCCGTACAACAAAGGGGCAAGTCTCACATACTGGCTGAAAGTCTCTGGCACACTTTTGGTTACTCATTTTGACAGATATGAGTAGAGATATCCGTCAATTCTGATCGAGTACACAGAGGGGCAAATCCAGTAGTATGGGCCCCAGGTTTGAATGGCAGAGCTGACTCCTCAACGTATGCCAAGGAAGCCAAGCAAGAAACAGCCGAGCACATCAGCAAATAGCAATTTCTCCAACTGCTTCAGATAGGTCCTTGTGCAGACAGGTAGGACTTGACAGTATCCTCCTCCACTCCAAGTGCAGGTCCAAGGGCTAATAGTCATAAAAAATATCATAAAATGTATTTAGAGAATTATGTCAGCGACACAGCGCGTTTCGAGACCGGTCCAGTCTCTTTATCAAGTGTCTAATACCATATGATATCTAATACCTTATGGTAGTAGACCCTTGATAAAGAGACCGGACTGGTCTCGAAACGCATTGTGTCACTGGAATAATTCTTTTAATACATTTTATGATATTTTATATGACTATTACTCCTTGGACCTGTGCCTGTTTTTCCCGCCTTGGAGTGGAGGAGGATACTGACGGTCTTTAATCCCTGTGGCTGTGGTTCATTCACATGCTATCAGCAAGAGTTGGGCCTTACACCAGCACAACCTATGTGTTCTATGTGCTTTTTTTCACCACTTCAGCCCTGTCTGAATTACGCTATGGAGAGCTGTCTTATATTTTGTTTCTAGGTGGGACTTGAGACAGACATGTGAGTGAAAATACTCTCAGCATGGACAGGTCTAGGGGGCACAGCTGTGGTAGTTAACTCCTTGGAGCTTTAGCAGGCCATAGCCTGGCTTTAGGGGCCTTGAAGGATACAGAACCTCAACATACACTTCTTTACTTCAGGCTCTGGCCATAGGACCAGGCCCCAGGCTTAGTTACCCTCAGTACACTCTGCTGTGGTCTCTTTACACTGAAGCCCACCTGGCTCTCTCCACCTCTACTAATAGACTCCAAAGGGGGCTCCCTATTGGTGGAGGTAGCTAAGCACAGGATTGGCCAGAACTGGAGGGAAAATATTGCAGGGCTGTGATAGGCTCAGAGATAGGGAGATGGCTGGCAAACATCCCCTCAGGTACAAGCTGTTACATACACAGTTAACCCTTTTAGCTACTCCAACATATGCTTGCTGTACCTGAATAGAACCCCTTCACAAAAACAGCAGTTGTACTTACTTTGTCTGCAGATTAACCTCTTAGACCTGAAATAAAGATGACAGTAGTGCCGTCCTGGACATATATACCTCAGCAGCAGAGGTCATGGGTTCTGGGACACTGCAGCCTGGCCTCACCATTTGGAGAGGGGTATTGGGCCTACTAAATGATGCTGTAGGCCCTGGTAGCTCCTTGAACCAGAGAAAGGTGTTACCTATGGGTGTGTAGCAGGCACAGTTATACCACGTCCAGATCCTCTCCCTGCAGCAGCTCCATCCCCACCGACAACCCACGTCCCTTCTTTAATGAGCACAGTAGTCAGTGGCTAAATGGCGGATTTATGGGCCACAGCAGTCAGTGGCTAACTCATCGATGTACTGGCCACAGAAGTGACCTAACCGCTGTATCTTAGCAATGAGTGTCCTGAAAGGGCAAGTAGTTAAGATTTCCAGTCCTAACTGTCCCAGGCTAGCAGAAGCACCCTACTCTAGTGTGCGGACCCTACTCTAGTGTGCGGACCCTGCTCTAGTGTGCGGACCCTGCTCTAGTGTGCGGACCCTGCTCAAGTGTGCGGACCCTGCTCTAGTGTGCAGACCCTACTCTAGTGTGCAGACCCTACTCTAGTGTGCGGACCCTACTCTAGTGTGCGGACCCTGCTCAAGTGTGCGGACCCTACTCTAGTGTGCAGACCATGCTCAAGTGTGCGGACCCTGCTCAAGTGTGCGGACCCTGCTCAAGTGTGCGGACCCTACTCTAGTGTGCGGACCCTACTCTAGTGTGCGGACCCTACTCTAGTGTGCGGACCCTACTCTAGTGTGCGGACCATGCTCAAGTGTGCGGACCCTACTCTATTGTGCGGACCCTACTCTAGTGTGCGGACCCTACTCTAGTGTGCGGACCCTACTCTAGTGTGCGGACCCTGCTCAAGTGTGCGGACCCTACTCTATTGTGCGGAGCCTGCTCTAGTGTGCAGACCATACTCAAGTGTGCGGACCCTACTCTAGTGTGCGGACCCTACTCTAGTGTGCGGACCCTACTCTAGTGTGCGGACCCTACTCTATTGTGCGGACCCTACTCTAGTGTGCGGACCCTGCTCAAGTGTGCGGACCCTGCTCTAGTGTTCGGAGAAGAGGCGCCAGGACCCGTTACCAGCCTGTCCACACTGTGTCCATACTAGGCAGGGCTGTGATGGCTGTGCGAATGCCCACAGCAATAAAGCAGATTGATTGGCTGCTCAGCAGTCATTCAACAAACTTTATTCTTATTACGAACACCGGACCCAGACAGATTGCCTCACCTAATTCTGGGAACCCCAACGCAGAGATTCAGGCATGGACAGTACGCTCATCCATGGCCTAGATCTTTTGTGGTGCGCTGTACTTTTTGCATCAGCTGGTCATGCTCTTCTCCCCCATGTAACTGGATCCAGGACGTATCAGCAGCCATGTTGTCACATAGTCTTTAGTCATAGTCAACCAAATTATATACAAATACATGGCCCCTGCTATGACTAAGATCCTGGACTCCTCTCCATGTATACTCCTCTCCATGTATACTCCTCTCCATGTATACTCCTCTTCATGTATACTCCTCTCCATGTATACTCCTCTTCATGTATACTCCTCTCTATGTATACTCCTCTCCATGTATACTCCTCTTCATGTATACTCCTCTCCATGTATACTCCTCTTCATGTATACTCCTCTCCATGTATACTCCTCTCCATGTATACTCCTCTCCATGTATACTCCTCTTCATGTATACTCCTCTCCATGTATACTCCTCTCCATGAATACTCCTCTTCATGTATACTGCTCTCCATGTATACTCCTCTCCATGTATACTCCTCTCCATGTATACTCCTCTTCATGTATACTCCTCTCCATGTATACTCCTCTTCATGTATACTCCTCTCCATGTATACTCCTCTCCATGTATACTCCTCTTCATGTACACTCCTCTTCATGTATACTCCTCTCCATGTATACTCCTCTCCATGTATACTCCTCTCCATGTATACTCCTCTCCATGTATACTCCTCTCCATGTATACTCCTCTTCATGTATACTCCTCTTCATGTATACACACCTTACAGAGGGATAAACTGCATTGTGAGCCCAGCTGAACCTGGGAAGCTCCGGGCATCTGTAGAAATACATTCCTTGCTTCTTGACTTTTCATCGCCCCAATGTCAATTATTCCATTACCTTTTTTTATCTTTTGCCTTTTCAGCGATGGGTGGATAAAGAAGGAAGAAATACTAAGAGAGCGATTTAAGCGGGTGATAGACTGTGACATCGCCGCCGACCCCCTTGTGGCCCCCGGCACTCTTCCTCCGGTTGATTGTTTGATAACCACCTGTGGATTTGAAGTGATCAGCAAAGACCATGAAGAGTTCCGGAATAACCTGAGGAAGACGGCGGCTCTGCTGAAGGTCGGCGGCTACTTGGCTATATTTGTTCTCATAAATGCAAAGTTTTACAAAGTTGGGGAACCTCTGTTTCATGTTTTATGTTTCAATGAGGATTTTCTGAGGGCGGCTCTTATGGACTCCGGGTATGTCATTGAGAGTCTGGAGAGCAGACCACGTGTAGACTATGGTGGCTACATGATCTTTGATAGCCTGGTGTACGTCAGGGCTCGTAAAGTAAGAGAGGTGTAAAATTTAAATTACTTCCATTTTACATTGCTTGTCGAAAAAAGATGATGTTTTTAATTGGGTTACAATGTTTTATTATGTAAATGTTTCACATTGTGAGATCATAGAACGGACTGAGATGAATAAATCTTACGGGAGACATCACAGTATACAAAATGTGAGTAATTTATTAGGCTCCTCTCCTCCTCCTCCTTTGCTCTAAACTCACTCCGTATGACTACAAAACTATAAGTCCATCTTGAGAGAAGAGAAAGAATCACTTAGGGATCTGGTTATAGCTGCCCATAGAAGTCTATGGAGAAGGAGGTGGTGGTAGGACAAAGGTAGATAGACCCAGAGAAGCTGCTGGAGAGGGTCCTGAGAGACAATCGGTACTCACGGTAACAAGTCGACCTTGCTGTGATAAGTGGAGCGGCACATATAGAACTACTTGCCACCAGCATATTAGCAGATAGAAGCCAACCTTGGTGTTAACCAAACAGGACTCGGCGGGAGCAGAGGGGCACTTCGGTGAGATGCAGCTTCTCCAACCTCAGACTAGACTTGAAACAGCACAAAACGCAGAATTTGAACAAAGACATAACAGGAATTAGGGAGACAAAATAAGGAAATGAGGAACACACAGACAGAGGGCCACATAGGGTACAAAAGTACACATAAGGTGGTCTTATACTGATTGTATTTTGCTCACCTTGTTTATGTGGAAATTCACATATTTCACAGCAACCATTCTTATTCAGCATATCTGAAGGAAAGTGAACTTTCCTATGGCCCAGACCGTACAATGAATGGAGGATTAATATAGACTAGATACCATGTAGAAAAAAACAGCTGTTTTGGCATTAGGTCCCAATTAAAAACATAAAAAGAAAAACATTCAAAAACTTCACTCCAGACACTCTCAGATTGCTATGGTAAGGTGTCTTGGAGACACTTTTCTTCTCAGTCCTTAAAAAAGCATAAAGTCAGGAGACATGTAGTCAGATAGCTGTGGACTCTATTTATACAGGAAAGGTCCCAACCAACTTAGGGGGACGATCCCTGCGTGCATCAGTCTTCTCGCAACTCTGTGTAGTTTCCTGTATAATCAGGTGGATGTAGGTGGAATAGCTAACTGTATGTGCTTAACTCAGTATAGTTATTAACCAGCAATGGCTTCATCTCCATGTGCGGCAGGACTGAAGACTCAGGACTGATGAACTTCTTAACGTGGACAGGTTGGATCCCTCTGGTAGTAGTCGCACCTCTGGTGTTTTAGCAATTCAGACTTATGTATACAGGAACACAGAAAACAGGATTATAGGAAACTGGAAGAGCAGCACAGCGGCCAGGCCCCTGGAAGACGACGCTCAGGCTCTGAATGCAGCTACAGGAGCACAGGAAACAGGACAGACTGACAACACCCTGAGCACTAGGCAAAGCTTCAGGGCTGCTCTAGCCACCCTTTTATACTACAGGCAGAGAGCTTCTATAGGTGGAGAAAGGCCTGAGGTAACTTGGAAGATGATTGGACAGGAAAGATGAGGAGACTTAGCTAAGGCCCTGATAGGCCCAGGAGAGGGGAGGGACAGGCAGACCGGCAGGCAAGAAATGTGCAAACAGTCATGTACGCATTTAACCCTTAGTGGTGCTTCAGCATATGCTTTCTGTCAGTTAGTGAAACATAGTAAAAAGACGAAGAAACTTCAGTACATGCATCGCTCATCCTCAGAATACCCCGTAAACCTGTAATAACGATAAGAACAGTGCCGCCCTATATACAGCAGCAGAAAAAAGCAGGGTCTGGGCGATAGAAGGAGACACGGGAGTCATTCTCCTGGTTTACTGTACAATACAGCTGACACATGATCACATGACCCTAATTGTGTATCAGAGAGATGCATGATGGGTAATTAATGTGAGAATAAATGATCTCCTACAGTCATAAATGTTTACGCATCATAAGGAGTCACAATCCTGGTCCCATGTTCTGCGTGTAGCCACTTATGATGGATCCACCAGGATGGACGTCCACCCTATGGGGCCACTCTACAAGGACTCATCCCTATAATCCATCTGAGGGCTCCGGAGATAAAGCTGATTGTAAAAGGTCCTGTGGCTCCAGGCTTACACGCGTACGGCCATTTTGTCCAGCTTGGGCCCCACTAGCCCTGTGGGCCCCAGTTTTATGATGATGATAATGTTATTGCTCTGGGGCATTATAATATAAATGGCGAATTCTGCATCATACACAGTGGCCATGCTGACCACAAGTTACTTGCCTGGAGAATAAAAGAGGCGAACAGCGCCCCCTAAGAGTAAAGGAGTCCGTATACCTTCAATACGTGACAAGTGAACAGTTCTCTCTCCCATCCTCCCCCCATAAACGTGACCGTTCACCACTAAGCCTCATACAGGTTAGCACGGTGTGTATGGATGGGTGTGTATACTGTCTTCATACATACTCACTGACTGGAGCCTCGCTGCCTGGACAATAAAGGAAAACTCCGGCCTCCTTGAGGTAGAGAAGAGTTCTGTACAACAAAACCTCCAGTGCAGAAGTAGTGGTTGTAATGATCATTACTGGACTCTAGGTAGCACCAAAGCCTTAAAGGGGTATTCTGCTCAAACATAACTTTTCACATGATGCTGCCCATGGGGAGACTAACAATTCCCTCCATACTTGTTATTACCTATTCAGTCTCCTTCCCCTAGTTCTCAGCTGCTGCTTTCTGTTGAAGACACAAATAATAACTGTATGTAAGCTTTTCTCTCCGTCTCCCCCTTTCCTTCCGAGATGGCTGATGTCCCCCTCAGCGTGGACAGGCTGGGTCCCTGCTGCAGCAGTCACACCACTGGTGGTTTAGCAGGCCATGTCTATTGTGCACTCTATACACATTGTACATGTTTAACCTCCAGATATGACATTATAAAGCAGTCTACAGCAGTAATCCAAATCAGTCAAACCCCAAAACTTAGTCCCATCAAACAGTAGTAGAACAATATATTGTGAACCCCCGGCCTAACCCAGATTCCATCCTCACATGTATCACTTCTGGAGCTCCTGAACTACTAGAACTCTTCTACCAAAGACCTGTGCACTTTTATCAACCTATTCTTGGGCCACCCGCCCGCAGTAATGCCTTAACCCCTGGACACCCCGGACATCCCAGAAATTTGTATCCAGTACTTGGCAATTGCAATAATATACTGTATTTTTGCTGTCGGAACTCTTTCAACTTTAATCACTTCCTCCAAGTAATCCATAGGGGAGAGTGGGAGCCCAACTACAAACACTCTGTCCATAAACCTCCCAGCGCCCTACAGTCCCAGAACATAGGGATAAGGTCGGCCATCTCCTCGGGACATGTATGGCAGCCCGCTGAGTGTCTACGATGCATCCACCATAGGGCCTCCTATACTACGAGTAGTTGTGACCTCCTCTGAGATATCGAGGGAGTGAGCATGTACAGAAGCAACAATATCTCCCCGTTCCTCTGCGGAGATTTGCCCCCATCTACCTCCCGCTTCCTTTTTCCAGGGGATCTCCCAGAAATGTATCTAGTATCCTGTGGTACGCCTATCGGGAATACTGGACACTGGGACAGCAGCTCAGCAAGAGTACAGCAGCTCTGGATCAGGTCCGTGTAAGACTCTCTCTGATCCTGGATACCACTGGACACACTACTGGACGCCATGGGCTACTGATACGTTTATATTTGTAAGCTCAGTTGGCCATTACAATATGGCGCTGACCTTCTATCAACTTATAACTTGTAATTTAGAACAGACAGTATGACAGCACTCATAACATCCATAACAGTAGATAATACCTCACTCTGGTCCCTAAAGAGGAAGGTGAGGTCCTCTGAAGTTGTGTTACGTGGTCATTTTCCCATCTTTGGCCATCAAATCAGCGATGGTTCTCCAATCTTAAGGGGTGTCTACCACAATTAGTAGGGGGTCTCCTCTATCTATACATTACACTGTTGTTACATTGACTCGTATTGTATTGTATTGTACTGTAGAGTTCAGTTGACCCTAAATTACCCAACCTCCTACTATGTATCTAAGAAGTGGATGATGGGTAATTTGTAAGAATTAATAATTCCCTGTAGTCATATATATGAAGAACTCATCACCTGATCACATGCTCCATGTTTTATGACATCTACAAATATTGACTCCTGAGGCTTTATAAACCCAAGGGCCAAATCCTCATCATCTCACATACAGGATGGACGGGAACGACAGCGAGATCCACCTCCAGCAGTATGAGTACACCGCCAGAGACTTCTATGACGACTACCTCTCTGCTAGTTCCCACCCTACACTTTTCGATGAAGTTATCTGCTTCCCTATGAGGCAACTCTACAAGGAAATGTCTGCAGGTAGGTTCTGCAAATGTTACCTCCTAGGGTCAGGCTGCACCCAGACAGGCCCCCCAGAGTACAGCTGATTGTATAGGGTTCCCCCATCCCCCAGAGAAGATCTAGGTGTGTGAGGAACCTGAGTGTTGACCCAGGGCAGTTTCTAGGGCATCTTGGCAACAGGGCGAATGTTGATAAAAGCGCCCCCCCCCCCCCCCCCCAGTTCGGTCCTGGGGAAGTAAGGGGGGGGGGGTGCTATCATAATTCGGGTTACTAGGAAGAAGCAGTGTTGCACCCCTACCAGATAATGCTCTACTGAATACAAGAACATCATTCAGTGACTCACAGGTGACGTCTTCTTTGAGGCGTCACTTTCCCCTTTCCTCTCCATCTGGTCCAGACCACCATAACGACTTCTTGCAGCTACAATTCATCTCTTCAGAACCTGCCAGACAAACATCTCAGGCTCCGCACATATCCAGCATCTTTCTTCCCTTTTCCCACCTATAGGGTCCCAAACTGTAATAATTGCGCTGTTTGGTGCGCAAAACTCAGTAGGTGTGTGGATTGCCCCCTGTATGTAGGATCCCCTGCTGTACCTCCATATAGTAATAATGCCCCCTGCTGTACCTCCATATAGTAATAATGCCCCCTGCTGTACCTCCATATAGTAATAATGTCCCCTGCACTGTCCCACATATACTTATAATAATGTCCCCTGCACTGTCCCCCATAGACTTATAATGTCCCCTGCACTGTCCCCCATATAGTAATAATAATGTCCCCTGCACTGTCCCCCATATAGTAATAATGTCCCCTGCACTGTCCCCCATAGACTTATAATAATGTCCCCTGCACTGTCCCCCATAGACTTATAATGTCCCCTGCACTGTCCCCCATATAGTAATAATGTCCCCTGCACTGTCCCCCATATACTTATAATAATGTCCCCTGCACTGTCCCCCATAGACTTATAATAATGTCCCCTGCATTGTCCCCATATAGTAATAATAATGTCCCCTGCACTGTCCCCCATAGACTTATAATGTCCCCTGCACTGTCCCCATATAGTAATAATAATGTCACCTGCACTGTCCCCCATATAGTAATAATGTCCCCTGCATTGCCCCCCATATAGTAATAATAATGTCCCCTGCACTGTCCCCCATATACGTATAATAATGTCCCCTGCATTGTCACATATACTTATAATAATGTCCCCTGCACTGTCCCCCATATAGTAATTATGTGCCTTCTGCACTGTCCCCCATATAGTAATAATAATGCCACCTGCACTGTCCCCCATATACTTATAATAATGTCCCCTGCATTGTCCCCCATATAGTAATAATGTCCCCTGCATTGCCCCCCCATATAGTAATATTAATGTCCCCTGCATTGTCCCCCATATAGTAATAATAATATCCCCTGCACTGTCCCCCATATACTTATAATAATAATGTCTCCTGCACTGTCCCCCATATACTTATAATAATGTCCTCTGCATTGCCCCCCATATAGTAATATTAATGTCCCCTGCATTGTCCCCCATATAGTAATAATAATATCCCCTGCACTGTCCCCCATATACGTATAATAATGTCCCCCTGCACTGTCCCCCATATACGTATAATAATGTCCCCTGCACTGTCCCCCATATACGTATAATAATGTCCCCCTGCACTGTCCCCCATATACGTATAATAATGTCCCCCTGCACTGTCCCCCATATACGTATAATAATGTCCCCTGCACTGTCCCCATAGACTTATAATGTCCCCCTGCATTGCCCCAAATGTAGTAATAATGTCCCCCTGCATTTCCCCCATATATTTATAATGTCCCCAGCATTGTCACCCACACAGTATAGCTCCTTTTGTAGCCCCACATTGTATAGTCCCACGTAGTATAGTCCCTCTTTGTAGCCCCCACATTGTATGTCCCCACATAGTATACCCCTACCCTCCCCCTGTGTAGTAGCTTCGATGTTAAAAAAAAAAAAAACACAAAGCAAACTCACCTATCACAAGGCTCCCCCGCAGTCTCTCCTCCTGGAGCTTCTATTCCGAAGTACAGAGACTTCCGGTGCAGGCATCCTGTCATCAGAAGTCCCCTGTTCCAGCCCCGCAGCGTCCGCACTCTCTCCTTGGCTCTGGCCATGACGTCACATCTGAGCCAAGCAGGAGAGGAGTGAGGGCGCTGAGAGGCTGAGACAGTGAACTTCCGATGCAGGAAACCTGCACCGAAAGTCTCTGTATTTACATCACCGCAGCAGCGGCGGCGCGGCACTTCAGTGTCCGGGGGCGGGGGCTGCAGGGAGAAGGGGCCTGTCAGTGTCCCTCTTAATGTGCCCTCTTAGCTCCCGTTGGGGCTTTTGGCGGGGTCGGGGGCAGGGGGCGACAATGATGTGGGGAGTGTACAGGGGCTGGGTGCTTACTCTTTGCGCCCCGTGCGGTGGCCCGGCCCGCCCGGCCCTAGAAACGGCCCTGTGTGGACCTCAAGTTCATCCTATTGTCCACAATCTAAGCAGCCACTATGCATTTACCTTACAGTCCTCCTCCTTGTAAAGATGTAAGGCTGGTGTCATCATCTGAGAGGGTAAATGGCTGGTCAGAAGAGGAATCGGCTGAGCCAGGACTCTCCTGCATCACAGAACGGTTTATGAGCTCCTAGGTAGAGTTATCACCATGTTGCTCTCACATCACCCCCGTCAAGCTGTACGCTCTGCTATAGGGATATGTGCCACAACTTACCTGTTATTAAGTATATACAATGCATTAACCAATGGGTCGGGATCTATGAAGCAGAGTCTAACCTAAATGGACTGTATATACACATATCTACTAGTAACACTAAAGTAGTTTTAAAGCTTATTCATTCCAACTGCCTAAAGAGCCATTGACAAAGGACTGTGACCAAATGTAACCATCCATCCAAGTGCCGGGTACACCCCCAGACACCAGAGACCCCACTAACAAAAGCCATGAGGTTCCACAGGAGGGATCTACAGGGTCAACCATCCAAAAAGTCCCACATGACTTCACCATAGACTTTGCCCAAGTAACTACTACCCTCAGCTGTCCTGAGTAATCCTCCTATCCTTCCCTTGTAGATATTGTTTATAATTCCACAACTAACCACAATGTAATATATTGGGCCATAGTTGTATGGTAATTTGGTCTATACCCAATCACTTATATCCCCTCTCTCACAGACAGCTCCTTATATCTCCTCTCTCACAGACAGCTCCTTATATCCCCTCTCTCACAGACAGCTCCTTATATCTCCTCTCTCACAGACAGCTCCTTATATCCCCTCTCTCACAGACAGCTCCTTATATCTCCTCTCTTACAGACAGATCCTTATATCTCCTCTTTCACAGACAGCTCCTTATATCCCCTCTCTTACAGACAGCTCCTTATATTTCATCTCTCACAAACAGCTCCTTATATCCCCTCTCTCTCACAGACAGCTCCTTATATCCCCTCTCTCACAGACAGCTCCTTATATCTCCTCTCTCACAAACAGCTACTTATATCCCCTCTCTTACAGACAGCTCCTTATATCCCCTCTCTCTCACAGACAGCTCCTTATATCCCCTCTCTCACAGACAGCTCCTTATATTTCATCTCTCACAAACAGCTCCTTATATCCCCTCTCTCACAGACAGCTCCTTATATCTTTTCTCTCACAATATAACCCAGGTCATATGCCATTTACATGCTCATGTCATCCACCTCTTGCTTTACAGGTCACATTCAGGGCAGGGCTTTTCTACAATTAAACCCCAGCCCTACCCCATACAAGCTGCTGCTTTGCTGTGAATTTTTTGAAGAAATCAACGTACTGGAATTCCAAAACGACAGTTCCCTGGCGCTAAGGAAATGGCTAAAGAAAGATCCGGGGGCCCTGGACTGGACGCACATGTCACAGTATGCATGTTCACTGGAAGGAAGAAGGTAAAGTAATGGGATGCCACTAGAGACTGATCCCAATTGATCCGAGAACCAAGAACCCACATAGCTCTCTACCTCTCTTTGTATACTAGAAGGGGGCCCCCTATTGGCGGAGAACAAACTGAGGTAGCTCAGCACAGGATTGGCCAGAACTGGAGGGAAAATATTGCAGGGCTGTGATAAGCCCAAGGAGGGTTTGCACCAGAGAAAGGTGTTACATTTGGGTGAGTAGCAGGCACAGATATACAAGGTCCAAAACCTCTCCGTGCAGCAGCTCTATCACCAGACTATATCCCTCCAGGCCTTTAAACACAGAAACATAGAAGATTGTCGGCAGAAAAAGACCACTGGGTCCATCTAGTCGCCCTGTTAGTATTTTCTTTCTTATTATCTTAGGATAGATATATGTATATCCCAGGCGTGTTTAAATTCTCTTATTGTAGATTTACCAACCACCTCTGCTGGAAGTTTTTTCCAAGCATCTACTACTCTTTCAGTAAAATAATATTTTCTCACGTTGCTTCTGATCTTTCCCCCAGTAACCTCTCACTGTCTCCTCTTGTTCTTGAGCTCAGCTTTTTTACTAAAAACACTCCCCTCTTGAACCTTATTTAGTCCTGTAACATACTTAAAGGTTTCCATCATGTCCCCCCTTTCCCGTCTTTCCTCCAGACTATACAGATTCAAATCCTTAAGTCTTTCCTGATATGGTTCATGCCTCACACCCTCCACCATTTTTGTAGCCGTCTTTGGACCCGTTCTATTTTATCAATGTCCTTTTTTAGATGAGGTCTCCAGAACTGGACAGAATAATAATAAATTTATTTGTATAGCGCCAACAGATTCCGCAGTGCTTAATAAAATAAACTTGCTCCAAATAGATAACAGTAGCGGCACTCACCCACTTGGAAATAGACGCTTTTATTTCGGGTCAGGTAACAAACAGGACAATGTGCAATCCAACAGAATACGAGCTACGACTGTTTCACGCTACACGCGCTTCAACCGTCTCACATAGTATTACGTCAGCTGGTGCAGCTTTAATGCGCCAGCATGCTCTTCTCGGAAATAACATGTAATACAAAATACAATGATGTGAAATAATATAAAAAACGTTATCACTATAGAAACACCTTCACCATATTAAAACATGTATAAAGGAAGAGGTACAAAAAAGTAAATACAAAACTCTCTTCTCTCTTTTCTCTCCTTCTATTTTGTACTATATTTTCTCTCCTTTTTAGCTCTCTGAAAACCATCCCTTATGATACTCTCAGGATAACCCCTTTCACTTGAGTAGATAGCTCTCTAGCGTGTTTTTCAAAGCCCTCTTCGGTGGAATTTAGTCTCTGTAAACGGAGGAACTGACTATATGGTATGGATCTCTTCATCAGTTGCTCAAACTGTAAGAATTTTGTGCTGACCAAGCATAAAATTGTTTGAGCTTTTGGATAGTGAGAATAATTTACCAAATTCACAAAGGTTTTTGCGCACAGTAGATTCATTTCACACAAAAAAGAACCCTGCAGTAAGAGAAAGCACACAGAAATAATTGCAGTTATTAGACGGAATGATTCATTCCCCCTCATGTGTGTAGAGTTTTAAGATTCAAGTTAGTCAGCTTCTCAATAAACTTACCAGACAAAGCTAAATCCTCAATAAAATGCAGACCTCTGTGACTATTTGAAAGACTGCCTAATGCTGGACGAGAGCATGGAGTGCCAGGTCCAGGAATATGAGCTCCAGTCTTGTACAATTAGGCAGAGCTAATACCTCGAGATTACTCAAGAAGATTGAGCAAATGTCATTGGGGCACTTCGGCAGAATAAGCAACTTCTCCAACCACTGGGCCTAGTCCTTGTTCAGCAGAAAGGACTTCCTGAAGAAAAGTAACAGTAATAATTCCAGAATAGTCTCCATCAACGTAGACAGATCCAGTTCCCTCTGAAGTGGTAGTTGCCCCGTTGGTGTTTAGCCGGCCATGCTACCAGGAACATGCAAGAATAACTTAAGTAGACTGCACCACTAGGAACTAACTGGGTTATATAAAAGAAGCTGGAGCAAACCTCCTATTGGTGGAGCCCAACTTGAGGGAACTTGGTACCGAATAGGTTAGGGCAGTGGCTGGCCATTATTCTCTTGTACTTACAGTGTAACAACATACAAAGAACAAATTAACCCCTGAAACCTTCAATGTGCTTGCTGTTATAGGAGGAAAATCTTGTGACATCTTGTGGACAAAAAGCAGTACTACATCTCCCATAGAGATATACTGTATAACGGAACCCAGAAAAAACAAATACCGAATTCCCTAGTGTCGACTGACATACACAGGGACCTAGCAGTGGCACATGGTTCCAGGACACTGCACATTAATTTCTTTTTTTCTTTTCGTTTTTAGTGATGGGTGGATAAAGAAGGAAGAAAAATTAAGAGAGCGAGTGAAGCGGGTGATAGACTGTGACATTGCTGCAGACCCCCTTGTAGCCCCCGGCATTCTTCCTTCTGTGGATTGTTTGATGACCTCCTGTGGTTTTGAGGTGCTCAGCAAAGACCATGACGATTTCAGGAAGAACCTGAGGAAGGCGGCGGCTCTGCTGAAGGTCGGCGGCTACTTGGCTCTATTTGCTCTCATAAATGCAAAGGTGTACAAAGTTGGGAAACGTCTATATTATATTTTATGTTTGAATGAGGAGTTTCTGAGGACGGCTCTAGTGGACTCTGGATATGTCATTGAGAGTCTGGAGAGAAGACCCGGGGCGGACGTTGGTGGCTACATCATCTATGATAACCTGGTGTACGTCAGGGCTCGTAAAGTAAGAGAGGTGTAAAATCCAAATGACCTCCATCTTATATTGTTTCTAATAAAGAACAGGCTGAGATGAATAAATCACAGTGGGAGAAATGTTATTAATTTAATAGGCTACTCCGCGCCCCCCCCCCCCCCCCCTTGGCCTCCAAGGCTACAGAGCTCAACCTCCATGTTGAAAGAAGAGACAGACTCACTTAGGGATCTGGTTGCCCATGGAGGTGGTAGGAGAAAGGTAGAGAGAGGCACAGAAAAGTGTTATATCTCCTCCAGTGCTGGATTCACATATTGTACTGCTCAGTGCTGCTCTATAATGTCCTCCATGCTTCTGCTGATTCTTAGGGTGGTCTACAGAGAACTGCTGACATTGTAATATACAAGTTATATAACAGTTGGTGCTGCTCCTCAGGACCCACAGGACACTGTTACCTAAACATGCTGCACTTTATGTGTATACAGGGGACTTGCTGCCTGTGACTTCAAGAGAACAATGTGGTCATATGAATTTCCTTTGCTTGACTTACAAACCTAGCAAGTAACACAGCTTTGGAACAGAACTACCAAATAAGCATCCTGCAAACAGCTCCATACATCTCAGCTTCCTGGAGCACTGAGACGCTAGCTCCGATGTTCTCATACACATTAGAGCCGTCTGTGTTGCCAGCTGTAGCGTAATTGTCTGTGGCTTCTATAGGAGACATATAGGGTGGTCTCTATACCCTATAGATGGGTGACCAAGGGACTGTTAGGTGTTATGTGCAGAGCTAGCAGACGTTGCAGTATTTGTCATGGGGCCTAAGTGGTATCTAGCTTGTCCCATGATCCCAACACACACTATGAAAATGTTCCTATTAACCCTTTCTACTGGGTGTTGGTGCAAGAGGAGAGGGTCCTGACAACTTTGGTTAAGTTGTGGTTGCTTGAAAAGTCGTAAAGAGACAGCTATTACTCACAGTGAAGATCCGACCTTGCTGTGATCAGTACGCAGAGCAGCACATCCAGCAGGACTTGACCCCAGTGTGTTAGCTGATAGGAGCCAACTTTGGCATTAACCGAGCAGGTCTTGGAAGGAGCAGAGGGGCACTTCGACAAGATGCAACTTACCCAACCTCTGCAGAAACAGTCAAAAGAATCCAGTAAAATAATCATAAATATTTACTTCCATCTATTAGAATAACGAAGCGTCTGATCATTATAGAAGTCCAGCGAAAATTTTTATTAAAGTATTGTATTGGCCCCCAAAATGCTGTTTGGATATGGTACCACAGAGATGATTTTATAAGAGACTGTCAGTGTGTGTGAGGACCCTTGGTCAGCAGTGACAGTGGCCCCCTTCTGTACAACAAATGGTTAATGGTTGTAATGATCACTACTGGACTCTAGGTGGCGCCAAAGCCTTACACCTCAATCCAGCAGAAATCCCAGTGATGGACTCCAGGTGTACTGGTATGTCATACATGATAGGATTAGATACATGGCTCTGTCGACAGTATCACACATTATAGGATTAGATACATTGGCTCAGCGGACAGACTCAATAACTTGGCTACACGTGTAAGGCTTATGAGACAGTCCCTGTATCTGTATTCAGCCAGGACTTACACCAAGTCAGTGTCATCTCCAGTGCAGAAGCATGTAAGAAGATTCTAGGATTATTCCAGGCAGAAATCTTGTAGACTTACTGGTTACAATGGTGTAAAAAGAATATATAATGACCAGGGTCACCAGCAGGATACAGAAAGCCTGTACAGAACAGTAGGAGAAAATGTCTACCAACATAAGGGAGAGGGGAGGAGCTATACCATATCACAGCTGAGGTGCAGGAGGGAGAGGGGAGGAGCTATAATATCACAGCTAGGGTACAGGAGGGAGAGGGGAGGAGCTATAATATCACAGCTAGGGTACAGGAGGGAGAGGGGAGGAGCTATAACATCACAGCTAGGGTACAGGAGGGAGAGGGGAGGAGCTATAACATCACAGCTAGGGTACAGGAGGGAGAGGGGAGGAGCTATAATATCACAGCTAGGGTACAGGAGGGAGAGGGGAGGAGCTATAATATCACAGCTAGGGTACAGGAGGGAGAGGGGAGGAGCTATAATATCACAGCTAGGGTACAGGAGGGAGAGGGGAGGAGCTATAATATCACAGCTAGAAGGCAGGAGAGGGGAGGAGCTATACCATATCACAGCTGAGGTACAGGAAGACAGGAGGCAGAGGGGAGGAGCTATAACATCACAGCTAGGATACAGGAGGGAGAGGGAGGAGCTATAACATCACAGCTAGGATACAGGAGGGAGAGGGAGGAGCTATAACATCACAGCTAGAGGGCAGGAGAGAGGGGAGGAGCTATAACATCATAGCTAGGGTACAGGAGGGAGAGGGGAGGAGCTAGAACATCACAGCTAGGGTACAGGAGGGAGAGGGGAGGAGCTATAACATCACAGCTAGGGTACAGGAGGGAGAGGGGAGGAGCTATATCATCACAGCTAGGATACAGGAGGGAGAGGGGAGGAACTATAACATCACAGCTAGAGGGCAGGAGAGAGGGGAGGAGCTATAATATCATAGCTAGGGTACAGGAAGGAGAGGGGAGGAGCTATAACATCACAGCTAGGATACAGGAGGGAGAGGGGTGGAGCTATAACATCACAGCTAGGGTACAGGAGGGTGAGGGGAGGAGCTATAACATCACAGCTAGGGTACAGGAGGGAGAGGGGAGGAGCTATAACATCACAGCTAGGGTACAGGAGGGAGAGGGGAGGAGCTATAATATCACAGCTAGAGGGCAGGAGAGAAGGGAGGGGCTATAACATCACAGCTAGGGTACAGGAGGGAGAGGGGAGGAGCTATAACATCACAGCTGGAGAACAGGAGGGAGAGGGGAGGAGCTATAACATCACAGCTGGAGAACAGGAGGGAGAGGGGAGGAGCTATAACATCACAGATAGGGTACAGGAGGGAGAGGGGAGGAGCTATACCATATCACAGCTGAGGTACAGGAAGACAGGAGGCAGAGGGGAGGAGCTATAACATCACAGCTAGGGTACAGGAGGGAGAGGGGAGGAGCTATAACATCACAGCTAGGATACAGGAGGGAGAGGGGAGGAGCTATAACATCACAGCTAGGATACAGGAAGACAGGAGGGAGAGGGGAGGAGCTATAACATCACAGCTAGGATACAGGAGGGAGAGGGGAGGAGCTATAACATCACAGCTAAGATACAGGAGGGAGAGGGGAGGAGCTATAACATCACAGCTAGAGGGCAGGAGAGAGGGGAGGGGCTATAACATCACAGCTGGAGAACAGGAGGGAGAGGGGAGGAGCTATAACATCAAAGCTGGAGAACAGGAGGGAGAGGGGAGGAGCTATAACATCACAGCTAGGATACAGGAGGGAGAGGGGAGGAGCTATAACATCACAGCTAGGGTACAGGAGGGAGAGTGGAGGAGCTATAACATCACAGCTAAGATACAGGAGGGAGAGGGGAGGAGCTATAACATCACAGCTAGAGGACAGGAGGGAGAGGGGAGGAGCTATAATATCACAGCTAGAGGACACTAGAGAGGGGAGGAGCTATAATATCACAGCTAGAGTACAGGAGGGAGAGGGGAGGAGCTATAACATCATAGCTAGAGGGCAGGAGAGAGGGGAGGGGCTATAACATCACAGCTAGGATACAGGAGGGAGAGGGGAGGAGCTATAACATCACAGCTAGAGGGCAGGAGAGAGGGGAGGAGCTATAACATCACAGCTAGGATACAGGAGGGAGAGGGGAGGAGCTATAACATCACAGCTAGGATACAGGAGGGAGAGGGGAGGAGCTATAACATCACAGCTAGGATACAGGAGGGAGAGGGGAGGAGCTATAACATCACAGCTAGGGTACAGGAAGACAGGAGGGAGAGGGGAGGAGTTATAACATCACAGCTAGGGTACAGGAGAGAGGGGAGGAGCTATAACATCACAGCTAGAGTACAGGAGGGAGAGGGGAGGAGCTATAACATCACAGCAAGGCTACAGGAGAACAGGCGGGAAAGGGGAGGAGCTATACAATCATAGCTAGAGTACAGAAAGAAAGGAGGGAGAGGGGAGGAGCTATAACATCACAGCTAGGGTACAGGAAGACAGGAGGGAAAGGGGAGGAGCTATACAATCATAGCTAGAGTACAGGAAGACAGGAGGGAGAGGGGAGGAGCTATAACATCACAGCTAGGGTACAGGAGGGAGAGGGGAGGAGCTATGACATCACAGCTAGAGGACAGGAGAGAGGGGAGGAGCTATAACATCACAGCTAGGGTACAGGAGGGAGAGGGGAGGAGCTATAACATCACAGCTAGAGTACAGGAGGGAGAGGGGAGGAGCTATAACATCACAGCTAGAGGACAGGAGAGAGGGGAGGAGCTATAACATCACAGCTAGGGTACAGGAGGGAGAGGGGAGGAGCTATAACATCACAGCTAGAGGACAGGAGAGAGGGGAGGAGCTATAACATCACAGCTAGGGTACAGGAGAGAGGGGAGGAGCTATAACATCACAGCTAGAGTAGAGGAGGGAGAGGGGAGGAGCTATAACATCACAGCTAGGGTACAGGAGGGAGAGGGGAGGAGCTATAACATCACAGCTAGGGTACAGGAGGGAGAGGGGAGGAGCTATAACATCACAGCTAGGGTACAGGAGGGAGAGGGGAGGAGCTATACCATCACAGCTAGAGGACAGGAGGGAGAGGGGAGGAGCTATAACATCACAGCTAGGGTACAGGAGAGAGGGGAGGAGCTATAACATCACAGCTAGAGTAGAGGAGGGAGAGGGGAGGAGCTATAACATCACAGCTAGGGTACAGGAGGGAGAGGGGAGGAGCTATAACATCACAGCTAGGGTACAGGAGGGAGAGGGGAGGAGCTATAACATCACAGCTAGGGTACAGGAGGGAGAGGGGAGGAGCTATAACATCACAGCTAGAGGACAGGAGAGAGGGGAGGAGCTATAACATCACAGCTAGGGTACAGGAGAGAGGGGAGGAGCTATAACATCACAGCTAGAGTAGAGGAGGGAGAGGGGAGGAGCTATAACATCACAGCTAGGGTACAGGAGGGAGAGGGGAGGAGCTATAACATCACAGCTAGGGTACAGGAGGGAGAGGGGAGGAGCTATAACATCACAGCTAGGGTACAGGAGGGAGAGGGGAGGAGCTATACCATCACAGCTAGAGGACAGGAATACAGGAGGGAGCGTTAAGTCTGGCAGATTTTTATGGTACACTGATTGCTGTTATAAAGCAGTACAGAGAGTTTTTATGTGATGTTGCTTTCTTTTTGTTCATAAATTCAAATGAGCCTGTTTTTGTGGTTCCGTAGTTGATGTCAGAAAGCAGTGTATACTCACCGATTCCTGAGCAGTGTATTTGTATACTCACCGATTCCTGAGTAGTGTATTTGTATACTCACCGATTCCTGAGCAGTGTATTTGTATACTCACCGATTCCTGAGCAGTGTGTTTATATACTCACCGATTCCTGAGCAGTGTATTTGTATACTCCCCGATTCCTGAGCAGTGTATTTGTATACTCACCGATTCCTGAGCAGTGTATTTGTATACTCACCGATTCCTGAGCAGTGTATTTGTATACTCACCGATTCCTGAGCAGTGTATTTGTATACTCACCGATTCCTGAGCGGCTGTTGGGGATGAGAAACGGGGTGAGGATTATTGCTGGACCAACAGCCACCATCATCTACTGTCTTTCCGGCTACGTCTGAGTCTCCACTCTCCCATGATGTGGCCGCGGTTGAAGGTTTCAGGTGAGACTCCACCTCATCTACGGCAGACACCGCATGCGTTTACATTAGACACACTGTGGAGCGATGGAGCGGAACCTTGTCCAGGACGGTTGCTGAGGAATACGTCTTGGTTAGACATGGAGCTGTAAATCTGACCTCTCCGCAGCTCCACATAACCTGACGCCTGGGGAGATAACAGAATACATCCCGTCTAAGGTGAAAGCTGCTGCCATCATTCTCCCCGAGGAGGTCTCTTCTATCCTGCCCCGTCCACTGAATGGGATGAAGATTGGGAGGACCACCACCGTCTACGCTCCTCTACTACGCCAACCACTGCGGTAAGTGTCGCTCTGCGTCGGTGACCAAGATGGAGCCGTAATATCGGTCTATAACTACTTTGGTCCTGTCTTTACAATGTCTTCTTCTCTTTAATTGACACACTATCACCTGACCTTCTCCTGTGTACCTGAGAGGTGGATGATGAGTAATATGTATGTAAGAATGAATAATCCTCTATAGTCATATATATTCAGTACTCATCACCTGATCACATGGCCCATGTCAGGCGTCCTATGACAACTACAAATATTAACTCCTGGAACTTTATTAAATCATGGACCAGATCCTCATCATCTCCAATACAGGATGGATAGGAGCAACAGCGAGATCCACCAGCAGCAGTATGAGTACAGCTCCAGAGACCTCTATAACACTTACCTTTATTCTGGTGCCCACCCTGCTCTTCTCGATGAGATTGTCTGCTTCCCCATGAGGCAACTCTACAAGGAAATGTCCACAGGTAGGTTCTCCCAAAGTTACCTCCTAGGGTCAGGCTGCACCCAGACAGGCCCCCCAGGATGGAGCTGATTGTGCTAGCCCCCCACCCCCAGAGCAGCTCCAGCTGTATGAGGACCCTGGCATCGGACCAAAAGTTCATCCCACCCTGAATGTATCAGGCTTGAATGATGACGCAGTGTCCTGGTACTAGGGATGGTCTGAACCTGCCGAGGTTCGGGTTCGTATGAACCCAAACGCTCGGCATCAGATTCCCGCTGTCTGCCCGCTCCATGCAGCGGGTGGATACAGCGGGAAGACCGCCTGGAAAACTGGGATACAGCCTATGGTTATGGCTGTATCCCAGTTTTTCAGGCGGTCCTCCAGCTGTATCCACCATCTCCACGCAGCGGGCAGACAGCGGGAATCATTTCCGAGGGTTCGGACCATCCCTACCTGGTACCCATACCCTAAAGTATAGTAAGTATATCGCTACTACTGCTTACATTACGGTTCAGGGGTTAATACTGTTCTTTATTGTCAGTCCATGTCAAGGATCTATTGAATGTGGGTCACATGACTTGCCCACATGGTTTCTCCTAGAAACCTTCAATAAGTTGTTCCTTAAAGGGCACAATCCGCAGGTTCTTCCCAGAGAAGCTGCTGATATGCCGCAGTAGCAGAGGACCTCAGTAGTAGATCGCTGTTAATTACGTTCCTCTTCTCCCCCGCATTGTTTCTTGAAGAGGACCTGTCACCCACCATGCCGGGGTGACAGGCTCCCAAACCCCCTGATAGATCCCCCTATACTCACCTGATCCCGCCAGATCCCACTTCCTGAGCCGGTCGGGTCACGGAGATTTCCGCGCCCGGAGCGCGCACTCTGAGAGATGAGTCCGATGCCCATAGAGAATGATGGAGCATCGGACTCCCCATTCATTCTCTATGGGCATCTGACTCTGCTGTCAGCACGCGTGCCGGGCGCTGATATCTCCGTGACCCGACCGGCTCAGGAAGCGGGACCTGGCGGGATCAGGTGAGTATAGGGGGATCTAACAGGGGGTTTGGGAGCCTGTCACCCTGACACTCGGGGTGACAGGTGTCCTTTAAATCGCTAATTGCTCCTATACAAATCCGTTGCTTAAGAGCATTTTAGACGTTGCTGGCAGGCCCATGTGCAATTTTTCTGGTTCGCCGCCGATCCTCCCGGAGGTCACTGAGGATGTCAGTATAAGTCTGTGTTTGTCTGTGAATGTGTGTGATGGAAGTGATTGGGTTCTTTTGCAAATTGTATGAATGAGAGTGAGTGATAGTGTGTGCATGGTGCATGGGAGTGTGCATGGTGCATGGTGTGGATGATGAGAGTGTGCATGGTGTGGATGATGAGAGTGTGCATGTTGTGGATGATGAGAGTGTGCATGGTGTGGATGATGAGAGTGTGCATGGTGCGAATGATGAGAGTGTGCATGGTGTGGATGATGAGAGTGTGCATGGTGCGAATGATGAGAGTGTGTGCATGGTGCATGGGAGTGTGCATGGTGTGGATGATGGGAGGGTGCATGGTGCATGGGAGTGTGCATGGTGTGGATGATGGGAGTGTGCATGGTGCATGGTAGTGTGCATGGTGTGGATGATGGGAGTGTGCATGGTGCATGAGAGTGTGCATGGTGTGAATGATGAGAGTGTGCATGGTGTGGATGATGAGAGTTTGCATGGGAGTGTGCATGGTGTGGATGATGGGAGTGTGCATGGTGTGGATGATGGGAGTGTGCATGGTGCGAATGATGAGAGTGTGCATGGTGCATGGGAGTGTGCATGGTGTGGATGATGAGTGTGCATGGTATGGATAATGAGAGTGTGCATGGTGTGGATGATGGGAGTGTGCATGGTGCGAATGATGAGAGTGTGCATGGTGTGGATGATGGGAGTGTGCATGGTATGGATAATGAGAGTGTGCATGGTGTGGATGATGAGAGTGTGCATGGTGCATGAGAGTGTGCATGGTGTGGATGATGAGAGTGTGCATGGTGCATGGGAGTGTGCACGGTGTGGATGATGGGAGTGTGCATGGTGTGGATGATGAGAGTGTGCATGGTGTGGATGATGAGAGTGTGCATGGTGTGGATGATGGGAGTGTGCATGGTGCATGGGAGTGTGCATGGTGTGGATGATGGGAGTGTGCATGGTGTGGATGATGAGAGTGTGCATGGTGCATGAGAGTGTGCATGGTGTGAATGATGAGAGTGTGCATGGTGCATAGGAGTGTGCATGGTGTGGATGATGAGTGTGAATGGTGTGGATAATGAGAGTGTGCATGGTGTGGATGATGAGAGTGTGCATGGTGCGAATGATGAGAGTGTGCATGGTGTGGATGATGAGAGTGTGTGCATGGTGCATGGGAGTGTGCATGGTGTGGATGATGAGAGTGTGCATGGTGTGGATGATGAGAGTGTGCATGGTGCATGAGAGTGTGAATGGTGTGGATGATGAGAGTGTGCATGGTGCATGGGAGTGTGTACGGTGTGG
Source organism: Dendropsophus ebraccatus (assembly GCA_027789725.1). Classification (NCBI taxonomy): domain Eukaryota; kingdom Metazoa; phylum Chordata; class Amphibia; order Anura; family Hylidae; genus Dendropsophus; species Dendropsophus ebraccatus. The sequence goes on along the minus strand of JAQFWZ010000002.1, from coordinate 135,539,328 downwards.
ATGATGGGAGTGTGCATGGTGTGGATGATGAGAGTGTGCATGGTGTGGATGATGAGAGTGTGCATGGTGTGGATGATGAGAGTGTGCATGGTGCATGGGAGTGTGCACGGTGTGGATGATGGGAGTGTGCATGGTGTGGATGATGGGAGTGTGCATGGTGTGGATGATGAGAGTGTGCATGGTGTGGATGATGAGAGTGTGCATGGTGTGGATGATGAGAGTGTGCATGGTGCATGGGAGTGTGCATGGTGTGGATGATGAGAGTGTGCATGGTGCATGGGAGTGTGCATGGTGTGGATGATGGGAGTGTGCATGGTGTGGATGATGAGAGTGTGTATGGTGTGGATGATGGGAGTGTGCATGGTGTGGATGATGAGAGTGTGCATGGTGCATGGGAGTGTGCATGGTGTGGATGATGAGAGTGTGCATGGTGCATGGGAGTGTGCATGGTGTGGATGATGAGAGTGTGCATGGTGTGGATGATGAGAGTGTGCATGGTGTGGATGATGAGAGTGTGCATGGTGCATGAGAGTGTGAATGGTGTGGATGATGAGAGTGTGCATGGTGCATGGGAGTGTGCACGGTGTGGATGATGAGAGTGTGCATGGTGCATGAGAGTGTGAATGGTGTGGATGATGAGAGTGTGCATGGTGCATGGGAGTGTGCACGGTGTGGATGATGAGAGTGTGCATGGTGCATGAGAGTGTGAATGGTGTGGATGATGAGAGTGTGCATGGTGCATGGGAGTGTGCACGGTGTGGATGATGGGAGTGTGCATGGTGTGGATGATGAGAGTGTGCATGGTGTGGTTGATGAGAGTGTGCATGGTGTGGATGATGAGAGTGTGCATGGTGCATGGGAGTGTGCATGGTGTGGATGATGAGAGTGTGCATGGTGCATGGGAGTGTGCATGGTGTGGATGATGGGAGTGTGCATGGTGTGGATGATGGGAGTGTGCATGGTGTGGAGGATTGGATTGAGCATTGTGTGCATGATGGGTCCTCACAATGCACACTCCCATCATCCACACTTTCATAATTCACACCATGCACACTCCTATCATCTACATCATTCACACTCCCATCATCCACACTTTCATAATTCACACCATGCACACTCTCATCATCCACACCATGCACACTCCCATCATCCACACCATGCACACTCCTAGCAAAAAGCAAAAGCAAAAGCGGATTTGTGATCACGGTCAGCGGGGCAGCACCATATTGTAGAACATAAATTGCCCACCTGTTTTTAGAAATTGTACATTTTTTTCTATACAAGATCTACATTTATAGCTATCATATATTACAGTATCGTATCAACATCGCCCTCACGCTAGTTACAGCGCTATAGATCATATTGTTCCTTATATCTCCTCTCTCACAGACAGCTCCTTATATCCCCTCTCACATACAGCTCCTTATATCCCCTCTCTCACAGACAGCTCCTTATATCCCCTCTCACATACAGCTCCTTATATCCCCTCTCACATACAGCTCCTTATATCCCCTCTCTCACAGACAGCTCCTTATATCCCCTCTCACATACAGCTCCTTATATCCCCTCTCTCACAGACAGCTCCTTATATCCCCTCTCTCACAGACAGCTCCTTATATCCCCTCTCACATACAGCTCCTTATATCCCCTCTCTCACAGACAGCTCCTTATATCCCCTCTCTCACAGACAGCTCCTTATATCCCCTCTCTCACAGACAGCTCCTTATATCCCCTCTCTCACAGACAGCTCCTTATATCCCCTCTCTCACAGACAGCTCCTTATATCCCCTCTCTCACAGACAGCTACTTATATCCCCCTCTCACAGACAGCTCCTTATATCCCCTCTCACATACAGCTCCTTATATCCCCTCTCTCACAGACAGCTCCTTATATCCCCTCTCACATACAGCTCCTTATATCCCCTCTCTCACAGACAGCTCCTTATATCCCCTCTCTCACAGACAGCTCCTTATATCCCCTCTCTCACAGACAGCAGCTCATTATATCCCCTCTCACATACAGCTCCTTATATATCCTCTCTCACAAACAGCTCCTTATATCTCTTCTCACATACAGCTCCTTATATCCCCTCTCTCACAGACAGCTCCTTATAACCCCTCTCTCACAGACAGCAGCTCATTATATCCCCTCTCACATACAGCTCCTTATATATCCTCTCTCACAAACAGCTCCTTATATCTCCTCTCTCACAGACAGCTCATTATATACCCTCTCTCACAGACAGCTCCTTATATCCCCTCTACCACAGAAAGCTCCTTATATCTCCTCTCTCACAGACAGCTCCTTATATCCCCTCTCTCACAGACAGCTCCTTATATCCCCTCTATCAAAGACAGCTCCTTATATCCCCTCTATCACAGACAGCTCCTTATATCCCCTCTCTCACAGACAGCTCCTTATATCTCCTCTCTCACAGACAGCTCCTTATATCCCCTCTCTCACAGACAGCTCCTTATATCCCCTCTCTCACAGACAGCTCCTTATATCCCCTCTCTCACAGACAGCTACTTATATCCCCCTCTCACAGACAGCTCCTTATATCCCCTCTCACATACAGCTCCTTATATCCCCTCTCTCACAGACAGCTCCTTATATCCCCTCTCACATACAGCTCCTTATATCCCCTCTCTCACAGACAGCTCCTTATATCCCCTCTCTCACAGACAGCTCCTTATATCCCCTCTCTCACAGACAGCAGCTCATTATATCCCCTCTCACATACAGCTCCTTATATATCCTCTCTCACAAACAGCTCCTTATATCTCTTCTCACATACAGCTCCTTATATCCCCTCTCTCACAGACAGCTCCTTATAACCCCTCTCTCACAGACAGCAGCTCATTATATCCCCTCTCACATACAGCTCCTTATATATCCTCTCTCACAAACAGCTCCTTATATCTCCTCTCTCACAGACAGCTCATTATATACCCTCTCTCACAGACAGCTCCTTATATCCCCTCTACCACAGAAAGCTCCTTATATCTCCTCTCTCACAGACAGCTCCTTATATCCCCTCTCTCACAGACAGCTCCTTATATCCCCTCTATCAAAGACAGCTCCTTATATCCCCTCTATCACAGACAGCTCCTTATATCCCCTCTCTCACAGACAGCTCCTTATATCTCCTCTCTCACAGACAGCTCCTTATATCCCCTCTCTCACAGACAGCTCCTTATATCCCCTCTATCACAGACAGCTCCTTATATCCCCTCTCTCACATACAGCTCCTTATATATCCTCTCTCACAAACAGCTCCTTATATCTCCTCTCTCACAGACAGCTCATTATATATCCTCTCTCACAGACAGCTCCTTATATCCCCTCTACCACAGACAGCTCCTTATATCTCCTCTCTCACAGACAGCTCCTTATATCCCCTCTCTCACAGACAGCTCCTTATATCCCCTCTATCAAAGACAGCTCCTTATATCCCCTCTATCACAGACAGCTCCTTATATCCCCTCTCTCACAGACAGCTCCTTATATCTCCTCTCTCACAGACAGCTCCTTTTATCCCCTCTCTCACAGACAGCTCCTTATATCCCCTCTCTCACAGACAGCTCCTTATATCCCCTCTATCACAGACAGCTCCTTATATCCCCTCTCTCACAGACAGCTCCTTATATACCCTCTCTCACAGACAGCTCCTTATATCCCCTCTCTCACAGACGGCTCCTTATATCTCCTCTCTCACAGAGAGCTCCTTATATCCCCTCTCTCACAGACCGCTCCTTATATCCCCTCTCTCACAGACAGCTCCTTATATCCCCTCTATCACAGACAGCTCCTTATATCCCCTCTCTCACAGACAGCTCCTTATATCCCCTCTATCACAGACAGCTCCTTATATCCCCTCTCTCACAGACAGCTCCTTATATACCCTCTCTCACAGACAGCTCCTTATATCCCCTCTCTCACAGACGGCTCCTTATATCTCCTCTCTCACAGACAGCTCCTTATATCCCCTCTCTCACAGACCGCTCCTTATATCCCCTCTCTCACAGACAGCTCCTTATATCCCCTCTATCACAGACAGCTCCTTATATCCCCTCTCTCACAGACGGCTCCTTATATCCCCTCTCTCACAGACGGCTCCTTATATCCCCTCTCTCACAGACGGCTCCTAAAATCCCCTTTCTCATGGACATCTCCTTATGTTCGATTTATATGCTCATCCACCTCTTACTTTACAGGTCACATTCAGGGCAGGACTTTATTACAATTCAACCCCGGTCCTGCCCCATACAAGCTGCTGGTTTGCTGTGAATTTTTTGAAGAAATCAACGTCCTAGAATTCCATGATGAAAATTCCCTGGAGCTGAGAAAATGGCTGGAGAAAGATCTGGGAGCCCTGGACTGGACACACATCTCACAGTATGCATGTTCGCTGGAAGGAAGAAGGTAAAAGTCATGGGATGCCACCAGAGACTGATCTCACCCTCCATGGGGGGGAAGAAGAGAGGGGTCCAACATAGACATCAACTAAAACAAGTCTAGATCCGCTGTGATGCGCTGTTACTTGCGTATTTGCTGGTCATGCTCTTCTCCCCAATGCAATTGGATCCAGCAAGCATCAGCAACCATGTTGTCATCTAGTCCTTTGTGACCTCATATTGCCTCCCTCACAGACAGCTACTTATATCCCCTCTCTGACAGACAGCTCTTTATATCCCCTTTTTCACAGACAGCTTCTCATATACCCTCTCTCACAGACAGTTCCTTATACCCCCTCTCTCACAGACAGCTCCTTATATTCCCTCTCTCACAGACAACTCCTTATATCCCCTCTCACAGACCGCTCCTTATATCCCCTCTCAGAGACAGCTCCTTATATTACCTCTCTCACAGACAGCTCCTTATATCCCCTCTCTCACAGACAGTTCCTTATATCCCCTCTCTCACAGACAGCTCCTTATATCCCCTCTCTCACAGATAGCTCCTTATATCCCCTCTCTCACAGACAGCTCCTTATATCCCCTCTCTCAGAGACAACTCCTTATATTCCCTCTCTCACAGACAGCTCCTTATATCCCTTCTCTAATACACAGCTCCTTATATACCCTCTCACAGACAGCTCCTTATATTCCCTCTCTCCCGACAACTCCTTATATCCCCTCTCACAGACAACTCCTTATATCCCCTCTCACAGACCGCTCCTTATATCCCCTCTCAGAGACAGCTCCTTATATCCCCTCTCAGAAACAGCTCCTTATATCCCCTCTCTCACAGACAGCTCCTTATATCCCCTCTCTCACAGACAGCTCCTTATATCCCCTCTCACAGACAGCTCCTTATATCCCCTCTCTCACAGACAGCTCCTTATGTCCCCTCTCTCAGAGACAACTCCTTATATTCCCTCTCTCACAGACAGCTCCTTATATCCCTTCTCTAATACACAGCTCCTTATATACCCTCTCACAGACAGCTCCTTATATTCCCTCTCTCCCGACAACTCCTTATATCCCCTCTCACAGACAACTCCTTATATCCCCTCTCACAGACCGCTCCTTATATCCCCTCTCAGAGACAGCTCCTTATATCCCCTCTCAGAAACAGCTCCTTATATCCCCTCTCTCACAGACAGCTCCTTATATCCCCTCTCTCACAGACAGCTCCTTATATCCCCTCTCTCACAGACAGCTCCTTATATCCCCTCTCTCACAGACAGCTCCTTATATCCCCTCTCTCACAGACAACTCCTTATATTCCCTCTCTCACAGACAGCTCCTTATATCCCCTCTCACAGACAGCTCCTTATATTCCCTCTCTCACAGACAGCTCCTTATATTCCCTCTATAACAGAAAGCTCCTTATATTGCCTCTCTCTCTCTCTCTCTCACAGACAGCTCCTTATATCCCCTCTCTCACAGACAGCTCTTTATATCCCCTCTCTCACAGACAGCTCCTTATATCCCCTCTCTCACAGACAGCTCCTTATATCCCCTCTCACAGACAGCTCCTTATATCCCCTCTCCCACAGACAGCTCCTTATATCCCCTCTCACAGACAGCTCCTTATATCCCCTCTCACAGACAGCTCCTTATATTGCATCTCTCTCACACAGATAACTCCTTATATCCCCTCCTTAGTCACAAAGTCACAGAGTCACCCAAGCTTGTGCAAATGCACGGCCTCTGCTATGACTATGTTTTTTCATCCAACAGGATCCTGTAAAGAAAAAACACCCCTGAAGTAGATAGAATATTAGTCTATGGCTGATCAATACCATTGATTAATATGGCAGAACTCTCCACTGATTGTAGAGCTCTTACTCTGCTGACAACCAGCTAACAGGCATTTCATATTATAATATTTGTCAGGTGTCTGTCAACTGTACCTCCTCTCTGCCGTCCGCTCTGGAGGACAGGACGGCTGGGGAGCCCGGGGAAGCTCAGACGATGTAACTCTCTATATGTGGGCAGTAACACAATGGTCTATCCATATATGGTCAATGTCCATATAAGGACAGTTACATCATCAGGACTCCCCTTTTGGGAGCTATCCTGCTGTATGCCCCCTACACTCTGATACACTTTACTTTCTGTTTGATGTATATGTGATGTCCAACAACCCTGCGGTAAGTTGCTGCTGAACATGAATATTCTGAGTCTCAGGGTAATGTGTGTGATATAGAATGCCTAGACTAATGCCTAGAGTAATATGCTGAATGACTGCTAAGTGTTAAGTGTACATGATTTGCTGCACATGTCTGCCACCTGCTTGTGGGGCCGGTCTGTCTATTTCCTCCCCTCTCCTGGACCTATCAGGGCCTTAGCTAAGTCTCCTCATCCCTCCTAACCAATCATCTGTTGAGTTACCCCAGGTCTCTACCAATTGGTGGTTTGAGCAGACTGGGGGCGTTTAGTCCTGTTAGAGTTTAGGCTGAGATTAGTCCTGCTGTAAGTCCCAGTTGTTCCTGTGAATGTTAGCGCAGCTGAATCCAGAGCCAGAGAATTGTCTTCCAGGGGCCAGGCCGTGGGCCAGTGTCTGTGCCGAGGCATAGATAGAGTTCATGGGGCCCCACAGCAAGAAATGATATGGGCCCATGAATCCTGTATGCCCCCCCAATACTTGACCTGGTGCAATCCCCGGTGTCCCTGCCCCCAGTTTTCCAGTTAACACCAAGGTCGGCCCCTACCAACATTTAACATTCCAATAATTTCTTATTTTTTTGGCTTTTCAGCGATGGGTGGATCAAGAAAGAGGAAATACTAAGAGAGCGAGTGAAGCGGGTGATAGACTGTGACATCGCTGCAGACCCCCTTGTGGCCCCCGGCACTCTTCCTCCGGTTGATTGTTTAATGAGTATCTGCGGATTTGAATTGATCAGCAAAGACCATGAAGAGTTCCGGAATAACCTGAGGAAGGCGGCGGCTCTGCTGAAGGTCGGCGGCTACTTGGCTCTGTTTGGTGTCATAAATGCAAAGTTTTACAAACTTGGGGAACGTCTGTTTCATGTTTTATGTTTAAATGAGGAGTTTCTGAGGGCGGCTCTAATGGACTCCGGATTTGTCATTGAGAGTCTGGAGACCAGACCTGGGGCGGACGTTGGTGGCTCCATCATCTATGACAACCAAGTGTACGTCAGGGCTCGTAAAGTGAGAGAGGAGTAAAATCCAAATCCCTTCCATTTTACATTTCTTCTCATTATGGAAAGATGTTTCTATTGTTTGATGATGTTTCGTTCTGTCAATGTTTTACATTGTGAGATCATCGGACGTCGTAGAACGGGCCGAGATGAATAAATCTTATGGGAGACATCACAGTAGAAGAAATTATATTAATTTATTAGGCTCCTCTCCTCCTCCCTTCTTGGCTCTTCACTCCCTCTGTAAGACGACAAAACTAAAAGTCCATCTTGACAGAAGAAACAGACTCACTGAGGGATCTGGTTACAGCTGCCCATAGAATTTTCTGGAAAGGGGAAGTGGTGGTAAGACAAAATAAGAGGCTGAGAAGCTGCTGAAAGTGTTATATCCATTCAGATATTGCACTGCTCGGAACTGCTCTATAATGTCCTCCATGCTGCTGCTGATTCTTAGGGTTGTCTATAGAGGTAAAAGGTGGCAGGGCCCCCTCTTTCGTGTGGGCAGTATATGGAGACATCACAGTAGCTAGTCTACACACATTCGCTCTGAGACAACCGAACACAGCTCAGCTAACAGTATCACACATATGATAGGATTAGATACACAGCTCAGCTAACAGTATCACACATATGATAGGATTAGATACACAGCTCAGCTAACAGTATCACACATATGATAGGATTAGATACACAGCTCAGCTAACAGTATCACACATATGATAGGATTAGATACACAGCTCAGCTAACAGTATCACACATATGATAGGATTAGATACACAGCTCAGCTAACAGTATCACACATATGATAGGATTAGATACACAGCTCAGCTAACAGTATCACACACATGATAGGATTAGATACACAGCTCAGCTAACAGTATCACACACATGATAGGATTAGATACACAGCTCAGCTAACAGTATCACACATATGATAGGATTAGATACACAGCTCAGCTAACAGTATCACACACATGATAGGATTAGATACACAGCTCAGCTAACAGTATCACACACATGATAGGATTAGATACACAGCTCAGCTAACAGTATCACACATATGATAGGATTAGATACACAGCTCAGCTAACAGTATCACACATATGATAGGATTATAAACAAAGCCATCAGTATCACATAAGAGAGGTGACTAAAATGTATTTTATCATACATCGTAGGATTAGATACAGCTGATCAGTGAACAGTATCACACATGACTTAGATACACTGCCTGCAGAATGAATTATTTTCTCACCATTTGTCGGACATTATTATGAATTACATCCCCATAGGTCAGGCTGGCGGCCATGTGATCATAGCTAAGGGTTCAGCAGAAGGTGTTGTATAGGTGTTATACGCTAGCTGGGTGTTGTAGTGTCACCAGAATGGAGCCCCAGCTGTATCCCCCAAGTCCCACAGACACTTTTGCCGATACCAGTTCTCCCCTTCGTGTTGGTGATGGAAATTTATCCCACAGCTTCTGAGATGACTGCAGATTACTGACCAGTTCTTTACAGACAGTCCAGTATACAGGATACAGTCAGCGACCACAGGGCGCAGATGACCTGTTACCATGACTGATGATAGTCCGGTCACTTTACCTTTAAGAACTGAAGACGTTTGATTTATGTATAATCTGTTTTTTATTGGCATCAACAACCAAGATCAACATACAAATCCCATCATAACCAGACGCATAGCCGCAGCGATATGTAAGTTGTATCACCTCTCACATTTTAAGATGAAGTAATTCAGAAGAAATCAGCCAGTGCCTCCGAACATGAACAAACCGTGACTCTCTAACAGCATAACTGACCATGATGGACGCACCAACAATGTGCATAACTCACCATGGTGGACGCAGCAACAATGTGCATAACTCACAATGGTGGACGCACCAACAATGTGCATAACTCCCAATGGTGTACGCACCAACAATGTGCATAACTCACAATGGTGGACGCACCAACCATGTGAATGACACACCAACAATGTGCATAACTCACCATGGTGGACGCACCAACCATGTGAATGACACACCAACAATGTGCATAACTCACAATGGTGGACGCACCAACAATGTGCATAACTCACAATGGTGGACGCACCAACAATGTGAATGACGCACCAACAATGTGCATAACTCCCAATGGTGTACGCACCAACAATGTGCATAACTCACAATGGTGGACGCACCAACAATGTGTATAACTCACCATGGTGGACGCACCAACAATGTACATAACTCACAATGGTGGACGCGCCAACCATGTGAATGACGCACCAACAATGTACATAACTCACAATGGTGGACGACCAACAATGTACATAACTCACAATGGTGGACGCACCAACCATGTGAATGACGCACCAACAATGTACATAACTCAAAATGGTGGACGCACCAACAATGTGCATAACTCACAATGGTGGACACACCAACAATGTACAAAACTCACAATGGTGGACACACCAACAATGTGCATAACTCACAATGGTGGATGCACCAACAATGTGCATAACTCACCATGGTGGACGACCAACAATGTACAAAACTCACAATTGTGGACACACCAACAATGTGCATAACTCACAATGGTGGACGCACCAACAATGTGCATAACTGACCATGGTGGACGCACCAACAATGTGCATAACTCACCATGGTGGGCGCACCAACAATGTGCATAACTCACCATGGTGGGCGACCAACAATGTGCATAACTCACCATGGTGGACGCACCAACAATTTGCATAACTCACCATGATGGACGACCAACAATGTACAAAACTCACAATGGTGGACAAACCAACAATGTGCATAACTCACCATGGTGGACGCACCAACAATGTACATAACTCACCATGGTGGACGCACCAACAATTTGCATAACTCACCATGGTGGACGATCAACAATGTACAAAACTCACAATGGTGGACAAACCAACAATGTGCATAACTCACCATGGTGGACGCACCAACAATGTACATAACTCACCATGGTGGACGCACCAACAATTTGCATAACTCACCATGGTGGACGACCAACAATGTACAAAACTCACAATGGTGGACAAACCAACAATGTGCATAACTCACCATGGTGGACGCACCAACAATTTGCATAACTCACCATGGTGGACGACCAACAATGTACAAAACTCACAATGGTGGACAAACCAACAATGTACATAACTCACCATGGTGGAGACACAGTGAGCGGGGGAAGAAGGAAGGAAGACAGAGGGAAAAGAAGAAAAAGTTGGAAGGTGAGAACAGGCTCAGGGAGGGATCGGTACAAGGATGAGGGTACACACATGTGGCAGTGCTGACAACAAGGTCACCCTCGCAGTCCAGTACAAAGTACATCATGACACTAGTGGGCTAACCTAAGAAAGTCTTCTGAATCCATGAACAGAGGCCACGGCAGCCAGAACTTCTCCGATGTATCATGGGCTTCAGCGACCATCCCTTCCATTGTACCCACCTCCCTCAGCTCCCCCATCCATTCGGCAATGGTGGGTAGTTGGGAGGTTTTCCATTGACGAGGAATGACCATACGCGCAGCTGTAAGGAAATGTCGTAAGATCCCTTCTTTTTATCCCGAGATCCCGGGAGTTTGGATAACGAGGTCAGATGGGGCCGTACTGCCAGAGTATGCATTGTAGATGGCCAGGATCCTGTCCCAGAATCTACGGACTCCAGGGCAGGCCCACCATACATGCAGTGTAGGACTGGGGTATCTGGGGCCCACCAGAGGAAATGATCCTGGGGGCCCACCAATGAAGAACCAGTGAGAAACAACATGTCAGTCAGTCAGTGTTCAGGTTCTAAAGCTGGAGGCCCACCGTAGATTCTCCGGTACTCCGGTGGGCCAGTCCGGCACTGCATACATGCAGCATGTCACCAGCCACGCCAAGACACATGCGATGTCTCAGGAAACATTCTGTACCATGCAGCTGGACAGTAACACCATCTAGAGATAGTTTAGCAGTGTTTCTCCTTAACTTTAGAGGCCGTGGAGCGGCCGTGGGAGAGATCACACTTCTTCTGGATAGACTGTTGATCATAGGAGGTGGTGAGATCAGCTTCTCACCTGTCAGAGAAGGCTGCACCGTCAGGATTTGCTGCACCAACCAATATTTTGTAGATGACAGATATACAATGAGGTATGTCAGTCAGTCAGTCAGGCAGTCAGTCAGGCAGTCAGTCAGTAAGCGTCGCTGACTATGTGCTCTGAGGCAAGCAAACCCAGAGAAGTGATTTGCCCGTTTTCCAGCCAGGACGACTGACGGCCATCGGACCGTGCCTGCAAGGGAGCCAATGAGGAGACAGTATCCCCCGTCATAGTAAGTGACAACCCCAAAGTAAGAATACCGGCTGGAATTCTGGGTTTTCAAGAAATGAGGAAGACTTTTAAATTTAAAGGGGTACTCTGGCAAAAGTCTTTTTCTTGGGCCCCGGCTATGTTCACACTACGTCAGTTTCCAGCCGTAGCGCGTTCCATGAATAAGCGTCCGGAGACTTACGTAGTTTGCGTACAATGGAAAGTATACGATCTACAGCTGCACAGTTCACACTACGTAAGAACTTACACGAGGATCGTACGCGGCGCCGTAGAAAATGAACCAGACCATTGTTTGAGGACGGAAATGCCGTAACTTACGCCCGTAGCGTAACATGCGGTCCTGTACGTAGTGGTGATATCTTCATTTTGCCATCTTTTTGTGCCGATCCAAAAGGTTCTGTGGGGTGTCCGGGGCTAGGTGAAGATGTCCAAGTAAAAGACCGCTGTCAGATCGCTACGTACGGCGCCCGGGAAGCGTAGGTAGACTATGGGTGTAAGTTCATGGACCGTACGTAGCCGACGGCAACTTACGTAAATCCCCGGCCGGAGTTTATCGCGTATATGTCCGGCCGCGAAAATATGTGGCGGACATATACGCAGTGTGAACATAGCCTTAAACTAACTGGTTTAACAAAAATATATAGATTTGTAATTTACTACTGTTTAAAAAAAATCTCCAGTCTTCCTGTACATATCAGCTGCTGTATGTCCTGCAGGAAGTGGTGTATTCTCTCCAGTCTGACACAGTGCTCTCTGCTGCCACCTCTGTCCATGTCAGGAACTGTCCAGAGCAGGAGAGGTTTTCTATGGGGATTTGCTGCTGCTCTGGACAGTTTCTGACATGGACAGAGGTGGCAGCAGAGAGCACTGTGTCAGACTGGAGAGAATACACCACTTCCTGCAGGACATACAGCAGCTGATAAGCACTGGAAGACTTGAGATTTTTTAATAAAAGTAAATTGCAAATCTATATAACTTTCTGCAATCAGTTGAAAGAAAAAGATATTCCAGAGTGCCCCTTTAAAAGAATTGAGATGGGAAAGGGTAGACCCGACTTGAGAGACGACTTGAAATGAGAGATAGAGATGACAATGGATAGGTGGGTGACTACCAACTACCACAGTGCAGTTACTATCAGGCTCTGCTGATGGGGTCCTGCATAGTCTAGCTGCAGTGATGTAATAGAAGAGAAATCATACTTAAAGGGGAACTCTGCTGAATCTGTCACATGATACCCAGAGGGGCGTATACAGGAGCACAACCATCTACATGGAGGCCGATCTGTACCATCTACATGGAGGCCGATCTGTACCATCTACATGGAGGCCGATCTGTACCACCCACATGGAGGCCGATCTGTACCATCTACATGGAGGCCGATCTGTACCGTCTACATGGAGGCCGATCTGTACCATCTACATGGAGGCCGGTCTGTACCATCTACATGGAGGCCGATCTGTACCACCCACATGGAGGCCGATCTGTACCATCTACATGGAGGCCGATCTGTACCATCTACATGGAGGCCGATCTGTACCATCTACATGGAGGCCGATCTGTACCATCTACATGGAGGCCGATCTGTACCATCTATATGGAGGCCGATCTGTACCATCTACATGGAGGCCGATCTGTACCATCTACATGGAGGCCGATCTGTACCATCTACATGGAGGCCGATCTGTACCATCTACATGGAGGCCGATCTGTACCACCCACATGGAGGCCGATCTGTACCATCTACATGGAGGCCGATCTGTACCATCTACATGGAGGCCGATCTGTACCATCTACATGGAGGCCGATCTGTACCATCTACATGGAGGCTAATCTGTACCATCTACATGGAGGCCGATCTGTACCATCTGCATGGAGGCCGATCTGTACCATCTGCATGGAGGCCGATCTGTACCATCTACATGGCCGATCTGCAGCATATGTGACTGAGGGCCTAAGGGAAGACGGTGCAGCCGGGGAGCCCAGAAGAAAGACCTTGCAGAGGTAGCCGCTCCTAGGTGATCACAGCTGCATAGCTGGCAGGAACAAACAGATACAATATACACACACAGATACAGTACATACATAGATACAGTACACACATAAATACAGTACATACACACACACAGATACAGTACATACACACAGATACAGTACATACACACACATAGATACAGTACATACATAGATACAGTACACACATAGATACAGTACATACTTACACACATAGATACAGTACATACACACACATACATACAGTACATACACACACACAGATACAGTACATACACACACATACATACAGTACATACACACACACAGATACAGTACATACACACACACAGATACAGTACATACACACACAGATACAGTACATACACACAGATACAGTACATACATACAGATACAGTACATACACACACATACATACAGTACATACACACACATAGATACAGTACATACACATACATACATACATACAGTACATACACACACATAGATACAGTACATACACACACATAGATACAGAACATACAAAACACACACAGATACAGTACATACACACACATACATACAGTACATACACACACACACAGATACAGTACATACACACACACAGATACAGTACATACACACACATACATACAGTACATACACACACACACAGATACAGTACATACACACACATACATACAGTACATACACACACACATATACAGTACATACACACACATACATACAGTACATACACACACACACAGATACAGTACATACACACACATACATACAGTACATACACACACACACAGATACAGTACATACACACACACAGATACAGTACACACACATACATAGACACAGTACATACACACACAGATACAGTACATACACACACATAGATACAGTACATACACACACACAGATACAGTACATACACACAGATACAGATACAGTACATACACACACACAGATACAGTACATACACACACACAGATACAGTACATACACACACACAGATACAGTACATACATAACACACACAGATACAGTACATACACACACACAGATACAGTACATACACACACATACATACAGTACATACACACACACACAGATACAGTACATACACACACACATACATACAGTACATACACACACACATACATACAGTACATACATAACACACACAGATACAGTACATACACACACACAGATACAGTACATACACACACATACATACAGTACATACACACACACACAGATACAGTACATACACACACACACAGATACAGTACATACACACACACATACATACAGTACATACATACACACACAGATACAGTACATACACACACACAGATACAGTACATACACACACATACATACAGTACATACACACACACACAGATACAGTACATACACACACATACATACAGTACATACACACACACATATACAGTACATACACACACATACATACAGTACATACACACACACACAGATACAGTACATACACACACATACATACAGTACATACACACACACACAGATACAGTACATACACACACACAGATACAGTACACACACATACATAGACACAGTACATACACACACAGATACAGTACATACACACACATAGATACAGTACATACACACACACAGATACAGTACATACACACAGATACAGATACAGTACATACACACACACAGATACAGTACATACACACACACAGATACAGTACATACACACACACAGATACAGTACATACACACAGATACAGATACAGTACATACACACACAGATACAGTACATACATAACACGCACACAAAGAGTTAATTGCACCGGCACTACGGGATCCCGGCTGATACAGGTTTGTCAGACCAGTGTTACCTTCACCTTCTGGTGGTCCTAGTCGTGCTCTGTTCCCAATAGTAGGTCCAATCAATATATAGTAAGGCCCTATGCACACGTTCAGTATTTTTTTCTGGTCCTGAAACAACCCGTGAGAAATTGCGGATTGGACATCCGTATTCCATCCGTATTCCATCCGTTGCTGGACCAGACTTCAGAAGGGTGAGAGGTGTCTAATATGCATGCTGCTTAGTGAATCCCTGTGGAAATCGCCGATATCACAGCACAGAGAGCTACAGCGTGTGTAGGAAAAGATGCAGAGATTTGCTACTTACACAGCCCTATGGCTCTGTGATGCGATCTCCTTCTTGTCCTGTGCCGATCTCTCTCTCTCTCTGCTGCCATCTCCTTCTTGTCCTGTGCCGATCTCTCTCTTTCTTCCATTCCTTCACTGCTCAGTAACTCTTAATTGATTCATTCATACTTTTCCTTATCACATTGTAAACACCAATTTACTATGCTAATTGGTAATGATGAGTGACAGCTGGGCTACAAACGTACAATAGCTGTCCTGTCAGTGTAGACAACTATGGCAGGGCAGCATTAACATTACAGACTGAACCCCATAGAAAACCATTAGGACAGATAGAGTAGCCCAGCTGTCACTCATCATTACCAATTAGCATAATAAATTGGTGTTTACAATGTGGTTAGGAAAAGTATGAATGAATCAATTAAGATTACTGAGCAGTGAAGGAATGGCAGAGAGAGAGAGAGATCGGCACAGGACAAGAAGGAGATCGCAGCAGAGAGAGAGAGATCGGCACAGGACAAGAAGGAGATCGCAGCAGAGAGAGAGAGATCGGCACAGGACAAGAAGGAGATCGCAACAGAGAGCCATAGGGCTGTGTAAGTAGGAAATCTCTGCATCTTTTCCTACACAATGTGGCAATACAGTGGAGTAGTTTATGGCAGAAGTTACAAGGGAGGTGCAGCTCACTATCAAGAAGATCGTTCCTGGAACTGTGTCATCATTGAAAGGGTGAGAGGTGCCACCGGCAGTGTTTTTTCCAACTATCTCTCCCCAGATCTTAGAGCAGGCACCCTTGTGGAGTACTACAGATCCCAGCTCTCTGATTATATAATCACCAACACTGCCTAGGATTCTGCTACAATCGGCACACCATACTGTAAGTAGGATTCTGCTACAATCGGCACACGATGTGCAGCAACAGAGATCCGGAGAACTACAGATCCCAGCACTTCTATAAACTGCTGTGCAAATAGGAGCATGAGTTATCCATATTTTTTTACGGAAATACGGATGCCAAACATGTTACAATCCGCAAACAATCCGTAGACAATTGATGTCAATGAGAGCATCCGTAAATAAATCTGGGTCCGCACCGGGTCCGTACTAGGACATGTCCTTTTTTTTTTCAGGATTGATTTTCATCCATTTCTGCTACTGATAGTGTGAATAGGACAATGGACATCAATGTGCACTAACTCGGATCCGTAATTTACGGGACGTGTGAATAAGGCCTAAGAAGAAAAGCAGTGGAACGGCACTTCACCTTAAAAAGACTTCACCTTTATTTCCTCGGACAATAAACAGTAGACAGCAACCGAGAGGCGCTCACTCCCTGCCCAGGCACGTTTCACACCGTCAGGCGCTTTCTCAAGGCATTCTGGGTAGTGGGGCGTTCTCTCCTCTACATATACACGGAATCACAAATATTTGCATAATTAAGTTAAAAACAAATGTATCCAAACACCTTTAGAGAAATAGACTGTACTCATTCCTATCATTAAGACCGAGACTGCCCACTGCTTCCGTCTCCATTATGATGCCAGCCTCCGCTTGCACACGTTTTCTATGTAGATTACCGCTGCCATCTGCTTTCACTTTTTTCAAACCTGCCAATTTTAAAACATTTTTATCAGAATTATGGAACTCTTTCATGTGGGAAATCAATCGGGGACAACCTTTTCCTGTCACAAATGAGCGCATATCTTCTTTTACTCTAATATTTCGTTTCCTTATGGTCTTCCCAATATAATAAAAAGTTACATGGACAAAATAACACATAAACGACATTTTTGGTTTGGCATGTTATTAGATCAGCAGGGAGTGAGCGCCTCTCGGTTGCTGTCTACTGTTTATTGTCCGAGGAAATAAAGGTGAAGTCTTTTTAAGGTGAAGTGCCGTTCCACTGCTTATATTGATTGGACCTACTATTGGGAACAGAGCACGACTAGGACCACCAGAAGGTGAAGGTAACACTGGTCTGACAAACGTGTATCAGCCGGGATCCTGTAGTGCCGGTGCAATTAACTCTTTGTGTGCATGATTCATTAGACTGTTTCTACTACACCTAAGGGATGGCTGAGGGTCAGACGAGCGAGATGCGTGTCGATACCTCACCTATACCTCAGGACAATGCCATTGTAGCAGGACGAGAGGACTTGGGAACGTTCTTCTCATTGTGGAATCTTGCTGATGGTATAAAGGCCACGAGTACAAGGACATTGGAATTTAAATGAATGTCCCTGGCAGAAAGAGATGAAAATGGAACAAAAAATGATCCCTATACAAAATGAAATCAAAACGAGGAAAAGGGATAAACAAGACTATGATACTAATCGTGTGTTTTCATGGAACTTGAATAATATGGGGAAAAGGAAACCGAAAAGAAATGGAGGAAAATTCCAGAAAAATAGGAAAAACCCGGAATACTGGACTACTGATTCCGGGTCGGATTAAAGTTTATTCAAAAATAAACATGGACAATCTGGAGAGGGAGGTGCAGGAGGTGAGAGGTCCTCCCAACACCCACCCCCTTTGGAGCAAAGACACGTAGGGGAAGGAAACAGAGGGCGGGACAAGTATCAGGGGCGGGACAAAGCGGAAGCAGGTATCTCGGCAAGCATAGCAGATGCGGCTCCCGCTGATCCCACAGCTAACAATACTAAATGTATCTAATACACCGCTATCGGTAGACGCCATTAATGCTCTTTCTAAAGGTTTAAATTATTGTTTGGTTAATAGATTTAATGAAAGTCAGTTTGATATAGATCTAGAGAAAGCTATGCGTAAGATTAATCTGTATAAAATGTCCAAGGACAAACCCAGTGCACCTATGCAAGATGTAGCGACTCAGAGCCCTGTGTGCATAGGTCCCTAGGGTTTTACCACTTATAATCAGTTTTCTTCAGAAGAGCAAGCGGCCTTAAGAGATTTACGGGAACTGATGGGTGGGGATTTGAATGAGGATATACCCGATGTGACAGTATCTTCACGGGAGGTAACAAATCCAACTTCTTCCCTCCTTTGTCGGCAGGATCCTCACTGCATAATTTCACGTATAATGTAAAGAGACAGGTTAAAGCGCTGCAATATCCAATGGTGGAAATGAATTTTACCGAGCGTGAACGGAGAGCAGTGAAGTGGTTGGAAAATAACAAGCACAGGTGAAACCTGCCGACAAGGGAGGGAATATAGTTGTTATGTCTAGAGAATACTACCTTAAGGAATCTATGCGCCAATTAAATGATTGTGAGACATACAAACCTTTACCAGGTGATCCAACAGAAGGATATAAAAATAAATTAAGATCTTATTAAGAGGGGCAGTGGAGGAGGGTCCGATAGGGGGAAAGATGCCGAAAAGCTGATACCTGACAACCCTAGTAAACCCTAACCCACAAGACCTTAGTGGACCCCCCTGGAGGCCCCATTGGGGCGGGCAGGGGTTCGGTCACAAAATTCTTATCCCAATTCACAGACTGGTTTCTAAGACCCCTCTTAAATAGTGTTCCCTCATATTTGAGGGACACGAAGATGTTACTACAGGAATTAGAATCATTGTATATTGGGGACAATATGGTCCTAGCTTCAATTGATGTGGTTAGGATCCGCCATGAGGATGCTGTCACCACCATCAGAAGGATTATGGCGCGCACTGATAAAGATCGGGATTGTGCGGGATTTATTTGCCAATCCATAGACTTTATCTTAAAAAATAATGCGTTCATATTTAATAACAAGTGGTTTGTCCAATGCACCGGAGTCGCGATGGACCCTAGCTAATCTCTTTTTAGTTAACGGTTTTGTCTATCTGCAATACCTATAATGAAATACAATAATTGTGCCAGTCACTCTGAGTTAAATGCAGAAAGTCGTTGAACTGCTACTACAGTTATTACAAACTATATTCAAAAAAAGAACAAAAACTGACTTCACGTAGCAAAATAATCTTTATTAAATACACTTTTTTAAAATGATTCATATATATTTATAAAAGAAGAGAGATAACCAAACATTAAAAAAGAGAACGGTGGCTGTCCTGGAGGTATTCCTATTGTAAACACATCACATCTGCTGGAGTCCCTTGGCCTACAACTTACATCACAAACCAGGGGGATATATACTGAAATTTTCTGCAATAAGGTATAATATTACTAGTATAGCAGAATAAAGTGCTAGTGCATCCAATTCATGTACAAACCTACAGCTAGTTCATTAGTCCCCTGCTTCTAAACATTACCACCCCATCATAAACAGGGATCCAGCCAATTAATTACCTTTCACAGTTTGTTGTATGTATCCTCCAGGACGCCACCACCCCGACGCGCGTTTCGTTGCCTTCGTCCGGGGGTCTTCGCAGGGGTTCGGTCACAGAATTCTTATCCCAATTCACAGACTGGTTTCTAAGACCCCTCTTAAATAGTGTTCCCTCATATTTGAGGGACACGAAGATGTTGCTACAGGAATTAGAATCATTGTATATTGGGGACAATATGGTCCTAGCTTCAATTGATGTGGTTAGGATCCGCCATGAGGATGCTGTCACCACCATCAGAAGGATTATGGCCCGCACTGATAAAGATCGGGATTGTGCGGGATTTATTTGCCAATCCATAGACTTTATCTTAAAAAATAATGCGTTCATATTTAATAACAAGTGGTTTGTCCAATGCACCGGAGTCGGGATGGACCCTAGCTAATCTCTTTTTAGCCCTTTGGGAGGAGGAATATGTATACTCTAATAATAACCCCTTTAAGAACAACATTAAATATTGGGGTAGATTCCTTGATGACACCTTCATCCTGTGGGAGGGATCTAAAGAGGATTTGTCTGAGTTCACTAAATACCTAAATAGGAATCCCCTTAACATGCAGTTTACAGCGGAATATGGAGGTAATTGTATACATTTCCTGGAGAATAATCAAATTCATACAAAAGGTTACAGGAAAAAAACAGCAACTAATTCATTACTTCATTATGACAGCTATCACCCCCATTATGTAAAGAACTCATTCATACGACTCGGTAGAAGAAATAGTGATTATGATACATTCCTATCCCAATGCTAGACAAAGAGAAAAAAGATACCCAAACCAAAAATGTTGTTTATGTGTTATTTTGTCCATGTAATTTTTTATTATATTGGGAAGACCATAAGGAAACGAAATATTAGAGTAAAAGAAGATATGCGCTCATTTGTGACAGGAAAAGGTTGTCCCCGATTGATTTCCCACATGAAAGAGTTCCATAATTCTGATAAAAATGTTTTAAAATTGGCAGGTTTGAAAAAAGTGAAAGCAGATGGCAGCGGTAATCTACATAGAAAACGTGTGCAAGCGGAGGCTGGCATCATAATGGAGACGGAAGCAGTGGGCAGTCTCGGTCTTAATGATAGGAATGAGTACAGTCTATTTCTCTAAAGGTGTTTGGATACATTTGTTTTTAACTTAATTATGCAAATATTTGTGATTCCGTGTATATGTAGAGGAGAGAACGCCCCACTACCCAGAATGCCTTGAGAAAGCGCCTGATGGCGTGAAACGTGCCTCTCGGTTGCTGTCTACTGTTTATTGTCCGAGGAAATAAAGGTGAAGTCTTTTTAAGGTGAAGTGCCGTTCCACTGCTTTTCTTCTTACTATACATACATAACACACACACAGATACAGTACATACACACACATAGATACAGTACATAAACACACACAGATACAGTACATACACACACACAGATACAGTACATACACACACACAGATACAGTACATACACACACAGACACAGTACACACACAGATACAGTACATACACACACACAGATACAGTACATACACACACACAGATACAGTACACACACACACACACAGATACAGTACATACACACACACAGATACAGTACATACACACACATAGATACAGTACATACACACACATAGATACAGTACATACACACACATAGATACAGTACATACACACACACACAGATACAGTACATACACACACACACATAGATACAGTGCATACACACACACAGATACAGTACATACACACACACACACAGATACAGTACATACACACACATAGATACAGTACATACACACACACAGATACAGTACATACACACACACAGATACAGTACATACACACACAGATACAGTACACACACAGATACAGTACATACACACACACAGATACAGTACACACACACACACACACAGATACAGTACATACACACACAGATACAGTACATACACACACACACATAGATACAGTACATACACACACACACACACAGATACAGTACATACACACACACACAGATACAGTACATACACACACACAGATACAGTACATACACACACACACATAGATACAGTGCATACACACACAGATACAGTACATACACACACACATCTATACAGTACATACACACACACAGATACAGTACATACACA
>JAQFWZ010000002.1:135511757-135514257 GCA_027789725.1 Dendropsophus ebraccatus | reverse complement strand
TAATATATATGAGTTATGTAATATGACAGGATATTGTATCTCCGCTGTAGGATCTGCTGGTATTAGAGGACAATGGTGGAACATGTTATTACATATGGAGCACATAGAGAACTGATCCCGGAGCCTTCATCCCATTCTTCCCCCCTATTACACCTGATCACGTCGTATCATTAGATGTTCTTCCCACTGAGGTCCATCCTCTCCGGGTGACGTCACATCTTCCTCCCGAGAGCTGAGGAATCCTAGAGAATCAGGAACCTTGTGGTGGAAATGACTGCAATACTCATAGTGACCAGTAGGGGCGCATTCACTGCTTTACTGCACTTCATGATAGACGGAGCTGGAAAGAAAAAGTACATTTTTTATGTTTTATATAGAAGAAGAGAAAGGCGGAAAGTATTGTTCCTTTTGGGGGATGGAGGAGTCACTTTATTACATTTTATTTTATGTATATTTTTCTTCCACTTTTCCAGTGATCATTAGCTGCTGTAATCGGCTCTGTTCACACAACGTCAAAAAAAGAGAAAAGGCGGGTGCTTTTTCTAGTTTAAAAAATGTCCGCTATTGCTGCGATCTCACTGACTTCAAATGACGGATGTCCAATGCAGAGTATCTGAAAGGTCGGACGTTGTCTGCACGGACGTAAAAATAATGATCGTGTCTGTTGCAAGCAGTGGACGTTATTTTTAGTTGTTCACACACAGTTTCTCTTTTTTCACAGTTTTTACTATTAAATTCAATGGACTTTTCAATTAAAGACAAAGAGCAATTAGTCCACCAGACCTAGAATAACGGACCGACATTAGTTATTAAGGGTCCTATGAGATGAAGCGATTTTTAACGATTAACGATAAATCCTCACAAACTAGATTATTTATCATTAACCTGAAATCGTTCCCCGTATTACAAGGAACAATAGTCGTTAGTTACTACAATCGATTACTCCATCTGCTCCCGGCAAATACAGGAACTACGTGGAATTACACTGAAAGATTAGTGACCGAATGCGGAATTACAGCGAATGATTATGGTGTCAGCACCGAACAAACGATGAACGATCTGTGGGTGGTGCTTCGATCGTTGCTGCATTTACACAAAACGATTATCATTTAAATTTGAACAATATAACGATAATTTGAAGGTGAAAATTGACGTTCAAATTTTCTGTGTATACTGTATATAAGCAGCACGGAGCTGCCGGCATTATAACCCCCCCCCCCCCCCCCCCCTCATAATGGCAAAAAAATGTAACAAAAGAAGTCAGAGTAGTAAGATATATAACATAAGCTGTGATTGGTTGCTGTGGAAAAAAACAAACAGCTTCATAAATCTGGTATAGTGATTCCAAGCGCTGTGTGGCGTCACGAACAGGAAAATCCTCATATCGTCCCGACATCTCATCTTACAACTTAGACCTACTGCATACCTACTGTTGTAAGGTTAGTTAGCAAGAATTAGCAATATTGTCCTGTATTTACCAAATCATATTATTTTAGGGTAATGAGTTCGTTTTCTGTATGTAGCTTTGCATATACGCAATCCCCATGTAGGCCGATTGCTTCCTCCTCCGCCAGCTTCTTTTGTGTATATTTACTTATCACAGCATGTTTTTGCTCCAGTATTGCAGCAACTTTAGAACAGAACATGGTGTGATAAGTAAATATACACAAAAGAAGCAGGCGGGAGACACCAGATATATAAACAGAAGGAGACTTCAGCAGTAAATCGGCTCCTGACCTGATGATTGGGTGATGTCTGTGCAGGTAGGTCTCTTAATCCCTGAAAACAGAAAACAGAAAGTTAATTCATTGCCCCCATATTTGTGGGAGTATGATTATCATTATAGAGGGAACGGGGGGCATGAGTATAATTATACAGGGAGCAGGGGGCATGAGTATCTTTATAGAGGGGGCAGGGAGCAGGGGTATTATTATAGAGAGAACAGGGGGCATGAGTATTATTATAGAGGGAGCAGGGGGCATGAGTATCATTATAGAGGGAACAGGGGACATGAGTATCATTATAGAGGGAACAGGGGGCATGCAGTGGCGTAGCCACCGTGGTCGCGGGGGTCGCCGCCGCGACCGGGCCCGCCACAAGGGGGGCCCGCGGGGCCCCCCGATCAATCACTCTTGTGACCGCAAGCATTGTTTTGCTTGCGGTCACAAGAGTCTGGCTCCGTCTTTCCCACGGCTGCTGCGCGGCTGCCGGGGGTGTCGCGTCTTACCCCCGGCAGCGCGCGCATCCCAGAACTCCCTGCGCGCCTTGGGCCCTGACTTCCGGTTTCCGGCGCGCAGGGAGTTCTGGGATGCGCGCGCTGCCGGGGATAAGACGCGACACCCCCGGCAGCCGCGCAGCAGCCGTGGACAGACCAGGAGGAGTGAGGATCAACGTGGGAGCGCGATGTCAGGTGAGTTAAGTTTTGTTTTTTTATCAGCCTGTACGGGTGGGGGAAAGGAGGGGGCCATCTATAAGGGAGGAGGGGGGGGTGAAGGGGACC
>JAQFWZ010000002.1:135474257-135506757 GCA_027789725.1 Dendropsophus ebraccatus | reverse complement strand
TGCAAAGTCCTTTAGTTCCACCCCGAAGCAGCTCATGACCAGTACCACCACTTTCTTAGTAATATTAATCACCTCAATGTCGGTAGAAGATAAAACGAATTGGTTCATCCTTACTGTAGCCTGTGGGTCCAATGGCAGCTTCACATGAATACTATGGGATTCCACATAGGTGGACAGCGGTTTTACATCGCAACGAGGCCGAAGTAAAGTCAGCGCTCTGGTGAGATAGAAATGGACTGAATGGAACCTGAAAGACTTGAGGTTCCAACCATAATTCCTTACGTCTTGGTCCAGGCGGGATCTAATATCGAAGCTCGCAAGAGAGTAGATTATTAAAGCGATTCCATACTCGTCCCGGAAACCAACCGGGAGACGTCCCAGTAGAGACTTTCTTTCGTGCCATATAGAAGAAGCAACGTTCCAAGCATACGCAAGTTCTGGTGTCTCCTTTCTTTCCTTCTTCAGTAACTTCGATGCTACTGACTCCATTTTGTCCGTGCATCCGATATATTGATCGTCAAATGAATCTTCAAACATTTGGAAGTAAATTTGCCTGCAAAACACCTTGGAAATCCAAAAATGTTAAAAGATATAAACAAAGTGAAGAGGAGAAGAGGAGAAGAGGAGGCCAACACTGCTACATGACTGCAAGTAACATTAGACTTTACCTGTAGCAGTCGTCCTGCCTGGGTCCATAAAGACCATATTTAAGGACTAAATGTGGGTCAATTCCCTTTTGGTGTAGGAATTGTGAGGTGACTCAAAATCCCATTGGTGGGAATTTTCTAGAATAAACCTGTGACAGGCTAGGGTATGGGGCTTAAAGGTCCTTAAAGTCCAGTGAAAAATTTTATTACAGTATTGTATTGCCCCCCAAAAGATATACAAATCACCAATATTCACTTATTACGGGTAATGCTTATAAAGTGCTTTTTTCTCTGCACTTACTACTGCATCAAGGCTTCACTTCCTGGATAACATGGTGATGTCACTTCCAGGATAACATGGTGATGTCACTTCCTGGATAACATGGTGATGTCACTTCCTGGATAACATGGTGATGTCACTTCCTGAATAACATGGTGATGTCACTTCCAGGATAACATGGTGATGTCACTTCCTGGTTAACATGGTGATGTCACTTCCTGGATAACATGGTGATGTCACTTCCTGGATAACATGCTGATGTCACTTCCTGGATAACATGGTGATGTCACTTCATGGATAACATGGTGATGTCACTTCCTGGATAACATGGTGATGTCACTTCCTGGATAACATGCTGATGTCACTTCCTGGATAACATAGTTATGTCACTTCATGGATAACATGGTGATGTCACTTCCTGGTTAACATGGTGATGTCACTTCCTGGATAACATGGTGATGTCACTTCCTGGATAACATGCTGATGTCACTTCCTGGATAACATAGTGATGTCACTTCATGGATAACATGGTGATGTCACTTCCTGGATAACATGATGATGTCACTTCCTGGATAACATGCTGATGTCACTTTCTGGATAACATGGTGAGGTCACGACCCGACTCCCAGAGCTGTGCGGGCTGTGGCTGCTGGAGAGGATGATGGCAGGGGGATGCTCAGTGTCCCTCCAGTGCCCTGTGTCCCTCAGTGTCCCCCTGCCATCATCCCCTCCAGCAGCCACAGCCCGCACAGCTCTGGGAGTCGGGTCGTGACCTCACCATGTTATCCAGGAAGTGACATCAACACGTTATCCGGGAAGTGACATCCCCATGTTATCCAGGAAGTGACATCAACACGTTATCCAGGAAGTGACATCACCATGTTATCCAGGAAGTGACATCACCATGTTATCCTGGAAGTGACATCACCATGTTATCCTGGAAGTGACATCACCATGTTATCCAGGAAGTGACATCACCATGCTATCCAGGAAGTGACATCACCATGTTATCCAGGAAGTGAAGCCTTGATTCAGTAGTAAGTGCAGGAAAAAAAAAAACGCCTTATAAGCATTTCCCAAAATAAGTCTATATTGGGGATTGGTATAACTTTTGGGGGTAATACAATACTTAAATAAAAAAAAATTGCCGAACTTCTCCTTTAACAGGCAATCACACTCTTGCACATGTAAAATATCACTTAGTATCAACAATGCATCAACCCCTATAAGCTTCAGTGTGGGGGAGAAGAACAAGGCAATACTCAGCGGTGGCATCTTGTGGCCAAAAATGAATACAGCAGATCTGAGAATACAATACAGGATCCCAATACAAAAATACCTTCAGGAGCTGAGTGGACTGAGAGGAACCTATCAGTGGGATATGGGTTCCCGGGCACTACAAAGTGTGTCACATGGCTTATGGCGAATTAGCGCTCGTTCACACCATGATTCAGGTCTCCACAGCACAGATACATCAGGAAACTGTCAAAATGACATGCTGATGTATCCCTGCTGGGATCGGCACAGGCCTCATTTCAATGACGGAATGATAGTTGGCTGGTGACTATTAGAGGTGAGGAAACCTGCTGAAAATTCAGCTTTGCACAAACCCAAACGACCTGCAATGGAATATCGGTGGCTGGACAATCTCCCCTCTCATCACCTTTAGGTTACAAACACACTTGGCGGGTCTGCAGCGAGTCTCCATGCTGCGTTTTTGCAGCGAGACTCGCTGCAGATCCCGGCCCTATGCTTTTAATGGCAGACAAACACGCAGCAGGGATGTACATCCCTGCTGCGAGTTTGTCTGCAGCCCACCCCATTAACCCCCCGGCCGCGGGAGTTGATACTTCACCTGATCCCGGCTCCGGCGGTTCCCGATGTCTTCAGCAAGCCGGAGCGGGGACCAGATGAAGTATATGCTCCAGCCAGCCGCCCGCACGCCCCCCCCCCGCAGCCTCGGCCGCCCGATCGCCCCCCCCCCCCCCCCGCAGCACCGATCGCTCGCCCCCCCCCCCGCAGCACCGAACGCTCGCCCCCCCGCAGCACCGATCGCACGCCCCCCCCAATCGCCCCCCCCGCGCAGCACCGATCGCTCGCCCCCCCCCCCGCAGCACCGATCGCTCGCCCCCGCGCAGCACCGATCGCACGCCCCCCCGCAGCACCGATCGCTCGCCCCGCCCGCAGCACCGATCGCTCGCCCCCCCCGCAGCACCGATCGCTCGCCCCCCCCCCGCAGCACCGATCGCTCGCCCCCCCGCAGCACCGATCGCTCGCACGCCCCCCTGCAGCCCCAGCCGCCCGATCGTCCCCCCCCCCCCCCCGATGGGGGCTGCAGGTGGGCGGCCGGTGCTGCGGGGGGGGCGTGCGATCGGTGCTGCGGGGGGGGCGATCGGGCGGCCGGGGCTGCGGGCGGCTGGCTGGAGCATATACTTCACCTGGTCCCCGCTCCGGCTTGCTGAAGACATCGGGAACCGCCGGAGCCGGGATCAGGTGAAGTATCAGCTCCCGCGGCCGGGGGGTTAATGGGGTGGGCTGCAAACAAACTCGCAGCAGGGATGTACATCCCTGCTGCGTGTTTGTCTGCCATTAAAAGTATAGGGCCGGGATCTGCAGCGAGTCTCGCTGCAAAAACGCAGCATGGAGACTCGCTGCAGACCCGCCAAGTGGGTTTGTAACCTTAAACAAATTTGTTAAGATTTACACATAGGATTTTCTATGATTTACACAAGAAATTGGAGAAAAATATGGCGGTTATTTAGGTCGGCTGAGGTGGAGCAGATTTCTTATGGAGTGTGCACTGCCCCATCTTACTCCAGGGTGAAGCTAGCCCATGGCATTTACCCACATTGCCTATACTTACCACAGAACTGCAGTTATTTGTGGTGACGACTAATGTAACAGAATTGTGAATTTATTTATATTTTTTTATTTTTTTGGGGGGGGCAAGATTTTATATCAAAACATCAGGACATTTAAAGGGGTACTTTGGCAAAAATCGTTTTCTTTCAAATCAACTGGTTTCAGAAAGTTATATAGATTTGTAATTTATTTCTATTTAAAAATCTCCAGTCTTTCAGCACTTATTAGCTGCTGTATGTCCTGCAGGAAGTGGTGTATTCTCTCCAGTCTGACACAGTGCTCTCTGCTGCCACCTCTGTCCATGTCAGGAACTGTCCAGAGCAGCAGCAATTCCCTATAGAAAACCTCTCTAAGGGTAGGTTCACACTGAGGCTGTACGCGCTCATGGACACCATTCTATGGGCCGGCTGATTCCGCATTCCGCCGAAAGGGATATTAGAACTTGAAATTGACATGCAGTTCTTTCGGCGGAATGCGGAATCAGCCCGCCCATTAGAACGGTGACGGAATTCCGCGGAGTTTATCCGCGAGAATTCCTCAATGTTAACCCACCCCTACTCTGGACAATTCCTGACATGGACAGAGGTGACAGCAGAGAGCACTGTGTCAGCCTAGAGAGAATACACCACTTTCTGCAGTACATACAGCAGCTGATAAGTACTGGAAGACTGGAGATTTTTAAATAGCAATATATTACAAATCTATATAACTTTTTGAAACCAGTTTATTTGAAAGGAAAAGATTTTCGCCCCTTTAATTCAGGGAAAACACAGATATGACCTCATCCAGCACATAACACATACGCTCAGGGGGGCTGGGACTCATTGAGGAGACCCCGCGGATACATGGAGGCAATGCTTCATGGTATTATGCAAATTGGCTATCAGACAGAAAAATGCTGCAAAGAGGCTCCGGAGAGACGCGGCTGATGTGTATAAGGAGAACACCGCTAATACAATGATCATTATTATCGGGAATATCTCACCTGTTCAGGTCCCAGGATCAGCAGCAGTGCGAGGCAGAAGACAGACAGCAGGGGGCGCCTCATCAGGGAAGGAGACCCTACAAGAAGCACCAAGGGCACGTTCAGCATTCCAGGCCAATACTTGAAAAGGATATATTTTATATATCTAATAATGTCACAGACATCAGGAGGGGCCGTCCCAGCAATACTCGGACGGATCATTTGGGCGGATTTTTGAAGTTAGTGGCGGTCTACTGCCCCCGCTCCTATCCCATGGAGTGCCGTGCTGCAGAGCATCGCTGCACACATTGTGATCTTTCAACATGTGCTATTGTAGTGTCCCACTACAGGGTTTCTTCTGTCCTTACGCACCCAGGGAAACTAGATCACTCAGGTGCCACATTTAGTGTAGGACCTTGCTGTGCTTTATTCCAGCCACTAGATGTCACCCTTACTGCTCCAAATACAGCTGCAGTACACACAAGGTTAGCCTGTATATAGTTGACCAATTATGGAGTCCCAATAGGAGTGTTACTATTGTTTACACCCTTCGCAAAAGTCTGTACCTTTTGTGGTCTTATTGCAGCCAAAGTAGTTTCAAGAGATGACCACTAGATGTCACTATATTGTGTGAATCTGTGGATCAGTAGAATCTTCACTTTCTTCTGTCCTATCTCTCTGTTCTTCTGTTGCATTCTTTTCACCCAACCACAGCGTGCCTTACACGCTGGATTGGAAGTTAGTCCCTTGAGTAAAGGAGGAGTCTTAGTCTGGATTCTGTGGAGGAAGGACGCAGACTGGATTGCTCTCCACAGTAATCCTACCTGGGCCCTGGCCCTCTGCCAGGTCCCCCCGTAAGGAAGAGGAGTAGCCTTAGTCAGTGCCCCGCATGGGTAGGACGCATGACAGTGCTCTGCTACAAACTTCTATCTCAGTGCCTGTACCCCGTATGATGCAGTGTTAAACCTCTCAGGAGAGGACTAGCCAACAGTTTACCTCAACCCACACAGTGGACTAGGAGAAACAACAGTGCAGGACAGTATCCACTAAAGAGCCAAAGAGCTAGGAACTCATCCGGGTGGAGCAAAGTTACTGTAAAAGTCTATGAACTACATCTCGCAGCTACCAGTGTGCACAGATCCCAACCAGTGAGTGGAGCCACACTTTGGGGAACAGACTAAGTGCAGCTCAGTACAGGGGAGTGTATGGTTCAGCTGAATAGACACAGGTCACTGCCCCAAGTAGTCATTGTGTGGGACCTGGTGCTTTCCGTAACCCTGGGAGACGGCGTGTGAGGGAGACTCCCTGTGCAAAGGCGTGCGGCCGAAGACAGGGTTAACAACTAACAAAACTACCGACTTTTTTTGATGTATAGACTGTACGTTGTTGTTCATATTACTAGTTTTAGTAAAGTTATATTCTTCAAAAGCCGGTATCTGACCCTATTACTGCACGCCTCCAGTACATTATATATGTTCAAGGATTTATTGGAACTTTATCAAGTGTATATCCGAGCTGATCTGTATTACCTGCTGCACATTTGCCAATAGTAAATCAAGTCACCGTTATTCACAGATTCTGTGGGTGGGGGGTCCTACTATTCAGGAGGGTCATTACACCACTCTGGCCATCCGTGACTACATCATCCGTGACTACACTCTCCCAAGGGGCCTGGTAAAACCCGACAGGACACCGACCACAGGGTACAACCGGCCTTACACCTTAAAAGCAGGCGTGCCATCACAACTCTGTGCCCACCAGGCACTGACGCCACATCACTGACGTGACAAAACCCTAAGGTCCGGCTGTATCTCGGCCATCCACCACAGAAGTGGCGTCACACTTCCATCTAACAAGTGACCGGCCGTCACAGGGGCCTCTTGTGTGTCCTCCACACTCTCTATCACCCCAGTTTCCTGTTACCCAGGTATAGGGGAGGGGGAGTTCCTGTTTTTAGTTAGTTGTGGTCTAGTGAGAAGTGAGAGAAGAGACAAGAAACAATTTCTATTAAGAGACTGATGCCAGCAGACATGCTCTGCTAGAACCAGACAAATAGGACAAACCCTTGCCCATGCCGTGGATCTTAGCCTCCGTACAGTCACCCCCTACAAGCACAGGAAGAGGGACTGATCCACAGTAGAGCACAGTGCAAGTTAGCTCTCTCTACTGACAGGGAAATTTTCACTAGTTAGCTCCACCCAGAGACAGAAGCCTGGGACCCGTACTACCTACTACCTGTTTTTGTCTTGCACTAAAGCCTTCACGTAAAGTTCAAGTATCTGTTGTTGCTGCACCACTGCACCTGTACCTGACACTTGTCCTAACCAAAGACGCGGTGCCTGTGAGTCCAGGGGTGGGTATCACTGCCCCTGGTCACTGTGACAAAGTAGCCACCAAACACCAAGGCCCACAAGCTGCACACACAAGAGCTGCACTTAAAGCACCCCGGCCACGGCACTACGTCACTAAACAATTATCAGCATGAACGGCCGGTAATCGGCCAAGAAAGGCTAACAATCTTTCAGTGGGCCTTAAGTCAGGACAAGAGGGTGAATGGGAAAAAAGATGGTGGACAGACACCAAGGAGAAGAGACAGACGGGAAGGATAAGAGCCCAGGCTGCAGACAGTAAGAGACCGGACTGAGGGTCTGCAGAGAGGGAAGACTCTGCCGGTGGTCTCCACACTTACCCCTGGAGCTGGCGGCCCGGGGTCTCCTCATCCTTCTCCCCCCTGGTAATAACAGGTGATCTTTCCTCCTTAAAGCTGATCTGATCTTTCCTCAGTGATACAGATGGCTCCGTAATAACACGACAGGCCCCCCGGGACACTAAGGACAGAAAACAAGAAGCAGCAGCCAGAGACACTGTCGTCAGCCATAAAAGTACTGACAGGAATAAAGTATTATATATCCTGATGTGACACCCGAGACAGTGATGGCCCCCTTACCCCCCCCCCCACCAATCTCACACACACACCTACAGGATAATGTCCCATTTGACAACTTTGGTTCCATTCACATCATGTTTTGGGGCTTCTTTGTAATACTGTCCTCCATGTCTGGCTCCCATGTCCCCGTCTAGTTGTCGTTCATTTCCCCTTATGTCCCTGATCCCTATTCTTTCCATGTTTATTGTCGGTGTATGGTTTCCCATGTAACATATTACATAGGGCAGCTGTGACGGGATCGGTGCTACGGATGTTCAGCAGAGAGATAGATAGAAGTGTGGTGACCCCCGATGTGGCGGTACGGCCGGTCACTTGCCAGATGGTTAAGCGTGACGCCAGTTCTGTGGTGGTTGGCCGAGATATAGTCCTGCCCAGGGATGGTGGTTTGTCGTGACGCCAGTGTCGGTTGAGCACACAGGTATGGTGGCACACCTGCTTTTTTTTTGTGGGCCGGCTGTGCCTTCTTCCCCTGTGGACAGTGACCTGCTGGGCTGTTGCGAGGTCCCTTGGGTACTTATCACGGTGGTCCAGAGTGGAATAGTGACCCACCCGGACTATTGTCACTGCCACCCACAGAAAGGGAAGATGACCTAAGGAAGGTGTATGTACTGTGAAAGGGCTTAGTAAGGAGCCACAGAGTCTCTTTAACATAAGTAGAATCTGGTTTACTGTGCAGATACTTGAGATAGGCAGCAGATAATACAGATTTGCCTTGATACAATACACTTGATAAGTTACTTGATACTTCAGAGTCCAGATCTGTACTGAGAGGAGAAGGAGTGATACAGCCATACTTGTGCCCGTGTTTTGACTCTATGGTTTTTGCACCACCTATTGCCCACCAGTGTCGAGTGACCCGTCCTAGAGGGTGACACAAGCCCCAGATCTTGTCACCTGGGATGAGAGGTATGCTGAGGGTTCCCTTCTTACAACTGGGCTGCCAGATAGAGTGCTTAGGCTTCTAGCAACTTTGCTGGATCAGTTCCTTTACTGTTTTATGGAGACTGTCCTGCACTGTGTTCCTCTGGTCCACGGTGTGGGTTGAGATGATCTTTAATTTGTCCTCTCTAACACTGCATGGTGCTTAGTAGTGTTGCTTGAGGGGAAACTGTGGCTAGGTCTAGCATATACATGTGCTCTGCTCAACGTCTAGACCAGTGCTTCTCAATTCCAGTCCTCAGGTCTCACCAACAGGTCATGTTTTGAGGATTTTCTTAGTATTTCACAGGTGATATCATTATACTCAGTGTATCAGGTATTATCACAGGTGATCTTTGTATGGGATATCCTCAAAACATGACCTGTTGGTGAGGCCTGAGGACTGAAATTGAGAAGCACTGTTCTAGACCACAACTTACTGTCTGGGGGACCTGGCAGGAGTCAGAGCCCAACTTGACTGCTGTAAAGAGCTTGCGGCCTTCCTCTACAGAATTCAAAGACAAAAAGCCCTACACTTCCTCCTACCATATGACTTCCTTCCTACAGCGCATGTAAGGTGTGCTGTGAATGGGTGAAGAGTGCATGCAAAGAAGTAAGAAGAAAGATGATAGGTGAGAAGAAGTAAGGACTCTCATTGGTGTCCAGATCCATGTGACCCACAAACAAAACAATAACCCCTTAAGTACTACAGCTGTGCAATATCTGGACATACATAGCTACAACAACGACATCTTGTGGTAAAACTGGTACTGCTACATTACCACTTACTCTTAAAAGTACTGGCTTTTGCAAAGGGTGTAACCAATAGCAACACCCGTGGTGGGACACCACAGAAGAGCAGTGCAGTTAATGTGGCAGATGATCTTCAGGAGATGAATCCAGTCCAGTACATCCAAGATCCACAGCATACAGGGGGTGCTCCACCTACTTGGCATAGGGTGGCAGTAAAGGTCCGGGGTCCTCCTCCATTATTAGTGCTCCAATATAGTAAATAGAGACTCCAAATATTTAGGGACCCAGTGTCTTATGCCGATCCTGACCACAGCGTCAGATCCTCGCTCACCCGAGATCCACCGGCACAATCCAAATGTCATATGAGAGATGCCGCTGCATGGTGATACCATCATGTCTGCCATGTCACATGGGATAAGTCATCTGTAATTGATGTTTATTAGGTTCTTACGGCTGTCAACAACTCCTTCAGCTGCCCGTTCTTGTTTTCTTTCCTTAGTGAAATGTCCCGGGGGGCTGTCGTGTTATTATGGAGCCATCTGTATCACTGAGATCAGACCAGCTATAAGGGGGAACAATCACATATTCCTACAGGGGGGAGAAGGATGAGGAGACTCTGGGCCGTCAGCTCCAGGGGTAGAGGTTGAGACCACCGGCAGATTCTTCCCTCAGTCCTGTCTGTTACTGTCTGCAGCCGGGACTCCTTGGTCACAGCGCTGTCCCGTCTCAGTCAGTGATTGGCTGAGTGGGCTGGAGGTGGCTATGATCGGCGGAGAACTCCGTAGACCCACAGGAGGACAACATAGATCCACAGGAGGACACAGTAGACCCACAGGAGGACACCGGAGATCCACAGGAGGACACCGTAGACCCACAGGAGGACACCGGAGATCCACAGGACTACACTGGAGACACACAGGCAGTGGCGTAGCCACTGCGGTCGCGGCAAGGGGGCCCCGCAAGGCCCTCCCGATCAATCACTCTTGTGACCGCAAGCATTGTTTTGCTTGCGGTCACAAGAGTCTGGCTCCTTCTTCCCCCGGCTGCTGTGCGGCTGCCGGGGGTGTTGCGTCTTACCCCCGGCAGCGCGCGCATCCCAGAGCTCCCTGCGCGCCTTGGGCCCTGACTTCCGGTTCCGGCGCGCAGGGAGCTCTGGGATGCGCGCACTGCCGGGGATAAGACGTGACACCACCGGCAGCTGCGCAGCAGCCGGGGACAGACCAGGAGGAGTGAGGATCAACGTGGGAGCGCGATGTCAGGTGAGTTTTGTTTTTTTATCAGCCTGCACGGGTGGGGGGAAAGAGGGGGGCATCTATGAGGGTGGGGGGAAAGAGGGGGGCATCTATGAGGGTGGGGGGAAAGAGGGGGGCATCTATGAGGGTGGGGGGAAAGAGGGGGGCATCTATGAGGGTGGGGGGAAAGAGGGGGCATCTATGAGGGTGGGGGGAAAGAGGGGGGCATCTATGAGGGTGGGGGGAAAGAGGGGGCCATCTATGAGGGTGGGGGGAAAGAGGGGGCCATCTATGAGGGTGGGGGGAAAGAGGGGGGCATCTATGAGGGTGGGGGGAAAGAGGGGGGCATCTATGAGGGTGGGGGGAAAGAGGGGGCCATCTATGAGGGTGGGGGGAAAGAGGGGGGCATCTATGAGGGTGGGGGGAAAGAGGGGGCCATCTATGAGGGTGGGGGGAAAGAGGGGGGCATCTATGAGGGTGGGGGGAAAGAGGGGGGCATCTATGAGGGTGGGGGGAAAGAGGGGGCCATCTATGAGGGTGGGGGGAAAGAGGGGGGCATCTATGAGGGTGGGGGGAAAGAGGGGGCCATCTATGAGGGTGGGGGGAAAGAGGGGGCCATCTATGAGGGTGGGGGGAAAGAGGGGGCCATCTATGAGGGTGGGGGGAAAGAGGGGGCCATCTATGAGGGTGGGGGGAAAGAGGGGGCCATCTATGAGGGTGGGGGGAAAGAGGGGGCCATCTATAAGGGTGGGGGGTAAGAGGGGGCCATCTATGAGGGTGGGGGGAAAGAGGGGGGCATCTATGAGGGTGGGGGGAAAGAGGGGGCCATCTATAAGGGTGGGGGGTAAGAGGGGGCCATCTATGAGGGTGGGGGGAAAGAGGGGGGCATCTATGAGGGTGGGGGGAAAGAAGGGGGCATCTATGAGGGTGGGGGGAAAGGGGGGGCATTTATGAGGGTGGGGGGAAGGAGGGGGGCATCTATGAGGGTGGGGGGAAGGAGGGGGGGGCATCTATAAGGGTGGGGGGAAAGAGGGGGGGCATCTATAAGGGTGGGGGGGAAAGAGGAGCCATCTATGAGGGTGGGGGGGGAAAGAGGGGCCATCTATGAGGGTGGGGGGAAAGATGGGGCCATCTATGAGGGTGGGGGGGAATGGGGACCATCTATGAGGGTGGGGAGAAAGAGGGGGCCATTTATGAGGGTGGGGAGAAAGAGGGGGCCATTTATGAGGGTGGGGGGAAAGAGGGACCATCTATAAGGGAGGGGGTAAGGGGACCATCTATAAAGGGGGGGAAAGAAGACCATCTATAAGGGAGGGGGGGGGAAGGGGACCATCTATAAGGGAGGGTGGGGGGAGAGGGGGCCATCTATAAGGGAGGGTGGGGGGAGAGGGGGCCATCTATAAGGGAGGGTGGGGAGAGAGGGGGCTATCTATAAGGGAGGGTGTGGGGAGAGGGGGCCATCTATAAGGGAGGGGGTAGAGGGGGCCATCTATAAGGGAGGGTGGGGGGAGAGGGGGCTATCTATAAGGGAGGGTGGGGGGAGAGGGGGCCATCTATAAGGGAGGGTGGGGGAGAGGGGGCCATCTATAAGGGAGGGTGGGGGAGAGGGGACCATCTATAAGGGAGGGTGGGGGAGAGGGGGCCATCTATAAGGGAGGGGGTAGAGGGGGCCATCTATAAGGGAGGGGGTAGAGGGCGCTATCAATAAGGGAGGGGGTGGAGGGGGTAGAGGGGGCCATCTATTTGGGGGAGCAACATAGGGGGACAGGGAATACACAGAGGGGGGCATATATTATTAGGGGGTCTGGTTCTGTATAGGTGTACTGTATATTGTTCTGTATGGTTTTGTATAGGTGTATATTGTTCTGTATTGGTGTATATTGTTCTGTATGGGTGTATATTGTTCTGTATGGTTCTGTATGGGTGTATATTGTACTGTATGGTTCTGTATGAGTGTAAATTGTTCTGTATGGGTGTATATTGTTCTGTATTGGTATATATTGTTCTGTATGAGTGTATATTGTTCTGTATGGTTCTGTATGGGTGAGTATTGTTCTGTATGTGTGTATATTGTACTGTATGGGTGTATATTGTACTGTATGGCTCTGTATGGGTGTATATTGTACTGTATGGTCCTGTATGGGTGTATATTGTACTGTATGGTTCTGTATGGGTTTATATTGTACTGTATGGTTCTGTATGGGTGTATATTGCACTGTATGGTTCTGTATGAGTGCGTATTGTTCTGTATGGGTGTATATTGTACTGTATGGCTCTGTATGGGTGTATATTGTTCTGTATAGGTGTATATTGTTCTGTATGGTTCTGTATGGGTGAGTATTGTTCTGTATGTGTGTATATTGTACTGTATGGGTGTATATTGTACTGTATGGTTCTGTATGGGTGTATATTGCACTGTATGGTTCTGTATGAGTGCGTATTGTTCTGTATGGGTGTATATTGTACTGTATGGCTCTGTATGGGTGTATATCGTACTGTATGGTTCTGTATGGGTGTATATTGTACTGTATGGCTCTGTATGGGTGTATATTGTATTGTATGAGTGTATATTGTACTGTATGTTCTGTATGGGTGTATATTGTACTGTATGTTCTGTGTGGGTGTATATTGTACTGTATGGTTCTGTATGGGTGTATATTGTTCTGTATAGGTGTATATTGTTCTGTATGGTTCTGTATGGGTGTATATGGTTCTGTATGGGTGTATATTGTTCTGTATAGGTGTATATTGTTCTGTATGGTTCTGTATGGGTGTATATGGTTCTGTATGGGTGTATATTGTTCTGTATAGGTGTATATTGTTCTGTATAGGTGTATATTGTTCTGTATGGGTGTATATTGTTCTGTATGGTTCTGTATGAGTGCGTATTGTTTTGTATGGGTGTATATTGTTATGTATGAGTGCGTATTGTTCTGTATGGGTGTATATTGTTCTGTATGGGTGTATATTGTACTGTATGGCTCTGTATGGGTGTATATTGTTCTGTATGGGTGTATATTGTACTGTATGTTCTGTATGGGTGTATATGGTTCTGTATGGTTCTGTATGAGTGTAAATTGTTCTGTATGGGTGTATATTGTTCTGTATAGGTGTATATTGTTCTGTATAGGTGTATATTGTTCTGTATGGGTGTATATTGTTCTGTATGGTTCTGTATGAGTGCGTATTGTTTTGTATGGGTGTATATTGTTATGTATGAGTGCGTATTGTTCTGTATGGGTGTATATTGTTCTGTATGGGTGTATATTGTTCTGTATGGGTGTATATTGTTCTGTATGGGTGTATATTGTACTGTATGTTCTGTATGGGTGTATATGGTTCTGTATGAGTGTAAATTGTTCTGTATGGGTGTATATTGTTCTGTATAGGTGTATATTGTTCTGTATAGGTGTATATTGTTCTGTATGGGTGTATATTGTTCTGTATGGTTCTGTATGAGTGCGTATTGTTTTGTATGGGTGTATATTGTTATGTATGAGTGCGTATTGTTCTGTATGGGTGTATATTGTTCTGTATGGGTGTATATTGTTCTGTATGGGTGTATATTGTACTGTATGTTCTGTATGGGTGTATATGGTTCTGTATGGTTCTGTATGAGTGTAAATTGTTCTGTATGGGTGTATATTGTTCTTTATAGGTGTATATTGTTCTGTATGGTTCTGTACAGGTGTATATTGTTCTGTATGGGTGTATATTGTTCTGTATGGGTGTATATTGTTCTGTATGGGTGTATATTGTTCTGTATAGGTGTATATTGTTCTGTATGGGTGTATATTGTTCTGTATGAGTGCGTATTGTTCTGTATGGGTGTATATTGTTCTGTATGGGTGTATATTGTTCTGTATGGGTGTATATTGTTCTGTATGGGTGCGTATTGTCCTGTATGGGTGCGTTTTGTTCTGTATGGGTGCGTATTGTCCTGTATGGGTGTATATTGTTCTGTATGGGTGTATATTGTTCTGTATGGGTGCGTATTGTCCTGTATGGGTGCGTATTGTTCTGTATGGGTGCGTATTGTTCTGTATGGGTGCGTTTTGTTCTGTATGGTTCTGTATGACCGTATATTGTTCTCTATGAGTGTGTATCATTCTGTGTGTGGGGGCACAGCAGTCTGAAATGTGTGTGTGTGTGGGGGGGGGGGGCAAAGCAGCCTGAAAAGGGGGGGACCGCAGCCTGAAGGGGGGGCACAGCAGCCTGACGGGGGGGCACAGCAGTCTGGGGGGAAGGCTCACACAGCAGCCTTGGGAGGTACATATCAACTACAGGTGCAGAGGGGCAATGCAGCCTGTGGAAGAGGGTGCAGCTATAGGGGGTAAAGGGCAGCAGCTACAGGGGGTTGGGGGAACAGATGCTAGTGTGTGTGTTTGCCTCTGTCAGCCCAGCTCAGCAGACAGCCCTCTCCTCTCTGTCCCGACCTCCCTCCTATCTACAACCCGAAGTACCTGCATTTATAGCTGCTGAGCAGAGAGCAGGACAGGAGGAGGATGGTCAGGGAGCAGGAGCCTGGAGCTGGAGGACGCTGTGTAGCTGGAGGTTAGCAGCCAGCCTCCGCCTCATCTCCACACTGTGTAATACAGGAAGTCCCGGGCCAGGAGGAACATGGGAGGTACACAGGGGGCGGGGCTTAACGGGGGGCGGGGAGCAGCTTCAGCTGCAACTGGCATCACAGAGCGGCCCTGCAGCACAGGCAGAGAGGAGAGCGCTGGGGCGGTAAGCAGCCTCAGCGCGGCCGGGTAATGTACTGGGGAAGGCCGGCCCGGGGGGCAGATGCCACCCTGCCCCCCGGCCCAGCCCGCCCCTGGGTCACATAGAGTCAGGGCTACCCACTAAAGGAGTGTGTAAAGGGGACAATACAGATGTGCAGTGTGTATAGAGATGAGGATGGTGCCAGAGTGAGGAGACTAATATGTCTGTCTGGCAGATTCTGTGGATTCGTGGCTCGGAGAAGTTCTCATAACGGCCCAGGACGGATGGAGAAGATGAAAAGGAAAGAACTCCGATCAGAGAAGACGTCCCCTGTGAGTCACCTGATATAACTGCACTGTAATGTATATGGTGTATAGAACCTGTGTAGAGCTTGGGCCACCTCTATATGACTGGATAAGGTGATTTAGTATACTGGATTTGGTCAGTAACAATATGGTGGTGATGGTAGTGGTTGTGGTGTGGCGGTAATGTTTCCTTCCTATATACTGGTATTACTGTTAATATTGGTCTCAGTATACAGGATTTGGTCGGTAACAGTATGGCGGTAATAGGTAATATCGTAATATCGTAAATAGGTATATATATATATACACACCAATAGCATCACTTGGTCGTGAAAGGAGGGGGGGGGGGCCCAAGTTGGCCTCTCGCACCAGGGCCCAGGAGACATTAGCTACGCCCCTGCACACAGGAGGATACTGGAGACACACAGGAGGACACTAGTGACACTGGGGATCCATAGGAGAATACTGAAGACACACAGGAGGACACTAGAGACACTGGAGACACAGAGGAGGACACTGGAGACACAGAGGAGGACACTGGAGACACAGAGGAGGACACTGGAGACACAGAGGAGGACACTAGAGACACTGGAGATCCATAGGAGAACACTGGAGACACACAGGAGAACACTGGAGACACAGGAGAACACTGGAGACACAGAGGAGGACACTGGAGACACACAGGAGAACACTGGAGACACAGGAGAACACTGGAGACACAGAGGAGGACACTAGAGACACTGGAGATCCATAGGAGAACACTGGAGACACACAGGAGAACACTGGAGACACAGGAGAACACTGGAGACACACAGGAGAACACTGGAGACACAGGAGAACACTGGAGACACAGAGGAGGACACTGGAGACACAGGAGAACACTGGAGACACAGAGGAGGACACTAGAGATCCATAGGAGAACACTGGAGACACAGGAGAACACTGGAGACACAGAGGAGGACACTAGAGATCCATAGGAGAACACTGGAGACACAGGAGAACACTGGAGACACACAGGAGAACACTGGAGACACAGGAGAACACTGGAGACACAGAGGAGGACACTAGAGACACTGGAGATCCATAGGAGAACACTGGAGACACACAGGAGAACACTGGAGACACAGGAGAACACTGGAGACACACAGGAGAACACTGGAGACACAGGAGAACACTGGAGACACAGAGGAGGACACTGGAGACACAGGAGAACACTGGAGACACAGAGGAGGACACTAGAGATCCATAGGAGAACACTGGAGACACAGGAGAACACTGGAGACACACAGGAGAACACTGGAGACACAGGAGAACACTGGAGACACAGAGGAGGACACTGGAGACACAGGAGAACACTGGAGACACAGAGGAGGACACTGGAGACACACAGGAGGACACTGGAGACACACAGGAGGACACTGGAGACACACAGGAGGACACTGGAGATCCATAGGAGAATACTGAAGACACAGAGGAGGACACTGTTGTAGTGCGGGCATGTGAACATTCCCTTTTTTGTTTTCTATGTTTATTAAATTGGGGCAGGTGAGTATTGCTTCTTCCAGATAAGTCCTTTAAACATAAGACTATTCCTTATTATCGTAAATTAAAAATAATGTAAAAATATTTGGTGGCTAAAGAAGTTGAATGCCACCTTAGGGAGTCCTGGAAAATATAGATGCAGCCAAAGGCCATAAGCCATATCCCTGTTTTCCAGGACACCCTATGGCGGCATCCATTCTTCAGCCACCGGACTCGAGCATGTTTCATCTCTAATAGTGAGGACTTGGCACAATTCCTGCCCAGAGTGCTCTCAGGTCCTAAAGTTCATTAGTGTGGACTCTCTAAGAACTGTACTATACGACACACTATACTGAATGTGTGAGGCCGGGATCGGGTGTCGCATTTCAGCACTTTTAGCCAAATTCAGGAGAGGAACCAACAGAGAAAAACTACAATGGAAAGCGTTGGACCTTTCTTTGAGTTTTGGACCCAGCTCTAGTTTTGGTCACAGAAAATGTTGACCACATCTTGACGTTTCCTAACTTCTGTTCTTGGATTTCCAAGGTGTTTTGTGAGCAGTTTCGGTACCACGTTTTGACAATTCATTTGATGACCAATACATCGGAAGCACTGACAACATGGAGTCTCTAGCTGCAGAATTACTACAGAAGGAAAGAATGGAGACACAATTACTTGGCCTTGCTTGGAATCACAAATCTGTTATGTGGCAACAACAAACCTTCATAGGGGCGTCTTCCTGATGGATGAATATGGGATCGACTTGAAAGCCTGTACTATAGGGGCTTCCCTGTTAGAATACTACTATGAGATGCGGCCAGGATCCCAAGTCCTTCGGGTTCTATGTCTTCCATTACTATCTCCCCAGAGCTTTGACTTTACTCCGTCCCAAGTGCGATGGAAAACCAATCATATTCAGCTTAAGCCGCCGTCGGACCCCCAGGCCACAGTAAGGGCCCTATTCCACCGGACGATTACCGTTTGCATAATCGTTAATGATTAACGATCTCAAACGACCGCTATTGCGAAAGACCTAAAAAGCGTTCACTCATTTCCATTGAACGATAATTGTTGCTTATGATCGTAATTGCGATCGTTTTTTCTTCGCTATTTATTCGCTATTGCGTTCGTATCTATTGCGAACGACCGAACGATGTCTTATTCAATGCGAACGATTTGCGAACGAGCAACGATAAAAATAGGTCCAGGTCTTATTAAACGATCAACGATTTCTCGTTCGGTCGTTAATCGTTAACTGCATTTCAACCGAACGATTATCGTTCAGATTCGAACGATTTAACGATAATCTGAACGATAATCGTCCCGTGGAATAGGGCCCTAAGGCTAAAGGCCCTATTCCACCAACAGATCTGACGACAGATTATCTGCCAAAGATTTTAAGCCAAATACAGGAGTGGATTTGAAAAGAGGAGAAATCCAGTCTTTCCTTTATGACCTGTTCTCTGTCTATAGTCTGTTCCTGGGTTTGGCTTTAAATCTTTGGCAGATAATCTGTCGTCAGATCTAACTTCTTCTGACATTGAGAAAACAAAAATTTCCAGGAAAGTATCATTATTCATTTTGATGTGCTTCGGGGTACAACTACTGAACCTCTCGTATGCTCTATTGGCTAAGAAGGTGGTGATTCCAGTGACTGAGGTGTTTCAGGTCACCAACTGCAACAAGGAAAGGAACGTGACCACTGTGAAGACCACCAATAAGACGTGTAGTTATTACAACTGCGCCTGCCAAGATGTGAGACTGGGAATACCGGGATAGACAGGTGTTATATTCTGGGATTGTCTGGCAACAGCCTTGCGTGGACTCGGCGCTATAAGTGACCGTCCACCCTTGTGAAATATATGCTTATAACTCCAAATCAGCATTAAAGTGTCGCTGTCGTTATAACTTTCAAAATCTAAATCAACAGTAGATGGGATATAAAGCAAGTTTGTAATTTAGCTGCCTTCAGGAGACTGGACCTGGATACAGTAAGTATAGCTGTTATATAGCAGCCTTCAGGAGACTGGACCTGGATACAGTAAGTATAGCTGTTATATAGCAGCCTTCAGGAGACTGGACCTGGATACTGTAAGTATAGCTGTTATAT
This sequence comes from Dendropsophus ebraccatus, assembly GCA_027789725.1. NCBI lineage: Eukaryota > Metazoa > Chordata > Amphibia > Anura > Hylidae > Dendropsophus > Dendropsophus ebraccatus. The sequence continues at coordinate 135,487,511 of JAQFWZ010000002.1, read as the reverse complement.
AGCAGCCTTCAGGAGACTGGACCTGGATACAGTAAGTATAGCTGTTATATAGCAGGAGACTGGACCTGGATACAGTAAGTATAGCTGTTATATAGCAGCCTTCAGGAGACTGGACATGGATACAGTAAGTAGAGCTGTTATATAGCTGCCTTCAGGAGACTGGACCTGGATACAGTAAGTATAGCTGTTATATAGCCGCCTTCAGGAGACTGGGCCTGGATACAGTAAGTATAGCTGTTATATAGCAGCCTTCAGGAGACTGGACCTGGATACAGTAAGTATAGCTGTATATAGCTGCCTTCAGGAGACTGGACCTGGATACATTAAGTATAGCTGTATATTGCTGCCTTCAGGAGACTGGACCTGGATACAGTAAGTATAGCTGTTATATAGCTGCCTTCAGGAGACTGGACCTGGATACAGTAAGTATAGCTATTATATTGCTGCCTTCAGGAGACTGGACCTGGATACAGTAAGTATAGCTGTTATATAGCTGCCTTCAGGAGACTGGACCTGGATACAGTAAGTATAGCTGTTATATAGCAGCCTTCAGGGGACTGGACCTGGATACAGTAAGTATAACTGTTATATAGCTGCCTTCAGGAGACTGGACCTGGATACAGTTAGTATAGCTGTTATATAGCTGCCTTCAGGAGACTGGGCCTGGATACAGTAAGTATAGCTGTTATATAGCAGCCTTCAGGAGACTGGACCTGGATATGGTAAGTATAGCTGTTATATAGCAGCCTTCAGGAGACTGGTCCTGGATACAGTAAGTATAGCTGTTATATAGCAGCCTTCAGGAGACTGGTCCTGGATACAGTAAGTATAGCTGTTATATAGCAGCCTTCAGGAGATTGGCCATGGATACAGTAAGTATAGCTGTTATATAGCTGCCTTCAGGAGACTGGACCTGGATACAGTAAGTATAGCTGTTATATAGCTGCCTTCAGCAGACTGGACCTGGATACAGTAAGTATAGCTGTTATATAGCTGCCTTCAGGAGACTGGACCTGGATACAGTAAGTATAGCTGTTATATAGCTGCCTTCAGGAGACTGGACCTGGATACAGTAAGTATAGCTGTTATATAGCTGCCTTCAGGAGAATGGACCTGGATACAGTGAGTATAGCTGTTATATAGCTGCCTTCAGGAGACTGGACCTGGATACAGTAAGTAAAGCTTGTATATAGCTGCCTTCAGGAGACTGGACCTGGATACAGTAAGTATAGTTGTTATATAGCTGCCTTCAGGAGACTGGACCTGGATACAATAAGTATAGCTCTTATATAGCTGCCTTCAGGAGACTGGACCTACATACAGTAAGTATAGCTGCCCTCAGGAGACTGGACCTGGATACAGTAAGTATAGCTGTTTTATAGTTGCATTCAGAAGACTGGACCTGGATACAGTAAGTATAGCTGGTATATAGCTGCCTTCAGGAGACTGGACCTGCATACAGTAAGTATAGCTGTTATATAGCCGCCTTCAGGAGACTGGGCCTGGATACAGTAAGTATAGCTGTTATATAGCTGCCTTCAGGAGACTGGACCTGGATACAGTAAGTATAGCTGTTATATAGCTGCCTTCAGGAGACTGGACCTGGATACAGTAAGTATAGCTGTTATATAACTGCCTTCAGGAGACTGGACCTGGATACAGTAAGTATAGTTGTTATATAGCTGCCTTCAGGAGACTGGACCTGGATACAGTAAGTATAGCTGTTATATATCTGCCTTCAGGAGACTGGACCTGGATACAGTAAGTATAGCTGTTATATAGCTGCCTTCAGGAGACTGGACCTGGATACAGTAAGTATAGCTGTTATATAGTTGCCTTCAGGAGACTGGACCTGGATACATTAAGTATAGCTGTATATTGCTGCCTTCAGGAGACTGGACCTGGATACAGTAAGTATAGCTGTTATATAGCTGCCTTCAGGAGACTGGACCTGGATACAGTAAGTATAGCTGTTATATAGCAGCCTTCAGGGGACTGGACCTGGATACAGTAAGTATAACTGTTATATAGCTGCCTTCAGGAGACTGGACCTGGATACAGTTAGTATAGCTGTTATATAGCTGCCTTCAGGAGACTGGGCCTGGATACAGTAAGTATAGCTGTTATATAGCAGCCTTCAGGAGACTGGACCTGGATATGGTAAGTATAGCTGTTATATAGCAGCCTTCAGGAGACTGGTCCTGGATACAGTAAGTATAGCTGTTATATAGCTGCCTTCAGGAGACTGGTCCTGGATACAGTAAGTATAGCTGTTATATAGCAGCCTTCAGGAGACTGGTCCTGGATACAGTAAGTATAGCTGTTATATAGCTGCCTTCAGGAGACTGGACCTGGATACAGTAAGTATAGCTGTTATATAGGAGCATTCAGGAGACTGGACCTGGATATGGTAAGTATAGCTGTTATATAGCAGCCTTCAGGAGACTGGACCTGGATACAGTAAGTATTGCTGTTATATAGCAGCCTTCAGGAGACTGGACCTGGATACAGTAAGTATAGCTGTTATATAGCTGCCTTCAGGACACTGGACCTGGATACAGTAAGTATAGCTGTGATATAGCTTCCTTCAGGAGACTGGACCTGGATACAGTAAGTATAGCTGTTATATAGGAGCATTCAGGAGACTGGACCTGGATACAGTAAGTGTAGCTGTTATATAGCAGGCTTCAGGAGACTGGACCTGGATACAGTAAGTATAGCTGTTATATAGCTGCCTTCAGGAGACTGGGCCTGGATACAGTAAGTATAGCTGTTATATAGCTGCCTTCAGGAGACTGGGCCTGGATTTCTAGTTCAGCTTTGTTTTACAGCATGATAAAAAAAAAATAATAATGAACTCATATTGCAAACTTGCTTTACATCACATCTACTGTTGATTTAGAGTTGGAAAGTTATAACAACAGCGACACTTTAAGTCCCTTGGGCTCCAAAGAATCAAATTAACATTTTTTTTGTGTTTCAGCTCTTGACATCTTCCTCAGACATCCCCCCAGTTCCATGGCAATCGAGGGCAGGGTGAGAGGCCCCGGAGGGCAGGGTGAGAGGCGCAGGGTGAGAGGCGGCGTAGGGCAGGGTGCGTGGCGGCGGAGGGCAGGGTGAGAGGCGCAGGGTGAGAGGCGGCGTAGGGCAGGGTGCGTGGCGGCGGAGGGCAGGGTGCGTGGCGGCGGAGGGCAGGGTGCGTGGCGGCGGAGGGCAGGGTGAGAGGCGCAGGGTGAGAGGCGGCGTAGGGCAGGGTGCGTGGCAGCGGAGGGCAGGGTGCGAGGCGGCGGAGGGCAGAGTGAGAGCGGGTGGAGGGCAGAGTGAGAGCGGGCGGAGGGCAGTCTTCCAGTACTTATCAGCTGCTGTATGTCCTGCAGGAAGGGGTGTTTTCTCTCTCCAGTCTTACACAGTGCTCTCTGCTGCCACCTCTGTCCATGTCAGGAACTGTCCAGAGCAGGAGAGGTTTTCTATGGGGATTTGCTGATGCACTGGACAGTTCCTGACATGGACAGAGGTGGCAGCAGAGAGCACTGTGTCAGATTGTAGAGAATACACCACTTCCTGCAGGACATACAGCAGCTGATAAGTACTGGAAGACTGGAGATTTTTTTTTATAGAAGTAAATTATAAATCTGTATAACTTTCTGATTTGAAAGAAAAAGATTTTTGCTGAAGTACCCCTTTAACCTGTTTATAAAATCATACAGGGTTAAGAGTCCTTCTCCTTTAAGTCCATCATTCCCGGGTGACCACCACAATGTCCTCAGGATGGGTGAGGAATCTTCAGCTCATCAGAAACCTTGTAGCTGAAATTATTGCAATGCTTGTAGCAACCAGAAGGGGCGCAGTCTCCACTTCACCAAACTTCACCACAGTTGGAGCTGGAGAGTAAAGTTAAGAGAAAAATTGAAAAAGTAGCATTCAAAAAGTTTCAAGACATAATTTTGATGAGACAATCGCTTTATCACTTCATATAGTCTCTGGGCGTTGTTTGCAGGAGCCAGTTGCAACCTGGGGCCCTCCAGGGGACATTACAGACAATCCCTACACTTATGACAATAAGCTGACCATATAGTGACCCCCAGCCGAGACCCTCAGGGTTCAGAGACTTTTTGATAACAGAAACTAGATACCATATACACTAGATACCCCCCCCCCCCCCCACACACACACACTATATACCATATACACTAGATACACCCCCCCACACACACACACACACTAGATACCATATACACTAGATACCCCCCCACAGTAGATACCATATACACTAAATACCCCCCCCCCCCCGCACTAGATACCATATACTCTAGATCCCCCCACCCCCCACCCCAAAACCATAAAAAATCCCTTTACTAGATCAAGAGGACGCCTCACCTGAGCTGTAGACGCAGCTTTGCCTTTTAATACCTGGGGAAAAAAGAATAAAGTAAGTCTAGCATGTCCTCCCCTGAAGCTGTAGACTTTGCCAGGGCATTCTGAAATTCAGTCACTTACAGACCAGCCAAGAGCTCTGAGCTGCTTTCCAGTCCATATGTGGTTACAATTCTGCCTGCCTGAAGCCACCATTAGGGGGAGCTCAGGAGCTTACTGCATACTTGTTACTCATTGTATGCAATAATAATCCTGTATGCAGCATGCTACTTAGCTCCTCCTAGTGGCAGCTGCAGGTAGATTGAATTATATCATGCCACTACCAATGTAGGGGATCTGGGGTTCTGTATCGGAAATCAGGGGCACCTACTACTACAATGATATTCTATGAAATAAATTAACACAAAATTTCAGACTTTAAGGGTACGTTCACACCTACAGGATCCGCAGCAGATCTGCAGCAGATCCGCAGCAGATTTGATGGTGCAGATTTGATGCTATGTTGAGTTATTTAAATGAAATCAGCTGCGGATCCGCAGCAGAAAATCAGCTGCAGATCTGGTAAGTGTGAACGTACCCTAAAGGGGTATTCCAAGAAAAATTAACTAATCCCCGCTGGGGGGGTTGGAGGTTGGACCCTCTGTGATCTCCTACTTGTCCCCTATCCTCTGGATAGGGGACAAGTTAATTTTTCTTGGAAAAACCCTTTAAACTCACCTGAGGAGTTGGCATGTCACTTAAAGGGGTAGTCCACCCAAAAAATTTTTCTTTCAAATCAACTGCTGCCATGAAGTGACAGAGATTTGTAATTTACTTCTATTAAAAATTCCAAGCCTTCCAGTACTTATCAGCTGCTGTATGCCCAACAGGAAGTTGTATTATTTCCAGTCTGGAGAGCAGGAGGGGTTTTCTATGGGGATTTGCTCCTGCTTTGGACAGTTCCTGACATGGACAGAGGAGGCAACAGAGAGCACTGGGTCAGACAGGAAAGAAAACACCACTTCCTGCTGGACATACAGCAGCTAATAAGTACTGGAAGACTTAAGATTTTTTAATAGAAGTGAATTACAAATCTCTGGCACTTTATGGCACCAGTTGATTTGAAAGAAAAATTTTTTGGGTGGACTACCCCTTTAAAGCTATGAGTGTTAGTAATTTAATGACACCTTGTTCACAGGTGTACCTATAGTCTATGGGGCCCAGAGGGTGAGGGGGCCCACTGTATAGGAGCTTTGTACAGAGGACGCCCAATGTCATCCTGGCTACTTACCCCCCAGGTAGGCACAATTGTAATAACTGCACCTCCTATTGGTGGTCTGTAGAACCAGCCTGTTCCCCTCCTTAATGTACTTGGTGACGTGAAACACTTCATCCACAGGTATGAGCACTTCCTTCTGGGACGGGTAGTATGAGAACTTCTCTATGTCCGCCCCGAAGCATGTGGTTATATTGAAGAAGGATGCGTTGCCAAACTGCTGGGCCTGCCTTATGTCCGTGGAGGAGGAAGAAAACTGGCTGAGTCTTATGGCGGCCTGAGGGTCAGATGGCGGCTCAAACTGAACCCTACTGGCCCCTCTGTAGGTCGGCCACGGTTTCCCGTCACAGTCGGCTCGAAGTAAACTCAGGGCTCTGGTCAGATAGAAATGCCATGCGTGGAAGGGGAAGGATTCCGGATGTCGTCCATACTCCCGAACGGCCTGGTTCAAGTCTTTGTACAGGGGTAAATCCATATAGGTATATAATAGTAACGCTATCCCGTATTCATCCCGAAAACCATCGGGAAGACGCCCCATCGTGGATCTTCTTTGTTCCCATATTGCGGATGAATTATTCCAAGCCGCGTCCAGCTCAGGTCTCTGCTCTCGTTCCTTCTTCAGTAATTCGGGAGCTATGGACTCCATTCTATGGAGACATCCGATGTACCGATCATCAAAGGAATCCTCGTACATTCCCAGCTGCACTCGCTGGCCGAACACCTGAGGAGACAGAGAAGATGTAAAAAGAATAAAGAGGAAACACAATGTCCAAGGACTAAAAAAAAAACTATGTGGATAACGGCGTTGCGGCTACACTGCCATACTGAAAGCCATAGCACCTCCATCAACATCGTAAAGGAACCATCACAGATAGTGTTGAGCGGACTTGGTGAACTGTTCGGGTTTGGAAAACGTTGCCGAACCAAACCAGTTCACCAAGTCCACTCCACACTATCTGTGATGGTTACTTTACGATGGCGCTTGGTATCTGTCTCCTGGCAGCTGGAGAAGTTGGATGATGACCGGGTCCAACAACTTTCTCTGAACTCGGTCAACATCCAACCTCTCCGACCACCAGAACACAGTGTCAGGGACAGAAACTTCTGTAAAAAACCTGCCGTGTGTGAATGTGCCTGAGTGTCCACAGACAATACAGAGAGGTCAGCAGACCCCGTTACTGGCAGAGACAAAGGCCTCCTTGTGATGGGGTCAGACGGGTAGGAAATGCGTCGCCTATTGTTGTCTGTACCATCAGCCGGCCCGGGCCGCACAGACAACAGTCTATATGTTACACGTGTGTGTGGCCGACACTCCAGTCACTCTCTATGGGATCCCTGAACATTGCTGAATGTTTGGAGCCCCGGCCTCACTTGTACATTGCTGCTCCGTTAGTACAGGGACAATCGTCCTCCATCTACGAGGTCCCGCTGGTCACACCCCTCCCATCAGCCCGGTGTCCTCTATTCTGCGGATAACTCAGCATTTTGTGATAACCCTTTAATGCACAGTGCGCTCAATGTCAGGCAGCAGCTCAAAAGCAAGCTGATAGGGTGATAGGGCGCGGAAACTTCTGGGTAAAGAGGAATATACACCGCTGCTCTCTGAGGCCACCTAGTGGAAGTAGCTTTCCCTTCACGTCTTAAAGGGGTATTTCAGCCCCAAAAAATTATTTCAAATCAACTGGTGCCAGAAAATGCCAGAGATGTGTAATTTAGTTCTCCAGTCATCCAGTACTTATCAGCTGCTGTATGTCCTGCAGGAAGTGGCAGATTCTTTCCAGTCTGATACAGTGCTCTCTGCTGCCACCTTTGTCCATGTTAGAAACTGTCCAGAGCAGCAGCAAATCCCCATAGAAAACCTCTCCTGCTCTCCAGACTGGAGAGAATACACTACTTCCTGCAGGACATACAGCAGCTGATAAGTACTGGAAGACTGGAGGTTTTTATATAGAAGTAAATTACAAATCTCTGGCACTTTCTGACACCAGTTGATTTGAAATAATTTAACTGGGAACATATGCCAAGCAGCAAATCTCTCCGGGAGGGAACATCACCCATCTGTAGATGACTTTATTGGGGTTATTGCCTCTCATCAGTACAGAACAAGATGATCCTTCCTCCTGGAGAGATTTCTGGCTTGGTGTACACCATATCATCATTATTCAATCCAAGAATTAGACAAGCAGATATTGTTTACATGTGGGTGAAAGATGTTAATATAGGAAGAGTTCTCTACAGTAAGAGCAGACACTCTTTACATGTGGAGAAAAGGTGGTAATATAGAAAGAGTTCTCTACAGTAAAAGCAGACACTCTTTACATGTGGAGAAAAGGTGGTAATATAGGAAGAGTTCTCTACAGTAAAAGCAGACACTCTTTACATGTGGAGAAAAGGTGGTAATATAGGAAGAGTTCTCTACAGTAAAAGCAGACACTCTTTACATGTGGAGAAAAGGTGGTAATATAGGAAGAGTTCTCTACAGTAAAAGCAGACACTCTTTACATGTGGAGAAAAGGTGGTAATATAGGAAGAGTTCTCTACAGTACGAGCAGACATTTTTTACATCTGGAGAAAATGTGGTAATATAGGAAGAGTTCTCTACAGTAAGAGCAGACATTCTTTACATCTGGAGAAAAGGCGTTTATATTATACATGAATGTAGGAAGGGTTCTTAAGGGATACTACAGAGGCTACAGAGGTGGTAGCCCTGTAATGGTAGCCCCCGGGAGCAGGGAAACACTCCATTAAAGGGCTTCTGTAGCCTCCATGAATTACTGGATGTGGGAATAATCCCTTATGTGTGGAGGAATGGTATTAATGTTGAAAGTTAATAGGGGAATTGGTTCTTTACAGTAAGAGCAGGCTTTTTTTTTACAAGTGGAGAAAAGGCATGTTAGACATAATTATATAAAGGGTTCTTTACAATAAAAGCAAATATTCTTTACATGTGGAGGAAAAGCGTGGTTAGATGTTAATATAGGAAGGGCTCTTTACAGTAAGAGCAGATATTCTTCCCATGTTGAGGAAAGGCATGTTAGACATTAATATAGGAAGGGTTCTTTATGGTGCTGAACGAACCTGTTCAAATGTTTGGGTTCTGAAAAGTCAGCTCTACGTTTGATTCCCTGCGGCTACAGAAGTTGGATGCCGTCCTAGGGCTGCCAGGAAAACATGGCCTATGGCCTATGGCTGGAACCATGTTCTCCAGGGCTCCCTAGGGCGGCATCCAACTTCTGTAGCCGCGGGGAATCAAGCGCAGAGGGTTCGGGTTTGGCTAACTTTGCTGAATCCAAATATTTTGACAGGTTTGGTAAACACTAGTTCTTTACAGTAAGAGCAGGCACACCATGGAAACTGTGACTACAAGAGGCAGATGCCATGTGCAGATGGTGCGGAGGGTTACATCTATCTTGGCATTGAGTGATGAACAATTCATCCAAGGAAATGTAAACCCAATGGACTTGTATCACGTCTGATGCCGGAGCCCGATCCTTCACTCACACACAGCAATACCGAACGTCTTCCAGGGTTTTCCAGTCTAGGTGACCCCTTCATGCACAGCACTGATGTAGGAAACCTCATATTACTATTATCATACCTGTTCGGATACCAGGAAAGCCAACCAGAAGCCGATCGGCAGCAGCAGTGGACGGGTCATTGCTAGATGAGGAACCTGCAAGAGATTGTACAGAGACTATAGCCGACTGATGCAAAACTACAACTCTCAGCGCTGGCCGTGGGGTCTGTGTGGCTAGAGGCCACGTGTGGTATCTGATCGGCACCTGCATGGAGCGAATGTGGTATGCGGATTGGTTAACACGGCCTCTGTGGCTGTAATGGTTCCATGTATATTACACCCTGTCAGAGGCCGAACGCAGGCCGCACTAGGAGATCAGTAATAGCACAACACTCAGGCAGCACGGTGACCGTCAGTGATGGGGTCCCAAGTTAAATCCCACCAAAGGACAGCTGCAAGAAGCAAGTATGTTCTCCAGGTATTTCCTCCGAGCACTCAGGAATCCTCAATAAATGATGAAAATAATAAAAAAGGATCATTATCACCCTTATAAATATGTATGCGCAGGGTCGGCTCCAGGTTTTTGTGGGCCCTCGGGCAACAGAGCCTCAGCGGGCCCCTCATCCATCTACTATGCACCCATCATCCACACACTATATCACTTGAGACACCACTAACATACACAAACACACAATACTAACACAGACACTGACTGACACTGGCAGACTGACACAGACACTAACACACAGCACTTACAGCTCAGTCTTCTCCCTCTGCCTCTCTGTCAGACTGCTCTCCACACTAAAAGGTTGAGGACCTTCAAGTCATGTGATCAGGTCCTTCACCCTTTCATCTCTCTGTGCAGGTCCTGCATCTTTTCCTGTGTATTCTGATGTTCAGCCCCTCAGCCTGTACTACAGTCAGCAGGCTGAACATGAGAACACCTGGGCCCTGTGTATGCGCTGCCTAAACAGTCACTGATCCTATAGGTTATTACAGGGCCAACGGCCGGGCATGTGCTAATCACTGGCTCTATTACAGAGGGATATTAGCCTGCGTATTGGGTTTTGGGGTTGCTCCCCCCCCCCCCCCCAAAAAAAAAAAAAAAGCTAAATATGTACCTAAATATAAAAAAAAATATATAAATTAGAAAGAAAATTAAGTATGTCAGTGTGCTGTGTGTTTTATCTATTAAATATAACCTTATTTGTCCTGCACCGTAGAAGAAAGTTATACCCAGTACCAGATAGGCCCATCTATCCCTAAATGGTGCCAAGAAAAAACGAGCCACCCCGATGGAATAGGACAAATATAATTTTAAATCGGGTTTATTAATCGGGTATGGCTCTCATCATTATTTTTACGTTTTGCAGTAAAATAAACACAAAATACAATTGGTCCTACAAAAAACAAGCCTCATAAGGAACTGCTATTGGAATACATGAAAACCATGGTGCAGTCAGGGGAGCAGGGAAGTTGTAGCTGTTCTTCTCCCCTGTGCTGTACTACCTCCCTCTGTCTGATGCTGGCCACATCCACCCACCTCCTTCTCACCTTCTGTAATGACCGGAAGGAGGTAGTGGAGCACCAGAGAGCAGGACAGCTATAAAAGACAGACACCGGGGAGAGGAGAGAGACATAGGACTGAGGGTCTGCAGAGGAGAGGAAAAACTCTGCCCTGGGAGCCGGTATCCAGCCGGGGGTCTCCACATGTACGCTAAGGGCTGATATCCCGGGGGTCTCCACACTTACCCCTGGGGGCTGGTATCATGGGGGTCTCCACACTTACCCCTGGGGGCTGGTATCCTGGGGTTCTCCACACTTACCCCTGGGGGCTGGTATTCGGGGTCTCCACACTTACCCCTGTGGGCTGGTATCCTGGGGTCTCCACACTTACCCCTGGGGGCTGGTATTTGGGGTCTCCACACTTACCCCTGGGGGCTGGTATCTGGGGGTCTCCACACTTACCCCTGGGGGCTGGTATTCGGGGTCTCCACACTTACCCCTGGGGGCTGGTATCTGGGGGTCTCCACACTTACCCCTGGGGGCTGGTATCTGGGGGTCTCCAGACTTACCCCTGGGGGCTGGTATCCCAGGGGTCTCCACACTTACCCCTGGGGGCTGGTATCCTGGGGGTCTCCACACTTACCCCTGGGGGCTGGTATCCCGGGGGGCTCCACACTTACCCCTGGGGGCTGGTATTCGGGGTCTCCACACTTACCCCTGGGGGCTGGTATTCGGGGGTTCTCCACACTTACCCCTGGGTTCTGGTATCCTTGGGTTCTCCACACTTACCCCTGGGGGCTGGTATCCTGGGGGGCTCCACATTTACCCCTGGGGGCTGGTATCCGGGGGGGGGTCTCCACACTTACCCCTGGGGGCTGGTATCTGGGGGTCTCCCCACTTACCCCTGGGGGCTGGTATTCGGGGAGGGGGGTCTCCACACTTACCCCTGGGGGCTGGTATCCGGGGAGGGGGGGTCTCCACACTTACCCCTGGGGGCTGGTATTCGGGGGTCTCCTTTGCCCTTGGCTCCTTAGTTATGGCTGAGCTGGTAATAACAATTAATGAACGTTCCTCCTGGCAGCTGAGACGTTATATTTAGTCGTCCATGTCACCGCCGCCCCCGTAATAACACGACTTGTGTGAAGTCACATTGTGACACCCAGGAGTTTTCCTTCCATAAAAATGACACAAAAACAGGAACCGAAAGGGAAAGAAGAGGAAAAGTTACAACATTTCACTCAGTGACAACGTACATTTCTCCTGGTGAATAGGAAGCCATGGAGAGACGGAGGCCGGGGGTCAGCAGCTGCCGGCCGGGGAGGGGGGCCCGGATCAGCTTACAAGTATAAATAAGGCTTTGTGCGGCTGCTGTAGAAGAAATGTCACCGTTGCACACCCACAATGGAGGGTCAGATTGGTTTTTGTCTGACTTTCAGGACGTTAGTCTTTGTTTCACACAAACACATCATACACTTAGTATAAACGTTCTTATACTTCAACACAGGCGAAAGGAAAAGCTTAAATATATGTAAAAAATATATTCACACTTAAAGGGGACCTATAGTCAATCCCCAAAAAATGAGATGTTACTATCATGGAATAGCATAGGCGGCCCTGATCACACACCATTTAACAGGGTCTCCATACGTCCTTCCATTTCCGAGATATAAGGGATTATATTTTATCTGACAATTTAGTTAATAGTCAGATGGGCGTGGACTTAATTTAAATAATGGGAGTGTGATGGGAGGGATCACACATTGTCAGACAAATGATAAATCCACCGTATCTCAGGAACAGAAGGTCGTATCGAGACACTGTAAAATGGTGTGTGATCAGGGCATCCTAAGCTATTTAAAGGGGAACGCTGGCAAAAAAAGTTCTGAAAGACTGGAGGATTTTAAATAGAAGTAATTTACAAATTCACATAACTTTCTACACTAGTGGATTTAATAAATATATATATATATATTTTTTTTTTTTTTTTTGCTGAAGTACCCCTTTAATGCCACACCACTGCTTTTAGAGCCGAGTGGTGGTTGGTAACATATACAACGAGCTGTCAACGATAAAAGGAAAGTAGCGGCATATCAGGTAAAGGAGGCAAGTTCGATAAGTGAATGTATTTACACGTTTGTGAACAGTACAAATAAAGTGCATCCAAAGTTGTAAAACATCGAAGTGCAACGTAAAGAAAACAGAAGAGAGGGGTATTCTCACCTGGCAGATTCAGCTCAGCACTGCCACGTCCATGCCGTCACTTCCTGGTTTGGTGGGAGGTGTGAGAATAGGAGGCAGCTGAATCACTTTATTATGGTGAAATGGTACACGCTATTTGGTCATATGGTTTATACCTTGGGGGGGGGGGTATACAGTAGGTCCTAGCACTTGCAGGTTGCTGTTGCGTCTTTGTTCTAGCTGAATCAGCTCTGCATCACTGTTTCTCCCACTGAGATCACAGACACCGCCAGGTAAAACCCACAAACCATGGAGACGTCTGTAATCTCACAGGGAGTATGAAAAGTAGACTTCCCACCTCCTGGGGTCCCGACCACCAGAGGATGTCACACAGCAGTGCCCAGTAACCTAGGTAACAAGCTGT